>JZKD02S1658579.1:311187-329110 GCA_000966675.3 Picea glauca
ACCTAATTGTGCCCTAAAGAGCCCCTTTTCACATTCAAAAGAGGTTGCATAATAACCCAATGCTTAGCTATAAAAAGCCATGAATGACCACCATTTTCTCAAGGAATTCTTCATATTGTTATGCTGTTGAGATTGCTAATGACTCATTCTTTGGCAATAAACATTACAAGCTGCATTTCATAGAGCTATTCACCCCTCTCTTGAGTGAATAAGCTTGGAGTTCTTTCAACCACATTTTCATCTTTTCATTGTAAGGAGAGCAATCAGTGAGGGCCTCAAGATCCTTCCATTGGAGAAAGAAGGGACCCAAGTCCCCTTTCTTCTTTGTGTCTTTGGATTTCATCAATCAAATCAGCTTATACATTGGTGATATTGGTCCATTTACATTTGTTTTTCATTTTTCCATATCCTCATAGTTTTTATTAGTTTTAGTTTAATTCTTGTTAATAGCTTTGTTGTTTTTTCTTTCTAACCTTTTACCTTACAGCTGTCATGCCTAGCAGAGCCCAACTGGGCATGTAAGCACTCTTAATTTGCTCACCTAGTGACAAATTGGGTGCAAACAATTGGTTCACATCGAATTCAAGAAACATGATCCACACAAGGTCATGAGTAATCACTTGTCTAGTTGTGGTCTTAAAATATTTGAGCACGAGAATTCACCTCATGATGAAATTTTCCGAGGTGCAAGATCTTATGCCGAGGTTTTGGCTCGGATACAAGCCCTGTCGCCTGAAGAGAGGGCCGATGTTTTCAAATTCCAAGAACATTGGTGGAGCTGCCTTCCCCTAGTATTATGGGGTGAGAACCCAATGATTGTAGAGGTGCAGCAAACGGAAGCCGAAAGCTCCAAAGATTCAGCACCCGGTCAAGAAGAACACTAGGACAAGAAAGAGAAAATGGGGGGACCGAAACAGGAAGCCAAGACTTCCAACCCTCCAAGTGAGCCAACCTCGGTTGTTACTCCAGGGAAATCATCTAAGCAGGTCGTCAATCCCATCGTTTCTGTTACCCCCCTACAGTCCACGAAAGGGGTCCCAGACGCAGGTTGGGTTTTCAGCGAAGAATTAACGCCTATAACAATGGAAGAGCTACCTCCGAATGAATTTTTCTTCGATAAGAAGAGAAAGGTTGTCATAAAACAAGAACTTTACCAAGACGCAGGTACAGTATCAAAGAAATTTAAAATTTTAACTGATGGGAGAGCTATGAAAAAGGAGGAATTTGCGACTCAAATAGCAGGAACATTGGGGGCTTTCGCTATAGCCAACCAATATTCAGTCAGCACCCTAAAGGATCATCTAAAGCAAAAAAATTGTTTGATCAAAACATTAGAGGCTAAAGTAGCTATAACAGACGTCGCTTCCAAAGATCAGGCGAATACAGGTTTGGAACAAGCTAGAGTAGTTGTTCAAAAGGAAATCGAGCGACTCAAAGCTGACCTCGAATAGACACAGCTGATGGCTCAAACAAGTAATATACAGGTAGACCAGCAAGGAGAATTGATAGAGTAGCTACAAGCCAAATTAGACTTCGACGAAAGCCAAGTAATCGATATCGGGATATTTCAATCCCAAGCTATGGAGATCAGAAAAAGAGTGTCGGCAGCTCAACAAGGTCTACTTGCTAAGGTAGAAACGATTCAAAAAAACTGCCAACTCATTGATCGAGTATTGGAAAACCTCTCTCTCAGAGAAAAAGATGCTTGGGTGGCCCGAGTTGCTTTCCAGAAGGCTATTATAGCCACGATGAGAAGTTAAATAGGAAATAGTTCCAGGTTCTCTATCTCGGAGCAGACCCAAGGTAACATCTTGTTGAAAGAATGGGAGCATGACATATCCGAAGGCAGACAACAAGCTAGAGAGGTAAGAAAATCTTGTGAAGAAACCTTCGGTTTTCTAGATGGAAGTTGGTTGGGTTCCGATGATGAAGGAATCACTGAAACACTGGGCCAGATCAGTACAGCCAAGCATCTGCTCAAGATCAAGGAAAATGAAGAAAGAGAATTGGCTGAAATATCACAAATGACCCAGACGGACATAGACCAAATAGATAAATGGCTAATTAAATCGAGTGTACAATTATGTTCTATCAGCACCAAAGACCAACAGGTGGAAGGGAAATTGCCACAATTGGCGAAGGATTGTTACACTTTCGAGGCCAATAATCAAGCAGAACCTTCTAAGTTGATATCCCAGCTGGTGGAAAAGTGTGTCATTTTCACAGAGCATGCGAAGAGACAGGTTTTCGGTACCAAATAAAGAAATGAAACATTTAATCTCCTTTGTTGTAACCGAAAACCTCTGGAACGATTGAGATTCCAGACTATAGAAATTTGTATAAATATACATTTTGAAGAAAGAACAGAGGCTGGACCTATTTTGGTCGATTGTAATAGAGACTCTCCTTTTTGAATATTAATACAAAGAAATCCGAAGACTCCCGATTCCATCAAGACTGTGTTATGAGTTTGTTTCCTCTCTGATTTCTTGTTCAATTTCATTTTGCACAGATATGTTTGATGAATGTTACACTGCAATTTAGTAAAACCTCTACTGTGGTGATTAATTTTATTTGTCTATATAGTTTATAGTTTTTCCTCTGTATCGGCTATCAGCAGGTACAAGACCTGTGGACTCATTAGATTTTCATATTTTATACATTTGTCAGATTTCTTCTCACCTTTTTCTTCTTCTGTTTACAAGGCGAGATTCTCCCTTGATAGGAGCCTCGTATGATAAACAACTTTATGTTTTCCTCACATTTTCACACACACACCACTTATTTACTAGATAATACAGTTACAGAAAAAGGCCTTTGGTTTGTAATTTATCTTTAACATTAAATCATATAGTTCTCTTCTATACGATCGAATTGAGATAGCATCTAAAACTTTGAAACTTTCCTTTACTTTCACTATTCCTCTATGACTGTCCCCGTTGTAAGACAGCCTAACATTGAGCCCGGTTTATCGGACCAAACACATATCACTTTAAACCTTTTCGATACTATTCTTAAAACAACCAATACCCGGATAGAACTTGAGCGTTCATGGGCTGCGATCGAGCGAGATATAAACATCTAGGAACAGTTGGAGGCTAGACGATGACAACCTAGAAATCAGGCTTAGCTTCCTTTCCCGAAGGTTGATTCTCTCCTCCTTATTACTCTTCACTCACTTTCGGATGCCTAGACATTGTACCTTCTAAGCCTTAGGTACAAATTCTGGAACAACAAAATCTATGCCAAACGACCATGGTTTGTGCTCAACGTATGCTCAATAGTATATGTGCAACACAAAAGCTTCTTGGAAGAGACATTGTCACTGAAGTTTCTTGGAAGAGACATTGTTACTATAATGACACTTGTTACAGTATATGCTAAACACAAAAGCTTCTCGAAAGAGACATTGTCACTGTAATGAAACTTGTTACCTTAAAACATTATTTAGACAAATATAAACAACTTTGCTATTGATTTCACTTGTTTATGTTACTAACATTACTATATGTTTGTTATACTATTTAAAATATTGAATGTTCATTATAAATGACCGATACTATAGTTTTTAGTTATATGAAAAACAATTACATAAGATATGTGTTCACAAGAAACAAAGTCTATGAAAATTATTCTAATATACTATTATTCCTATAGTTCTCAAGTCAAGTGTTTCTTTTCCAAGTGCAAACTAATATACTTCATAGATGTGCATTGCCTTTCCTTGTACAACAATATGATGGCTTCCTTATTTATTTTTTCATTGTGTGGCTTCATTACTCATGTTATTGTAGTTGTTTGTTGTGTACGCCTTGCTATTTTTTTGTTGTCTTGGTTTACCTCAAAACGTGTGATCATGTCGAGGGAGGGTGAAAAAATTCCCTACCATGATGAGGCCACCATAATATATTTTCCCTTATGTGTTAACACCAAGTTTCCATGACCACAATAATATCTTTGCCTTTATGTGCTAACCCCTAGTTTCCATGGTTGGTGACTTAGAAACAAAATTGAAAACCAACTAAAATACCTCTTTCTTATTTATAATAGCCATAGGGATACAAAATAATGTAGCATGACCAATAAACTTGAATAATACATGCATAAAAAAAATCCTCTTTGTTTTTTTATCTTTTGTAAAAGAAATTTTCTGTTTTTTTCCACGAGGAAAAAACATTATATTCATAAGGGGTGAATAGATATGTTACATGTCTCTCAAAAGAGGTGATAAAAACTAGTGCATAAATGAACACTGTAGCTTTATCATTATTTCAAAAAATCTATCATTTACAGTTTGTCCAAAAATAAACTTACTTACGATTATAACTTATGGTTTCAGACAAAAAAAAAGAGATACATCCATACTATTGATCTTCTAGGGAACCTTTTACTCTCTTCTTCAAACCATCAATAGCTATAATTAGAATTAGAACTCCATTGCTTCTATCTCCTCATTATCTATAAACTCATAGAAGTCCATAGCTCCCACAAGAAGAGATAGAATCTCCTTGGAAAGTGCATCTTCTTTGACACCAAGTTCTTTATAAATATTGTTGTGTTGGTTTTGCCACTTGGATGAGCAAAAACACAACACTTACTTGCCTAGTTAAGTCAGCTAAAAAAGACATAGGTTTGTGAGTTGATTAGATAACCAAATACACATGAAAAAAGGAAATAAAGCTAAAAACAAAAACAAAAAAAAATGTTAGAGAAGCTTGCAAGAACTAGAACCATGAAAACAAAAAAATGAAAATCATATAGCTACCAATGGATAAATATATTGATAGGATAACACCGTAGAGAAAGGCAGGGGCTTATGAGTCCCCTCTTCCTCCTTGGGAAGGATCTTGAGTTCCCTAATAGAGAGATCTTCTCTTCATGCAAATGGCAAGTGACAATGATGAAGAAATGCAATGCCAATCCTCTCAAGAGGTGAGTGGAATGGCCCTTGCTATATTGCTTAAATGATTCAAAGAGAAAAGAGGTTTCTCCAAGAAGAATTCTTGCAGCATAACAATAGATTGAAGTTCTTATTTTTCTAGCACACCCGTGGCACATATTTATAGTGTCCATTCATGGCAAGATACAATTGGTTCATAGTGTGAACAAGGGGCCTTTTAGGGCACTTCCTAGCCCTTGACCAACATCCAGGCTAGATTTTCCTTAGATCTGAGTTTGAAATCATGTTTGGGGTCGGACTAGAAGTGGTGAGAGGCCGACAAGATTCATAAATGCGTCATTCATGAGAAGTGTGCGGATTTTCTTGTAGATAGTCGCGCATCTTGCACATAGTGCGTGCCTAGGGTTGTGTTAGCCCGCACTTGTTGCACATGCTTCCTTTGGTGAATTTGCACACTTTGATTTTTGAACCAAGTATATAGTTGTTTGCCTTTTTGATCGATTTTGGTGTTGTAGGTGTACTAATTGCTACTGGAATTGATGTCTTTTTTCAACCATTGTGTGCAATGTTGTAGATGATTTTTCAGTGATAACAAATATGATAGAGAAAAATTCAATCAAAGGATTGAAGTGCACTCTTAACATCTTGAAGAAAAATTTCAAGCCTTACATCAAAAAATGAAGCCTTTTTCCTAGCCCAGTCGATTACCAATCCCAATCTGCAACTTTTTAACTCATTTTTTAGAAGCAACCTCTAATAAGGTTCAAAAAGAAATAAATTTTGATTTGTTGTCGGTACCCTTCCCTGGAGTATAGAGAACTTGAAAATAATTGTTTTTCTTCAAATAGAGAACAAATATGACCCCATAGACTAGGGGATGACCTTGGCATGCCCCATCAAAGAATCCCTAGGGGATCCCAAAGTCCAACTTGGGCATGGAAAGCATCCTTCGATCTTTAATTTTAATATTGTCATAAATTATTTGGATAGGTTTAGAATGATGTCAGGAGTTACTTCTAGAGGGATTTATTTGTTCCTGAATATACTTGAGTTTTGGTCCCACCATATGCTAGATACCATAAATATAGGCATTCCTTCATATCATTTAACTACCTTATCAACCATCCAATCCTTCAGATAATATTCCAAAATGGATTTATTCCAATAAGATGATGACTTGAGCTTCCTCTGGACTATCTCGAATACCTGAGCTGCATGCACACATTCAATAAAATTGTGCATGGAGGTTTCCTCATTGTTCTTTCACAAAACACATTTGTTTGGGCCTACCTATCCTCTTTTGCACTTGACTTCCCAGTTTAAAATTTTATTATTTAGGGCCAACCACAACGTAATCCCATTCTTCAAAGGAGCATGTAGTTTCCATAATGGGCCCTACCACCACCTTTTATCACCTGTGTACTGAGTTTCCATACTGACCTTGTAACCCAATTTGGTTGTAAAATCACCACTTCAGAATTCTTAGACCAACATAAATTGTCTGACTCACCATCATGTAATATAATGTAGTTAGAAACCAAAATCCCAACATAGAGATCCCATTCTTCCACCTCCACATCTGCTAAACCCATTGAGATCACAAACTTCCAACTAAACCTGCCTCTAGCCTAGGGAACCTATGCACATTCTCTTACTAAGGAATAAATGTTTTCGGAATGGAGGGCTTGAAGGACAAGGGTCGATAGATGAAAATTGTTACCAACATACATTGTTGGGTTGTTTCATGCTTGCACACATCCTTCCTCACGTTGGGGGGTTTAGAACCAGGGTTCGTCCAAAGTTGACTAACAAAACCCCCAAAGAATCGACATATCAATATTCATATAAGGTTAAAGAAGGTCTCACTCGGGAAACTAAGAGGATCACAAAGACCATAAGGTCTTGTGTAAGGGATGAAAGACTAAACATACATATATCCATCTGGGATGACATTCATACATTCCATATCCTATGATTTATTGTTATTAATAAGTAAAACAATCAACACACATATCCAAATAACACATGAGTGACACACGATAGACCAAAATTGTTGTGACTTTATTATTCTTTCCATTCCATTGAACAAAAGCATAGATTGGGCCGAAAACTATATTCAACAACAACAGAGTCTCGTATCTCTTTGGATAATTCTTAGATGTACAATACAATGCGTCATGCACATTCTCTCAGACTTTATACATATGCTAGACTCTGAATTCTACTCAGAAGCATTCCAGAATTACACTACTACAAAGTATTAGATTGAGCTCAACACACAACAACTAGTAACCTCATGAATTCTCTAGCAAGGGTCTAACTCTCTAAATCTATCTCCCATGTCACAAATTCCTTTTATATCTTTCTTTGATCGAGAGATCTATCTCTTTCTGCTTTTCTCCACTTGTTCTATAGACCAAGTACCTCGCATGCTTCTGGCACCTGCCTGTAGTCCATGTAGCCTTATGAAATCGAGGCAATATTAACTTCATGTCCAGTTCATCTTCTGGTTGTTCCACATTCTCTTGTGTTGCTGGTAGTAATAATTTGAGGAGATCTCCCAATGATTCCTTTCTTTATTCCGATGAGTGTATTCTTTATTTCTGATGCAACTAAAAAATATAGACCGTTACACACTTGTTAGACTTCAATCTTAGCACACAATATAAAAACTTAATCCAACACGTGCCACTTTCCCAACTGCTTGGGTGCGCACAAAACTTGGAATGAGTGTGCATGAAATTAACCCAAACTTTGGGTGCCAACATGCCCCCACCACTATTATTTTTCTCATCCTCGAGCCAACTACTGCATTTGATAATGGTTAGAATTTTGAGTAAGATCATATCACTTGTCATGGTGAAGTTGTAACCTTACATATATCCGGGAGGGATGGCCTCATGAATATAATGTTGTGACCATATTGATTAAAGGTAAATCGTCATCATTGGCAGATTGAAACATCAAACCAAGTTTTGATTTTAGTTGGGCTTGAGTAAGAGAAAATCATTTGTCCAGGCCGTGGTTGTAGCCCGACCGATGTTTGAAACTTTCCCTTTGCTGGTGTCTGTGGTGGTGAATGAGGGATCAGTTTAAATCACACCATAAAACACCGACCCATGAAAAGAAGTTAGGCTCCATCAAGAGAGCATCAATCTCTTCTTTTATTTGTGTTTCAGTAGGACAAGACAGAGTTGGTAGCCTCGAGCTTTCTGTTGTTGGAAAGGTGAGTATCCATGGAAATAGGTGAGAGTAGGTATCATGTTGGAATTTTGTTCCATGCTTGTGTGCATCCTTCTTAACGCTGGGGAGTTTAGACCCAAGGTTTGTCTAGAGTTGACCAACAAAAAATCCAAAGCATTAGCATAACAATCCTTTCCCAAGGCCGAGGAAGGTCTCACTCGAGATGCAAAGAGGATCACGAATACCATATAGTCCTGTAATAGGAATGAAGGATTAAACATACACAGATCCATTTGGGATAGTAATCATATGATTCATATCTAACACTTATTAGGACTAACACATATCCAAATCATAGGCCGCAGACATACAATAACTCAAAAATGCAAAATCTTTATTATATGTTTCAATCTATAACACACAATATAAATTAGATAGACTGTATTAGACAACAACAAAGCTTCGTATATTATTTATATAAATTCCCAAAAGTACAACACCGTGCGTTGTGCGTAATCCCTCAAAAGATCATACATATAATAGACATAGATTTATATTCAGAGACATTACAATATTACACAGGCTCAGAGTGAGATTGATACCAAAGACTCAATGGATCTCATCTAAACATTTAGCTAACCCTATTTAAGATATCGTTGCTTCATTTTATATCTTCTTCTGCTCGAGAGATCTGTCTCTTTCTGCTTTATTCCACCCGTTCTACTGAAAAAACTACTTCGCACACTTCTAGTACCCTCCTGCAGTCCACGTAGTCTTTAGGATTCAAGGAAATCTTAACTTCCTTTCCAAATCATCTTTTTCCATCTCCATGATCCCTTCTGTTGCTGAAAACAATCATTGGAGAATATTTTTCGATGGTTCCTTTCTTGATTCTGGTGTGCGTCTTCTTGATTTCTGGTCTGCATAAAAATTAGGACCTGCACATGTTTGGTAACCTTTTAGGCCTGGCGCGCATTCTCAAAAATTGGTCTGGTGTGCACTCGTCCTTCTTCACACATTACCTTAGGTATGCACAAAAATTTTCAATGATCACACACAACTTTGTTTATGTGCGCGCATGAAATGAACCCAAAAATTTGGGTGCCAACAGCCCCCAGCACTGTTAATTGGCTCATCCTCAAACCAACAACTTTATGGAATGACTGTTGCAATAGACAACACAATGGTTTTTAATTCCTATAAAAATTCCTTTATTGAGACACAGGGTCATTCAAATGGCCCTAGAGGTCTTGTGTAAGATGAATAATTTCCTTGGTTTCCATGGCTATGACCCGAGAAGTTGTCAGATCTGTGTTTTTGAGTTTCTCGATGAGACGACCGACATAAACCTGCATGTTGGAGAGCTGAGTATATCATACCAAGGCCTTATCAGCTATAGAATTGGTCAACTCTTGCATATTCTGATGCTCAACCCGAGCTGTAGTGATCTCCTTCATCCTTGTTGCAATGGCGAGCATCATAGAAGTGCACTCCCTAGGAGGCAAAGAACCCACGCCACGTTTCTGTTGTGTGAATTCAACTTCTACTGTGCGAGTCATATCATAGAGAGTAGTGAGCTCGAGAGGACTATGTAAATGGTCCCATACGTTAAATATTTACGTGACCAAAGTAGTGAACCCTTGGGCATGGCTTTGAACCTCTTGAATGGATACTGTGGCTGAGTGATTTTTCTCTAGAGTGTGGTCTCCTCCGATGTTGCTTGTTGTAGTCATGCCAAAATTTCGATATTTTGGGACTTCCCTAGATTGTGGAACATGGTAGTGATAAAGTTATGGATTTCAGTTCTAGGGACCTAGGACAAATCCAATTAAGTTCTAGTCGAAACTAAAGGGATGATTGTGAGTGGATTGATACTGAGCACTTGGAAAGGGTTGGTGCCTAGAACCTCGATAACTGGATTAGTTAAAGCTAGGGATTCTTGTAGGGAAGACATAACAAATTGTTGGCCCAGAATATGCATCTTTCTGATCATTTTGTTTTGGGAGGCTTGTTGTTTGACCAACTACGAGAAAATATCTTTCATTAGTTTTGTGATCGATCGGATTTGAGAGGAGGAACCCTCCTCAATTTTCTTATAGGAGGCTATACGTCATCATTTACTAGACCCAGAGTGGGGCATGGACTAAGATGTAGAGAATGTGGTTTCTTCTACAACAGGGGTGGGTCAGGGTGGAGGTGAAGGATCTCGTTCGGACTTGAAGTCAATGTCTATGTGATTTAGGGTTTGAGTATGAGATGCTTGTTTTCTCTTTTTAGTTGCAACAATGTCTGCATCAAACCCAATATCATTATGATATCAATCAACGAAGTCGGGAGATTCCGTACTCTTGGGATCTTTTTCTTTGTCATCCCCCTCATTCACATCGTTGTGTTGTTCCTGGGAATTCTTTGTCCTAATTTAAAATTGAGTCTAACTCTAAGAAAGGAGGCTAGTCTTTGGTCGACCACTGTTCGACGCCTACTATAATATACCTCTCTGTAATACAAAAGGGAATCATGAATTTAGTTCCACTTGTAGCTACGTGGGGAAATATCACCACATTATGGAAATTATATGTAAATCAAAGATGATGCTCATACTTGTTGAATATTTGGGAAGGGATGCTGACTCGCTTGACAAAAGCATTGATTAACTAAGTGTACCATTGATTGAATTATTTAGAAATGACATCCTGCACCTTGGTATCCTTGGAATGCTAGAGCGGTAAGAACCAGGGAGTGAGAAATGAGGGGGCATTATCCATGCCCATTTCAAATCTGAGGGGTGGATTCTAGAGTGCCATGCCAAGTAATAAAAATATAAAGCTGTAATGAAATTCCTTCACCTCATCCTGAGCGTTCAAGAAGTCAGTGACAAATTCTTGGAATAAGTAAGGGGTCCAAGCCATCTGGTTTCCCTCAACACAACGCTTGGCCATGAGAACAACCCCGATAGGACATTCTTCCTTGTGACACTTGAGAATAAACTTGCATGCAAGCAACTGGGGTGAAAACTTGACCACTAAATCGTTGATTGAGGGGATGATGGAGGTTAATCAGTCACTCTTGCATTAATGCTGAGCTTTTCGACAACTCCTACAATCAATGGAAACATTATTCTAAATCAGACAAATTGTTCTCCTGCCAACGGTGTTAATGAGCTTACATTATGGAATTTGATGAAGTTTACATGTTAGAACGACCTGCCACCTCAATTGTTATGATTATGAATCTGGTGCCACCACCGGATATTTGAAATTAATGATGGATTATACAAAAAAATACATGTGCGATTCAAATCATCGGGGGTGTGATGCATGTTCCTATGCACCCTGATTGGAACAAAGTGGTAGCTTAGATGGACGCAACGACCCCAGGTGGGTCGCGACATATCTGCATGTGAGCGTAACTAGTTAGCGTCTGCATGGGAGGAACGAGAGTAGACTCAGTTGGTTCTATTAGGATCCATTGACTAACCATTTCGTCAACAATGATGTTGGGGAAGATTTGTGTAGGGAAACGTTCATCATGGGATTTTGAGGTTCGCCTGCCCTTCCCAGTGTAGAATTGTGGAATCGAGGATATAGGGTGTTTCTTGGGCGGCTTGCGGTGGAAATTCATATACTGATTATGCATGTTGCGTCATCGCATAGCTATCCAACACCTTTTGCAAGGGAAATTATATCGACAAATGTCTACATATGGATGAAATATTTCCCACAGTGATGCCTCAATTGTTGTCGATTCACGATAAGGTTCCCGATGTGCAACCCACCAATGCGTAACAATTCCTATGAGTACTATCTCAATTGTGTGAGCCCTATGATGCTCATAAATGTGTTTTATCTATGCAATACATGTGTCCACTGGCTCCAATCCATCATACCAATATGATCCAAATTCCTCTCTATGCTCCTCTACAGAGATATGCGCGTACCTCCTCATGGATACTTCGTATAGATTTTTTTTCCACCTCTCCATAGCATGATTAGAATCCTTGTCATAATAACTAACACTTCTCTAGCTTAATTATCAATTCACGATGGGGTTGATGTAATATTCCATGCGCCCAGTGATCTTATAGATATTTTCAATGACTGAGCTCTGCGCATCCTCATCCACTGGTTCATTATATCAATCACCTTCATATGGATCCAGTGGCATGACCATGCATAGGGTATCTGTCTTAAATGCCATCTTCCTCTTCTTTAATTTAAACACCGCATTATTATCAAAGGCCCAGTCAATGCCAGGTAATGCATGATATGGATCAGATTCATCCATAATATCTATGACCTCAAAATCTGTCTTTATTTTTACTCCTTTTTTGCTCACTTCCTCCTACTCCAGTCGACCTATTGGGTAGATCTTGTATTGATTAGCCAAGTGGAACTAGATGGGAAACCAGACCAATTTTGGTTTACCCATCACCTCCCAAGATTTCTTCGGAAAAATATTCACGCCGAAACCCAGATCCAACATGACTCCCTCTATGTCATAGCCACCGGATTATGTCATCATATTAAATTATCGGCCAATGCACTTTTGTTTGCTAATTTGAAATACATCTCTTTTTAGCAGCGAAGCTGATATCATTGCCTCCGCTCCATGTTCCCTCATGCAAATAGCTAAAATCAATGTCAACTTGCTTGTAGCCTTTGGATCATTCAACAATCGCAAAAAACAATGCAAAAACAAACTTTCTTGGTCTTCATATTCTTCCTTGTGATCCAAGTCATGCACGACTTTTGCACGCATTTTGTGTTGTAATTCCTCCTGACGTTGTTCTTCATGTGCTTTTTTCTCAACATTTCATAGATTGTTCTATCTGCAATCTTATTCTAATGACCATTGTGTCGTGCGATGTATTTCTTCATGCATGCAAGCTTCCTCCAAATATCTTTGCATCGTGCACTGCAATTCTTCACAAGCATGAGCTTCTTCCATCGACTTCTGCGTCGTCCAGTGTACTTATTCACAGATTTGATCTTCCTCCAATGAACTTTGTGTCTCCATATGCACTTCTTATTAGATCCTATCATTCTCAAGTGACCTCTTAGTCATGTTTTGTAGTTCCTCACACACGCTTTCTTCTTCCAGTGCTCTCTGTGTATCACACAAGAACTGCTTTTGTTGGGAAGCATCAAACTTCGGGGTGGGGGGGTTGTGTTGCCTTCCTTATATTCCCCTTTGGCTTCTAACACAATCCTTCACCATGCTCAAAGTATTCTCTTATATTCACTTCTCCTAGAGTTACTACCTAGACATCCTCCTCCTCATTCTTCTTCTTATTCTTGCGCAGCTTCTCATGCACCATGTTGCAATTGGCCTTTTTTTCTTCCCACTTTTTCAACAAGTCAGGGCAGTCTTCGGTGAAATGATTAGGTCTATAGTAGTATGCATAAATCATGTGCAGTTTGGTACTATTGACGGGTCCAAATAACCTGTCAGGCAGGTAAGGGAGAACGCCTGATGGAAGGTCCCAATTAGACCTACTCTTTTTTGGTGTAGCATTTTTGACCAGTAGATGGGCCTAGTTTCTGATCAAAATTAAAAGAAGAAAAATAGGAAAGACAATGAATTCCCCCCTAAAGAATACTAATTAATTCTAATTCTAATCTAACTGAAAGAAAACTAATCTAATCTAACTACTTCTAACCTATCCCGAGAGTAAAGATAAAAGAATGAGTACAATAAAATATAATATCGTCAGAACCATAAATAATTCATGTATGCTAATAATAAGTGTTAACAACAATGCTACAAATACATAAACAATTAATTGTAAAATGCATTCATAACATTATTTCTGTACTCATAAGGAAACATATGGAAACATGAACATATAGAACAGAGTGAAGAAATAATTCATACAACAGAATTCTTTGCTACTCAAGAAGAAGACAAATGCACAAAGAATAGTCACATGTACATCTACCAAAACCACAAATTTCTAGAATGCCTCTTTCTCTTTATTCATTCATAAGTAATAGTACCATATTTTCTTTTCAAAAAGGAAAAGTCCCCCTTTACATGCAACACACTTTCTTTTATAAAACAAGAGAGACTCTTCATGTCTCACTAATGTTCATTTCGTTTCCCCTAATTTCTTTTACATTTTTGAAAATGAATATGAGAGAGTTACAAATGGAAGTTGAAGAGTCTACTGGGTGGTTATTTTCGCCCTCATGCAGGTCATAAATGACATTCATTTGCAAATATTAGTATTTCTTCTTATTAGCATCGTCTTCTGTTCCTTGAGATATCTTGGGTGTTTCTTGTGTTTTCCTACTAATTAATATCTTCTGATCTTCTTCTCCTCTATCTTTTATTTCGATTGAGAGATTATGGGCTTGATTTCGATGCATTTAGTTTGAGATATAATTGTTCGAACGTAGCATAGCCCATTCTTCAATGAAATACGGTTTTTTTTTTTTTTTCTTTTTTTTCTGTGTTTTCGTACAATTTATGCTCTCAATCTGCCAACATTTTATATGTCATCTTGTTATTCTCTATCACAAATTTTAGTTGAGCTATCACATACTTGATTATGTTGCTTGTAGTCTAAGCTATGGCTATTTGAAGTTTGCACAACCATTTTTTCCCCCAAGTTCATGGTCTTCTTTTTTTGTAATTTTCCGATGTTCTTTGTCACTTTTTCTGGCTTGAAGTCCTCTTCCACTACATTCGTCTTTCTAACACCTTTCCAACGAGGTGTCACAGGATCAATTCCGAAACCTGAAACCCAAGTTATGCCTGTTTTAAAAACATCACTCAACAGTCGTTGATCATGCCTGTGGGTGAATCTGGGCATTTGATGCTTAACCTGCAAATAGAAATCCCACATGCAAAAGAGAATCCAACACTTAGTGGTTTAAATGGATTTAGCCTCAATAATTAATTTGAATAAGAACCTGGTAAGGCATGGGACCAATGGCTTATAATATAATGTTAGCTAATTTCCCTCCTAAAAATTAGGGAAATAATAAAAAAATAACAAAATTAATCATATTAACCTACATTAATTACAATTATTAACAAAATTAATAAAATTACCCCTAATCTATGTGAAAATTAAAATTAAAATAATATAATTGCCCCCATAAATATTCCAGCAATTCCCGTGAAACTAAGAAATAATAAGATAAAAAATAAATAAAGAAAAAATTTTAAAATTAAAATAATAATAATTACAAATAGAAATAATAGAAATAATAAATACCCCGTCACCAAAATGGTCATAGTCCAAAGTCTTCAACATGGGAACAAAATTCCCAATCCCAAAGTCTTCGTCATCAGAGTTATATGGTGGGGAAGCTTGGTGTACTCACACACTCGACAATGATGGTAAATCTCCTATGGGTTAATAAAAAAAATTAAAATAATCCTCCTCATAAATAGTGTACGCTTTCCAACAATAATCATTAAAATAATCTCAGTTTGGATGCGTGGATATTCCTCCACAAATAATATTAAAGTAATCCTTTAAAATAAGATTAAATAATGCATAGTCGTCGGGGGTGTTAGTTATGAGAAGGTGATAAGTCTGGGTAAGTAGTAAATCTATGTGGTAATTTCTGTTGGCTAGGTCTACGATGTGGGCTAATATTAAACTAATATTAAATGTGGTCATTTCCTTATGTTGCACACCCTCCAAAATACACATTAAAATAATCATCCAATATAAATATAAATATAAATATATATATATATATATATATTAAGTGCATGTTCTTTAGGATTGGTGGTAAAGGAGGGTGGTAAGTCTCATGAGTTTTCCGACGATTAAGATTTCCCAACAACAAGGTACTCCACTCAAGATCACTCTCGATGACGAGAAAGTACTCCAATCAAGCTCACTCCCAATGACGAGGAAAAATATTTCCTAAGGGCTATGTCTCTAAAATATTATTATAATAATATTCCAAAGTTTACATGGTCTTCGTCATGGTTTGTGGTAAGGGAGGTGAAGTCTGGGTAAATTCCTCTACGGTAATTTTTCGACAACGAAGACCTCGTGAGCTCTCTTGTGAGCTAGGATTAAGGTCTAAGAAAAATATTATAATATAATATTTTTTAATGGGTAATATAATTCTCATGTCATTCAGGAGGAGAGGAGGGAATTCCGAAGGTTTTCCTAAAAAAGAGGGAGGTGTGTTTTAATTGTTAATTCTTATGGGAATTATTATGGATGAAATGTGAGGACCAATGAGGAGGGACCTGTGATATGACGTTGAAATTTTGGTGAGTGAGGGTAAAATTAAAAAAAAAAAAAAATAAATTAAAATAAAACAAAAAGAGGAAAAATAGAATGGGTATGTACAACTTATAGTTTATGGGGGTAAAAGGGAAAAAACTAAAAATTAAAATTAAAAGAATAAAATAAATATATATAAAATAAATGAAAATAATGAAAATTAAAAATATATTTACTCTAAGAAAAGATAAATATTTAATGTGAATTAATTTTCCCTATGTAAAAATAAATATCTAAAGTAATTCTAAGGAAAAACGATGGGGAGAAACCATGGGCAAATAAACCATATGGTTTTACCAAAACGAAGGGTAAAATAAGAGTAAATAAATAAAAATAATAAAAATAAATAAATAATAAAATTAAACACACACACACACACACACACACATATATATATATTAGGAAATTAGGCCAAATTACACAAAATCCAAGGTTCCATGCCCCTTATGGTTCCATTAGTCAGTGTTCTGCACCTATGGTCGAAATTAGGAATAGGGAAAATCAGGTAGGTTTTGAGAAACTAGGCATCAAGGAGAGAAGCTAAGTCATATGACGATGAAGAATACTATGATTCAACTTGCGATGAAGGGAAAGCAACGAAGGTGAAAATGCAACGAAGCAATGCCACCTGTAGCAACGAATGGTAAAAGGAGATCGATTCTAACTAGACATACGAGACATGTCCATATAATCAAGATGAATATATAGAGGGCAGACCTACTAAGATCGTGAGGAGCAGGAATGTAACCAAATCAAGGAAAAGGTCCTTACGCTAGGCCATAATGCATGATACAAATTGCGACAAATAACGAGTGGGCATTGGGAGAAAACATGACAAGGACTTGCAACCAAGAAGCTGAATGGGATTTTGTCCTGGACTTCAAAGAGAGGGAAAACTGAAAATAATCCCGATAGATATGAATCTGAAGAGTCTTAGGGACAGGCCTATGGGAAAAAGGTGGATCATATATCCTTGGGAGATTCAAACTTCAGGGAAACCTAAAACCAAGGTAAGTTGTTTCCCAATAAGGGGAAACTCGGGTAAGAATCAAGATCAAGGATTTGGATAAGGATCAAGAGATTCCCTCACAAGCCTCTCAAGGTTAGAGGAATCATGCAAATGAAGTAGCTCTTTGAACATGCTCCTGCAAAACAAAAGAATGAGACCAGTCATGCAATCAAAAGGTGTCTTGTCAGTACACTATGAACATCATATTCCCTTCTTACAAATGAGCATTGGGTTCTTCAACAAAAATCATGGGTGAATGTAGATAAATGTCTTAATACTATGTGTGATAAGTCTTAACTCTAAAGAAGGATTAGTAATTCTATGATTCAGACTTAGATTTTGAAACAAAAGTGTAGGATCTGCATGCGAAAGCATAAAGATGATGACATGAAACACTACATGAAATGATATGGATTATTTTCGGCACAAAATGAGATCGGAGATATAATAAAGAAATGAACAGAGATATCGCAGATATTCAATAATATAACAGAAATGTATCGAAGATGCAACCATAAACACAGATATACAGTAATACACGATTTCTATTAATGAAAGAAATGTACAGAGACTG
>JZKD02S1658579.1:335966-364122 GCA_000966675.3 Picea glauca
TTTAGTTGTTCAAATTTCAATCTGTATGTTTGAAGTTTGGCATCTTTTACTTTCTCATTTCCTTCATAACTGCTAATAAGTTTATCCCACATTGATTTGGTAGTTTCAAGATGCATCACCTTTACAAACTCAGCTTCAACAAGTCCATTCAAGATAGCATTCATTCCCTTAGCATTAAAACTAAACTCTAACTTATCATCCTTGGAGACTAGCATAATAGGATTTGTATATCCAGTCTCTACTACATCCCAAACATCAGCACCCAAGGCCATTAAGTATGTTCCATCAAACAGAGGGGCCTTAGTGGCTGAAGTCCCTTCATGACTTGTCATTTTTAAGCTTACAGATCTACCTTTGAATAAAAGGAACTCGCTCTGATACCAATTGTTGAAATTACTAAGACAACTGAGAGGGGGGGTGAATCAGTTGTTATTGTTCTTAAACAATTTTAAGTCTATTAATACATTCTTAATCTTTCTTCAAGTGATCATCAACATGATACAACATATGGACAATAAAAATAATGAGCATTAGTCACACATAAGATATACACAGAGACAGATTTTCACAAGGAAACCCATAAAGGGAGAAAACCTCTTCTTCTTGGAAATAATAGGCAGTCTTTTAAGTTCTGTACATCATCTATAATTGAGCACCAACTCAATGTGAGGCTGCTACCTCTATTTTACAAGCTTCAACTTGTTTGAGAGCACCGACTCTCTTGTTTCTCTATCACCCACTAGAAGGAAGCAACAACTCCCCTAATGTTCCAACACCAATTGGATGGAAGCACCAACTTCCAGTTACACAAGCTCCAACTTGTATAACAGAGAACACTTGTTCTCCCTTGCACCACCCTGCCACCCTGGTTTCTCTGGCTGTAACTAGAAGGAAACTGCAACTCCCTATGTTCAAGCACCCACTTGAACCTCTGAGGACAACAGTCCTCCCTAGAACCTCCCAACCACCCTGGAATATAAATGAATGATTGAATAACCAACAAGACAGATAAATCAATTCTTACCACTTCTTCTCTGTTTTGTAAATCTGGTCTGCTTCTAACTGTTTTGCAATTCTTCTCTCCTTCAAGCTTGTTCTGCAATTATGCTCTTTCTTCTTTCTATTCATCATCTGTTACTCATCTCTGAGTTTTATCTCACACTGCGCATACTGTCACCTTCACTTTCTTATAGTTCAACTCATTTTTTTTTTATACAGAGAAACCAACCATGCACAGTCTTTGTGTGTTCCTTTTATGCCCAATTACCACTTCAGTTACACCTCGAATCTTCTTGGGAAAAAAAAAAACGCCTTGGTGACTGAATCGCCAACCAATCAAGAATCATGAATTAGTTTTTCTAACTGAATCATAACTGGTTGATTAACTGTGAAGTGTAACAGTAGCCCTCCGATCATGTTCAAATTCACCTGCACCATTGGATTGAATCCGTAGGGTCTTGCATTTATTTCTCCATTTCACATTTCGACATTTCGGCATTCCTGTGGTATTGTTTCTTGCCTCTCCAAGTCACGATTTGTGAAACCCCGAAATAGCATGGGATCAACGGTCCCAATCAACCCTTGATCTGACGGCTCAGATCATTTCACGATTTTGCATTTCACGATTTCGACATTCCTGTGGTATTGTTTATTGCCTCTCCAAGTCGCGATTCGCGAAACCCCGAAATGGAGTCCATGCTTTGATCTTCTTCCACGCGTCCCTCTTGGATCAACGGTCAAGATTTTATCGAGACTTCACAACTCCATGAGCCTTCGTTGTGCCTGATCAATGGTCCATATTTGGCCTCGATCTAACGGTTGAGATTATTTCACAATTTCACATATCGTGAGTTCGAGAGGTGAAAGGCTGGAGCATTTCATACCTTTGAATTTCCATTCAATGAAATGTTGATCTGTGTCCACGTGTCCTTCCCGTAGATGGACGATCCTCCTTCTTTCGGGATTTCGTATACCCTCTTCTCCTTTCACTTTAAAGAACGTGCAGGTTCTCCCTGATCCAACGATGGTCAGAACTTATGCTCAGATCTGACACTTGAGATCTGTCCTCCTCTTCTGTGCGTTCTTCTTGTCTACAATCTAATCTGACAGTCCTCCTTCTTTCAGGAATTTAAATGGGATCCAACGATCACTGACGCTTCTCCTCCCGAGCTTAGGCACTGCGTTCGACTCTGTGCTAATTCCTCCTAAGCTTACTTTGTCCTTGTTTTGCCTTTGCTGCATAGTCTGATCTTTCCATCAGTGACAAGCACATACTGCCTACAAATCATGCCAACCATCCTTTGCACTATCTCTTCTGATCATATCGAGCTTGCTCTACAGCATCTTCCCAAAATACTTCTAGTGCCCGTCTGTTACATTCTCTCTGTACTCAAGCCATCATCATTGTTGTACTTGCCATCAATGACAAGCATACGCTGCCTGTAAAACATGCCAACATAAGTAGTACTAACTTCATTCTCTTCTTCACTCGTCTCTTTGCTTCTATATTCTTCTTCTCTCTTCTACTCTGATTTCTTCACTACCTACTGTATTTTCTCCTTGATTAAAGGTGCACAAGGGGGGTGGTACATGGGGTGGGGGGGTTAAGTCCAACTTCTTCTAAAATTTATCATGAAGCGACCCAGATAATTTTCTACTTACATTCATGCAAGACCATATAATATTTCCTATTTTTCTCCCCCACCACTAATGGATCCTCCATATTCCTCTTCTTCCAATGCACCAACACGTTGCGCTCTATATTCTTGTGCTATCTGTGCACCACCACTTTGCATGTTATTTTTTCCTCTTATCATTGCATCAATGCTCTACACTTTATCCTCCCTTCTTATCATCACACCACTACTATGTGCTTCATCTTCCTTTAAGGTTGAGACACTCCACAACAACCAAGGGGTGTGGAATTCATTACCTAGGTCCTTACTACTATCACTACCGATGTCCCCACTGGACACCTTATCCTCTATGCCATGTCTCTTTGTGGGCATATCCTCACCTGTGCTCCACTCTGGCACAACATACTCTCCTCCATTACCACCTAGTGTGGTTTCTTTTCTCTTCATCCTGGACCCAACCCCTCATTGCGCACCCCTAGATAATTATTTTACACCTCTCTACTCCACTTTTCTTTTTATTTCAATTCTTCTTGTATATATTTCGTCTATATTTCTCCTCTTCTGCTCTGGGTCCATACCATTCCTCACCTCATCTTAACACTTTCTGGATCCTCCTCCATGGATCCATTTTCTCACTTTCCCATGTCTTTGCAAAATCTCCCCCCGCGCTGTGCTAGGGGATATTTCTCAACCATTCGATCATGCTCCATGTGAATCATCCCTCTCTCCATGAAAAACATCTTTATCCAAAGTGGGATCTCTTTTAGCATCCTCGTCCTTGGTCCTTCTAAGAAAGTTTTGAAAGAATCAGTGTACTCCACAACAAACTCAATGATGTAGCCTTGTTTTACTTGAGCAAATCAAAATTCAATATCTCGAGTCCATTTATTAACCAACACTTTCAATCTCTCAAGCTTGGCTTGATCCCATACAATTGGTTCCAAAGGCCACAAAGTATAATTGGTGGAAGTTTGTCTTTTTAGCCACTCATGCAACATAAAAGGAAATTCAACAAAGAAAATCTCATGCATATCAGTGTAGAGATACCTATCTTTCCATTGCTTTACAGTCACTCTTAGGCCCTAGGTTTCCCACATGGAAAACTCATGTTCTTTTGTAGTTGGTCAGTCTTGAATTTTTCTTGAGATGGATACCACCTCTTTTCGTGCCTTCATTATTCCCTACAATACTTTCATGTCTTGACAACAACACCATTTTTTGGCATTTTGTTCAACACTTGTGCGTGTCCTTCTTAACGTGGGGGATTTTAGACCCAGGGTTTGTCCAAAGTTGACCAAAAAAACCACAGAGCATTGACATATCAATCCTTTTCCAAGGCCGAGGAAGTTCTCACCCAAGATTAAAAGAGAATCACATAGTCCATAATATATTGTGACATGAATGAAGGCTTATTCATACACAGATCCATCTAGGATGGTATTCGTATGATTCATATCTAAAAATTATTAGGACTAAGAAGTAAAACGATACACACACATATTAAAATCATAGGTGACAAACATACAATAAATCATAATTGTAGAAGGTTTATTAGATATTTCAATCCAGAACACACAATATACATTAGAAAAATTGTATTAGACAACAACAGAGCTTCATATATTCTTTAAATAAATGCCCAAAAGTAAAACACCCTACGTTGTGCGCAATCCCTCAAAAGATCATACATATAAGAGACACATATTTATATTCAGATACATTACAATATTACACAGGCTCAGAGTGAGATCGATATCAAAGACTTAATGGATCTCATCTAAACATCTAGATAGCCCCATTTTTTATATCACTGCTTCCTTTTATAGCTTCTTCCACTCGGGAGCGTTGTCTCTTTATTCTCTTCTCATCTCGTTCTACTGATAAAACTGCCTTGAATTATTCTAATACCCACATGTAGTCCACATAGTCTTCAAGATTCAAGGAAATATTATCTGCCTTTCCAACTCATCTTTTTTCAACTCCACGATGCCTTCTGTTCTTGGCAGTAATCATTCGAGAAGATTTCTCGATGATTCTTTTCTTGATTCTAGTGTGCATATTCTTGATTTTTAGTGCACACCAAAACTAGGAACGATGTGTGTTTGGTAACCTTTTAGGCATGACACACAATCTCAAAAATTGGTCTTCCACACACTCCTTGTCCTTCTCCACGCATTACCTTAGGTGTGCACAAAAAATTTAAATGAGTGCACACAACTTTGTTTTTGCATGCACGCAAAATGAATCAAACACTTTGGGTTCCAACAGATCCTAGAAAATAAGGGAGTAGGGTCTTTTCTTATCACCGAAAGTGATGATGCAAGGGGATAGTTTAACTGGCTTCGGGCTTAGAGAGTTGGTGAACAACCGTGAGGATGAAACACAGTTCAAGGAACTGTGTGGACCTAGGTTGATTCTTGATAGATAGAAATGGGAAGGACCTCTACTAGGTAGCTGATGACAAATTGGAAATCTACGTGAAAACAGAAGTGTGGGCTCTTGGGATGCTTGACTGAACTAGAGAGGACCAAGTATTGACAGTATGCTAAGCTACACCATGAATGGGAAGCTAGAAAGAGAACTGGGAAAATTGGATGAGGGGGGGTAAATGGGAGAAATGGGAGAAAGGAACTTGTGGAAATGGATTTAGTGACACCATGAGCCATGAACTAAAAAACCATTTCACTATCACACTTACTCTTGAAGGGTTTTTACTTTCATTGTCACTCTCAAAACCTATCCCTCTACCTGGGTTATTTTATTTCCTATCTGTGTGGCACACCTAATAGGGTTGGATTAAGGCCTTCCCATTCTTAAACTTGTCAACTCACATGGAGTCCTAGGTTGGTGTGACATTTTAAGGGGATACTGAGGCGAATTGTCTTATATGGTTTGTGTCTTAAGCTACAACTTACTTTGCATTCTTTAAGGACTAATGTTTCTTGTGAACTTTGTCTAACCATATTTTATACTTTGATTTGTTTTGGATGGCCCTGACATGGTTATTTGAGGGACGTATTGGGATTGTAATTAGGATGTTGTGCCTTTATTTCAAGAACTTTCACGTGTGATGGAGAGCAGTGGGTCATCCAGTGACTCACCACCTTTAGGAATAAAATCTCACACCCTTAGAACCCTGAATCATGGAAATATGGGATTGGTAGGAGCATATTCAATCATGATAACACTCAGATGGGTTAGAAGCCCCAAAGGCTAGGTAGAGTATGCCATGACTTATTTTAGACCAGGATTAGGGACATTACTTTCATAGACAGTTCAAATATGAGATGCAACTCCCCAAGTATTGGATGAAACACCTGGATCCTAGACACTGGCCCAATTATGGTGATGACATCACCTTCTAGGGTACGACGCGGCTAGGTTTTGTTGCACACATGGGGTATTGATGATTCATGGCATTAATTTTGCTGAGAAGAGATAGCAATTTCTCCCACCTAGCTCTGGATTGATGCCACATGGCCTTTGGAGGCTTCCTTCTTGCCCAAAAGGCCTTGACGTCTCACATGTGTGGGCTATTTTGATGTATTTTTCATTTATTACATGATGTCACTACTAAATACGAACAAATTTGCCACACTTTTTCATTGATATTGCAACACATTTTCGTTTAACTTGCCACAAAAGAGGGTCTCATTTTTCGTGGATTTTTTTTCATCGCTATATCGACGACCCTGAACTCATTGTGCCAATATCAATGAAATATGGTTGCCATGTGTCATTCATTTGGTAAGCATTTGTTGCATCATTTTTTTTTACAAACATTCGTCTATATAGTGAAAAACCTACGTCTATATAGCGACAAACATATGTTTTTGTTTGCACGAGAATGCTATATTTTCCACGATTTTTCATCACTATATAGACGGATGTTTGTGGAAAAACACAAATGAAATTTTTTTCTTGCCACAATAAATCTATATTTGCCATGATATTTCGTCATTGTATAGATGAATGTTCATGGAAAACATAAATGGAAAGTTTTTGTTTCCACAATAATGTTATACTTGCCATGATTTTTCGTCACTATATAGATGGATATTCCTGGAAAAACACAAATGAAAAGTTTTTGTTTCCATGAGAATGCTATAGTAGCCATTATTTTTCTCGCTATATAGACAGATGTTCGTGGAAAAAACACAAATGAAAAGTTTTTGTTTCCACGAGAATTTTATAGTTGCCATGATTTTTCGTCCCTATATAGACGGATTTTCGTGGCAAAACACAAATAGAAAGTTCTTGTTGCCACGAGAACACGATTTTTCATCACTATATCGAAAAATTTTCATGGAAAAACACAAATGGAAAGTTTTTGTTTCCATGAGAATGTTATACTTTCTATGATTGTTCATCACTATATAGACAAATGTTCATGGCAAAACACAAATAATTTTTTGTTGTTGCCAGAAGAATGTTTTATTTTCCATGATTGTTCGTCTCTATATAGACGAATGTTCATGGAAAAACACAAAATAAATTTTTTTGTTTCCACAAGAATGTTATATTTTCCACGATTGTTCATCGCTATATAAACGAATGTTCATGGAAAAAAACAAACGAAAAGTTTTTGTTTCCACGAGAATGCTATATTTTCCACGATTGTTTGTCGCTATATAGACAAATGTTCGTGGAAAAACACAAATGAAAAGGTTGTGTTGCCACGAGAATGTTGTATTTTCCACGATGTTTCGTCGCTATAGAGACGAGGACTGTAGGTTAAAAAAAAATTGCATACTGGCATGAAATTACTCATGGCATTGAAGAGATTCAAATAAATTGGTGGCATTCTACATGCTAGCCACATTGAGGAGGTTGTATGATTGGAACACCTTACTTTGGATGAGGATAATTTTGCATTAAAGAGGATGTAATTGAGCCTTATACATCATGAGGTGGAATGTATGCTTGGATGGAAGCATGGAGTTGACTTTGGGATGCATGTATCATGACAAAGTTCATGTAGAGGAAAAGGAGCCAGTGGAGTACATGGCTTAGGAGGTGCATTGGTATCCTTGGAGGCTTGGAGGAGGATCATTAAAGTCCTTGGAAACTTGGAGGACCATTGGTCACATCTCATGGAGTACCCTTGCATTGGAGCCTTTCTTTTCTATGACATCACCTTGGAACTTGACATGTGTACCTTTGGAGTGTAGCACTCCAAGCCTACTTGTGGCTTTGTAGGTTGATTTTAATGGTTTAGGCCTGCATATATTTTTTGTCCTCTAATACCTCTTATATATATATGGGAAGGAGAGAGTCATTTCATATCATCATCATTGTACTCTTCTCTATGTAATTGTCTTCTTAGAGTGAAACACTAGGGATGATGAGAAAACTAGATAAGTTATTATACTAGACCAACAATAATGTTACCCCTATAAGATCATTTTTTTCCTTTTACAACCATTGCATCAACAAGATAGAACTAAAAGCATCAAGCATAATGCATATAAGATAGAAACCACACTAGGTAAGAGACTATCGAAGGACCATAAGGAACATGCAATCAAATAATTCATCTAGAAAAACCAACATTTTACAAATTAATTACTTAAACACAAAAATAATTGTAACATGTATCTTTTAGAAGTCTATGGTTGATCCAATTGTCCTCTAGATCACACTAGCAGTCTCCAACTAGATTCCATGAATACATATTCAATAATAGAGGGGGGGGAGTTCACCAAGGTCATTTTCCCACCCAACCAATGCAATCACCCTCATAGGTGTTGCTCCCCTATCAGGGTTCAATTTCAATGTGAATTGGAACCACAAACTCATAATTTTCTCAAGAATCCCACCCAACTACTTATGAATAAGGCAATGATCTTATAATTAGTTCAATATAGGTGTGGTGGAGAGGCTCTTAGACTTGTAAAGCCTCCATATCCCATGGTATTACTACATGAAATGGTCTTACTACCACCTTCAACTGGTTATTGCAACCATGACAACAATGGCACCACCCTCAAGAAAATACCTTACTACCACATTGAACTAGTGATCGCAACCATGAAAACAATGGTGTCTTTGGAATTTGGGCTGAAAAAAAATAGTACAAGGAGCCAAGAACACTAATCTTTAACACCCTTTCAAGTTGCAGGCACACTCCCAACCTATTAATCCACATAGACCGGATGAGATATCAACTTGTAATGGGTTATTCCATACAAGGTACCAATGTATACATGCAATTCCATCATATTAATCAATCACATGAGATATCTCGTTAACCAAGCATAAATAATAAACCACATTAAATGGAAAAGGTACCCAATAAATATGTACATCATGTCAAGTAATACAACGTGTGCATGCATCCTAACCATATCATAGGAAAGGTTCCCAATCAATCATAGTAAAGCATCTGATCAATCAGAGAAAGGTATCCAATCAATCATAGAAATGATACCAATAAACATAATAAGATATTCAATCATATTGACATATCCAATCAGAACACTTAATCATACCAAGATTTATAATCATACCAATAATCATAGCAAGGTATCCAATCATAGAAATAATAATAACAAGGTATGCAATCATATCAGTAATCATGATCATAGAAAGGTATCTACCACATATATATTGTTAAATTTGGCAGCATCGACAATCATTCTCCAACGAGAGGCCATATGGGCCACCCTGAGGTTAGCCAGGGATATTTGGAGAATCAACTAGTCTTGTGAGGTATTGACAAAAGCCAGGGGGAACATAAAACCTCTGTGAGTCAAACCAAAAGTAAGGATGAACGCGATGCTAGATGATCTTGTGAGTCTAGATAAGGCAAACAAAAAAGTCAAGATGTAAGTCTAATGCAAAAGTCAGGGGGACCGTACAACCTCTGTGAGCATAGACAGTCTAGTGAAAAAGTCAGGGGGAATGTACAACCTCTGTGAGCATAGACATACTAATGAAAAATTCAGTGGGGACGTACAACCTATGTGAGCCTAGTCAAGCCTTGTGAGCCATGAGAAAAAATCAAGGCATCTAGAAAAAGTTAGGTTGAACGTAAAATTCCTATGAGCTAGAAACACACAATATTCCTTATATTGCAAATGATGTAAATGTATTGATCTAGTGAATTGGCACATGTAACATTGTCCACCATGAAGTGAAATTCGAATTTCCTAGTTGAGAGTCAAGTTGAATGAGTTGTTAAACTCAAGTTGTAAAAGGTCAAGTTCAGAGTCAAGTTGAATGAGTTGTTAAACTAGAGTTGTAAAAGGTCAAATTGTAAAAGTCAAGTTGCATGCATGACAAGTGGAATGCATGGGATGTATGCATGTCCAGTCATAGGTCGAGTTGCATGGTGATTTGGCATGCCATGCATTTCCAAGTCACAAGGGAGAATTGTGATGCTAACCTGAGTCTCAATTCAAAGTTCTAATTTGACTCTCATGTCCAGTTCTAAATTCAAACTGAGTTAAATTCAGTTCTAATTTGAGTCACATATCCAGTTCTAAATTTTAGTTGAAGTGTTAAGTGGAGTTGGATTACACATGCAATCAAGTTATTGTTTCGATCTCTCTCTTCCTCATTCAATGCACCTACATATACAGAGGTTGACCCTCATTCCAAGACAATTGTTATGCAGCATAAGGTTGACAAAGGAGAGGCAACGTAGGTGTCCAACAAAGGCATCGATAAGTTTCTCCATGACAGTGTTGGTATATCCGTTCATAGAGAGGCAATATATCAGTTAATAGAGAGGAAGCATATCAATCAATAAAGAGGAAGAATATCAGTGAATAAAGAGGAATAATATCAGTGAATAAAGAGGAATCATATTAGTTAATAAAGAGGCATCATATCAGTCCAAAAATATAGTGCAGGTACCTTCCTATCAATGTTGATATATATCAACATAAAAGGAAACAAAGGGGTCCCAGGGAAGCGTGTGAATTATGTCTACATTGTTGGTATCTAACAATAGAATAGGAAAATAAGGTATCTATGCTTTTTTAGGTCTATCAGTGAAATTCAAAGTCATATTGGCAAGCTCTTTAAGAGGATAATTTCATGGTGGATATTTTGTAAGTGGTCATACATTATCTTTGCAATAAATGAATTTTGTTTGCTAGGGTTTTTCTCCCTATATAGGGTTTCCCCAGGGTACATGTGGTGTTAATATGCATCATTGTAATTCTATATGGTTTTTATTGTTGTGATTTGATTATGGATTGTTAAGATAAATTCAAAATACAGTCAGAATTTAAAACTAAACCTACAACTAAGCACTCAAGCTCAATATTTTAACATATACATCTTCAATAATAATATGAAACCAATCAATGGCAAGGTGTCCAACATAGGTTCATACATATCATTAAATATCTCTTTAATATGGCATCCACTATGTATGCATCATATGAGGTTGAATCGCGTAATAATAGGAAAAAAATATTAATCCTCATCAAGGGTTATCATAAATATGTGGCCATCGTCAAGAATATGCAACATTATCATTGATATCCATAACATTGAAACATCAAAGTCCACAATGTGGCCTATTGATAGTTTCCAAGATCCAAAACTGATGATAAGTTAATGGTTCATGATATGATGATGACAGATCAATAAAATGCTCCAATGAGTGTGTTGAAGCTGAAGGCTATAGTTTATGCTGACAACAATCATTTATTTCAAACAAATAAGGCACTAGCCTAGACCAAATGGCCGGCCTCATTAGAGTGATGATCCATATTTTATGAGAAGAACAAAATGAATACATATTATTAACAGGTGCTTAACATAAAATAATAGAGATATAGTAAAGATGGATTTCTATTCAATAACAAAATAAGATGAAAATATAAAATGAAGCGGAAACAAGCTTGCTGGAATGGTGGCGGCTTATCTCTGAGAAGAGATGTGACGGCAGCACGCATTCGTAAGAAGAAGGTTACAATGAGGCTCTGAAGGAATTTTTACAATAATCAAGAATGCCAAAAACCCTAGGCATCCAAAAACCTAACCCTAGGAGATGAAGCGCCAAAATTCATGTGGGCCTCGTTTGGGTAAGTTAGTACATCAACTTCCTGGGGTCATAACTTTTGCATACGATCTCCGTTTTAGGCATGTGATAGCCCATTGGAAAGGTATTGTCGATGAGATTAATTTTGGGGGCTCAATCATGCATTTGGCTATCATTGAGGAGATTGATACCGAAAAACCTTCATTTAGGCCCTCAAAATGGCCCCGGAAGTTAAAACTGCTAAAAATAGTAAATTGCCAAAATTGTCAGAAAATTGTTTTGAGCCAGTTGGAAAAGGTGGGTGGCCACCGATATCCATATGGATCAATCCTCCCTCCTTAGGAATCAATGGTCTCCATTGCGTTGATTTCCCCCATTAGATGAGGAAATTTCTGCTAAATTTGGCCCCGGGTGAGCCACTTGCCTTGGTGCAGGAGTTGCCCTGCTTTGACGACTCGATAAAGATGGATTATTTGTTGTCGAGTGCCATTGATATGTCTGTCCACAATATGATCATTGGATTCCTGTTGTATGCAGTCAGGTTTGAGCTCTGTTGGTTTCAACTGTTCTACTACTTTTGAGGTGTCCAATAATGGTGGGAAATAAGGGCGAAGGAGATCCACGTTGAACATTAGGTGTAGGCCAAGGAAAGGAAGAATGTTAAACACAAAATAATTATCCCCCATGACCTTGGTGATAGTGTACAGTCCATAATGGAGTGGGAAAAACTTCCGATGGGGTCCTGTAAGGCGTTCTTTCTGCAAGTGCAACCAAACTTTGTCGCCCACCTGAAACTTATGCAACACCCGATGTTGATCATGGCACTGTTTGTACTTGTCATTGGAATTTTGTAGGATATCCTGAACCTGTGGACGGATGTGTTGGATCCGCTCAATGAACCAAGCGGCTTTGTCATCTTCAGTTGGAGCAGGAGATGAGTCAATCAAGGTGACCCCAAGGGGAAGTGCAACATCTATGGGACCCAATGGTTGGAATCCCAACCCCACTTGAAAGGGGTTGTGGTCGGTTGAGCTATGCAAGGCTCGGTTGTAGCTATGATGGACATAGGGAGGGATCTCATCCCATGTTCAAGGGTGCTTTGAATTATACATTCGAAGGATATGCACAATCATTCTATTTACAACCTCGGTTTGGCCATCTATTTAGGGGTGGAAGGCCGTGGATTTGGTGAGCTTGGTGACCAGCAGTGATGAGAGGCTCAATCAGAATGTGCAGAGAAATCGACTATCCCAATCTGAGACAATGGTTTCTGGGATTCCAAAATGTACCCAGACTCGTTCAAAGAAGAGCTTGGCAGTGGCCTCTGTTGTGACGATCTTCTTGCAGGCAACCAGAATCTCCATCTTAGAAAAGTGATCAACAACCAAAAAAACACAGTCATTTCCCCACTTGGTGGATGGGAGGCCCGACATGTAGTCCATTGAGATGGATTCCCATGGATTTTCAGGAGTAGGAAGAGGGGTGTACAGGCCCCATTTCTTAGTGGCCAGTTTGGCAATAGCGTAGACAATGCAGGACCTGATATACTTGCCGACCTCCTGTCAAAGTTTCGGCTAGAAGAAATGTTTCTGTAGCATTTCCACTGTCTTTTCAATGCCGAAGTGTCTTGCCACCCGACTGTAGTGGGATTCCCAGATTAGCTTTGCTCGCTCACTTGATGGAACAAAGATATGGCCCAGACGACACAACAACCCATCCTGAAGATGGAAATTATCGACAGCTTCATTTGCACCCAACATTTGGTAGGTGGTGGTGAAGTCAGGGTTTGTCTCATAGAGTTGGGGCCATCCAGATGTCTCATGGCTGCAAGAGTCTAGCACCATGGTGAGTGTTGTGAATGGCAGTCTTCTCAGGCAATCAACGACGTGATTGGTGCTTCCTATTTTATACTTGATGTTGAGGTGGAATTGAAGCAAGTATGTGGACCACTTTTGATGGCAGTCATTCTGCAATTTTCCTTGTGTCTGCATGAACTGCAGTGGCTTATGATCAATGTGGATGACTATCTCCTTCCCAAGAATGTAATGTCTCCATTGGCGGCATGCTTGCACAATGGAGTACATTTATTTGTCGTAAATATGGTACTTACAGACAGTATCTGGTAGTGCCTCACTATGATAGGCCACGGGGTGGCCATGCTGAGTGAGAATGGTGCCCACAGCATAGTCTAAAGCATCTGTCTCAATATCAAAGGGATGTTGCAGGTCTGGTAGTGAAAGTACCGGGGCTAAGCACAAGTGTTGTTTCAAATCATCGAACTCTTGTTGTTGGGACCGACCCCATACAAATTTCTCCTTACCACCACCCTTGTTTATTTGGCTGAGGGCCCGTGCAATATGGGAGAAACCAAACATGAACCTACGGTAGAAATTAGCAAGTCCCAAGAAGATCCGAAGCTCAGTGAGTGTTGTTGGGGCTGGCCAATCACGGATGACTTGGATCTTGGTTGGATCCACATGTGCACCATGATGATCAATGATGTAGCCCAGGTAATGGACCATGTCCATGTCGAAGGAGCATTTTTCCAGGTTGGCGTATAGCTTGTGCTGCCGTAGGGTGTGCAGAACCTGTTGAATATGATGCAAGTGTTTGGCCCAAGTCTTGCTATAAATTAGAATGTCATCCAGATACACCACTACAAACATATTGGTGAATGGTCGCAGGATATCGTCCATCATCCTCATGAAATTGGCTGGACATTTTTCAAACCAAAGGGCATGACCAACCATTCAAAACGTCCTTCCTTTGACTTGAAGGCAGTCTTCCATACATCTGTCTATTCTATTGGGACCTGGTGGTATCCAGACTTCAGATCAATCTTACTGAAGTATTTTTCCCCCGGGAGTTGATCAAGGAGGTCATCGATTCAGGGAATTGGGTATTGGTTTTTGAAAATGATTTTATTCAGAGCCTAGTAATTAATACAGAGTCGCCAGGTTCCATCTTTCTTCTGTACCAACACGATTGGGCTCCCGCAAGGTGATGAGATGGGTTGAATGTGCTCCTTGTGGAGCAGTTCTTGGATCTATCGCTTGATCTCCTCATTCTCTAACAAAGAGCGACGATAGACTGGCCCATTGGGTATCGGTGCGTCGGGGGTTAGATCGATGGGGTGCTTGACCTGACAGTGCAGAGGTACCCTTGTAGGTGAGGAGAAGATATCTGAGTATTCTTCCACGATCTTATCTACTTTCTTTTGCTGTGTGGAGAGGTAGGCCACAGAGACCCTATATGTGGCTGCGATCTTTCGCTTATTCTCAGAGTGAATCACGAAGAAGACAAACTTCCCCATCTGAGAGATGACCTTCCGCATTGCTTAGCAGAGATCAAGGAAATAGCACTAGGTGGGACTACCTCGGGTATCCTGTACAATTTCCTGTTCAAAGTAATAATAACACTACGAGGCCTAGACTCATATACAACATGACGTTTCCATAAATAAGGTTGGCCCAAAAGAACATCACAAACTTCAAGAGGAGCAACATCACACAATACCTTGTCTTTGAAGGGCTTGATGTTGTACGATAGTCGACACTGTTGGCTGACGCAGAGATCGCTTCCTTGGCGGAGCCATCCAATGGTGTAGGGTTGTGAGTGTGGCGTTGTTGGCAGGGCTAGTCGCTTGACGACCTATGCTGAGATGAGGTTCTTCTGGCTACCGCTATCAACGATTAAGTGCAACGGGGTGCCTTTTACCCACATCTGTGAATGGAAGAGGTGCTCTCCTTCTTCTGGCTCATCTAGTTCACCAGGCTGGAGCTTGGTGGTAGCAACGACGGCACTGGGTTCCACGTCAATGATCCATCTTCCCCTTTCTAGTTATGTCTCGGAGTCAGAATCCACATCTGATTCAAAGGCTTTCACTTCGGCCACCAGCGACTGCTTTGAGCGGCAGTCAACAATGTTATTCCAAGGGCTCTTATGGAGTCGCACCACTTATTGATATCTTTCTTTGTCTTTCCGGTGCCCTTCTTTGCTTGCGGCTTGTACTAGTTGTCCTAATACTATCCATCTTTTCTCTATCCTTTGTTTGGTGGGTTGGGGCCTTCCTTTCCTGGCTTTTGTTGTGAGGGGTTCCCAGGCCCAAATTGCCGCGTCTTTTGTTTGAGCTTCTGCTCGATTTTGACGGCATATCGGTAGGCCGCGCCCAAGGATGAGATGTCCAGAAATTCCATTTCGGTCTAGATGTATCTATGCAGAGCACCATGATACTTGAGCACCAGATGTCGCTCTGAATATTTGATACACAACTTGGTGCGCAAGGTATGGAAGATATTTGTGAAATATGGCACTTCTTGGTCTCTTTCTTGCCGCAGTGTGGTCCATTTGGTATACAGGTTGTCTTAACTTACGACAGGGTAGTATTGTTCCTTAATAGCATCCCTGAAGGATTCCCAGGTGGCCGTGATTGAAAATAATGAGGTTTTCTCTATTTCCTTTTGCTCACAGAAAGTTTTCCACCAATCTTTGACATGGGGAACAACTTTGAGTAGCGTAAAAGTAATCTTTTCTCTATTTGAAAATTTATGAACATAAAAATACCCTTCTAGTAGATTCAACCACTTGTCTACAACATCTGCATCTATCTGACCTTCAAATATAAGAATATCAAATTTTATTTTTACCTTGAGGGGGGTGGCGCCTCCGTTTGAAGAAGATGTGTCGCCTATTGGTAGTTTCCGAAGGATTTGCGTGAAACTATCCATCATCTTGTTCCTCTGTTGTGTGAGGGATTCCTCAATCAACAGTTTGAAAGGATATCCTATCTCATCATATTTATTTTATCCTGCCATGGGAGGTCGCTTGGGCGTGTGAGATCTTCTATCCTCAAAAGAAACAATCTCGAGACCCAACTCTTTGTACTCTGACCTCGTTGGTGACATGCATTAAGACGACAAGGAGTAGACCGCTCTGATACCATTGATCTGGATTTTATGAGCAGAACGAAATGAATACAGATTATTAACAGGTTCTTAACAAAAAATAACATAGATACAGTAAAACTGGATTTCTATTCAATAACGAAATAAGATGAAACTGTAAAATGCAACGAAAACAAGCTTGCTGGAATGGTGGTAGCTTATCTCTGAGAAGAGATGTGACGACAATGCGCATCCTCAAGAAGAAGGTTAAAATGAGGCTCTAACGGACTTTTTACAATAAGAGGAGTGTCAAAAACCCTAGGCATCCAAAAACCTAACCCTAGGAGATGAAGCGCCAAAAGTCATGTGGGCACCGTTTGGGTAAGTTAGTACATCAACTTCTTGGGGTCGTAACTTTTGCATACGATCTCCGTTTTAGGCGTGTGATAGCCTGTTGGAAAGGTATCTTCGAAGAGATTCATTTTTGGGGCTCAATTATTCCTTCAAATATCAATGAGGATATCGATACCGAAAAACCTTCATTTAGGCCCTCAAAATGGCCCCGAAAGTTAAAACTGCTAAAAATAGTAAATTGCCAAAATTGTCAGAAAACTGTTTTGAGCCAGTTGGAAAAGGTGGGTGGCCACCGATATCCATATGGATCAATTTATTCCTAAACAAATAAGAAAACACCAAAATCATCTTCAAAAAAATGGTTAATGAGACTATTGTTGAGGCCAAACTAGTCAAGGTGAGCAATGAGAATGGTTCATGTGTATCATCGAATAAACACATCAATAGGAAGTTCTCAAAAAATTGCTCAAATGTTGCTAAGACCAATCATCAAGCTAACCACAAACAATCCTCGTAGTTGGTAACTTTATAAGATGTTTTCATATATGCCTCTTTGTCAATGAGTTGAATAAAGAGGAACTAGCAAATGATTGTAGATACCAAAAAGGAGGATGATGTTTCCTCCGATCGTGACATCAAGGAAATCAATATGTGGATGGTGAAGACTCTAAATCTAGTAACGAAGAGTCTATTTCTAGAAAATATCACTCTAAATCTAGCTCTATATCTAGAAATGATAGCTCTAAAGATGATTTAATAAAAGGTGTAGGGGGTGGCTCTTGCAACTTAATAGTAAAGGAGTCATACGATGTGATGGACTCTAGTGTTGGAACAAATTTAATATGACAGGTAGAAGGATTGATATAGATTGCTAATTCCAATGAAGTCCCAACAAAACTAAGTCTATCTTTGGCTAGTCTCATCACAGGCTAGATGGGATGTGCAATTCCCTATCCATTATTACCAAGGCCACCACTAGTGTAGACCATCTGAAGAAGCAATTTGGAGCCAAATCAATGAGTATACAACTCAAAATCTAGTGCTAGAAGATTATGAGTCACAATCAATGCATGTGGTGTATAAAATTCCCAAAGTGGTGTTGTTGTTGGATCTATAGAAACATATGTAGTGTCTTTCTCTTTATCATCCTTTGAATCATCATATAAAGTGTTAGAGGAAGAATCTGTAGCAACAGAAGTCAAGTTTGCAAGATCCGTAGCATTTTCATTCACAACATTAAACAAGGAGGAAGAAGAATCCTCGTGATTAGAAATAGAGGAATAAAATTCCTCATAAGCAATGGAGGAAGTATATTTCTCATCAATGGATGAAATATATTACTCATTAGAACTCTCATCGTCATAAATATCATCAGCAAAGGAGGAAGCATAATCGTCCGCTGAAATAGAATCCTATGAGATACTAGAACTAATCCAAGCGACAATGGTGAGGATACAAATGAAATACTAGTGCATATCTTTATACAAACAAGTAATGATATCTTCTTTCTCTCTTAAATTGGCCAAAATATGCTCCTCGCAAAGAGAAATTTTCCTCGATATCATCAAAGTAGGTGATCTAATATGCAATTTGAGTTTTATATTCTTCCATTACAAAAAAAACATTTTGAATTTTTTCAAGTTCTTTGAGAAGGGTTAGATTCAAACTATGAAGAGTGGATATAATTGCATATTTTTCTTCCATTACAAATAATCCCCCCCCAAAAGAACAAAATCCCAATATAAAGTCTTCTATGAATTTGGCAATTCTAATGGTGGTTGCAAAATAGAGGAATTTACAGTGTCTACAAATATGTTGTAATATTTTGAGTTGCTACATAATAGGTTATTGTAGCCTATTTTTAGTCTTTCTATATTACCACAAAGCTTCCATAGAATAAGATTTATGTAGCTCAATGCCAGGGTAGCTTCAACAATAAAAACAATGTTGCAAATAATGCTTGCAAATTGAGGAAATTGAGGTGCTTTAAATACCCCACAAAAGTTGTAGATGTGAACATTAAGTACTTAGAATCATCTTGAGAAAATTGATATGCTTTAAATACCCCACAAAAGCTGCAGTTGTGAACAATAAGTACTTACAATCATCCATGAAATTCACATGAAGAATTTTCCAACACAGAGTGGAGGTTACACTAATTCACCCATTTAGATTTTGATAGAGATATGGGTGATTGAATCACTTAGCTAAGGAATGTTCGAGAGATCTCCACAGAATTAATAGAAGCAAATCACTTCATGAATGATTGGGCATCTCAGTAATTTGGGCTATGAATTAGTTTTTTTCTTGTAGCAATTGTTAGCCCTAAGAGTCACCTTCAGATTGCATGGAAGGTAATCCCAGTACCCATCGAGTTGTAAGTGAATGTAAGGGTGTTTAAAGGGTCAAATGGAAAAGGACTCAAGTGATAATGTTCTAACTCATATAACAGGGTGAGATTGCACCAACAATTAAGGTCTTGGCTAACTTCAATCAGTAGTTTGGGAGTAAGTATGAGTAGAAGGAAGACTTGAATGAGAGAAGTGTAGGGGATGCTGTAAACATCATGTCCACAAAAGACTAAGGAGGAAAGTTTCTTAACACAAGATCTTCTTGAATTGAGAAACTAAGGAAGATAAATAAACATCATGATAACATAATGATCAAACATCCATCATAACATCACCACAATCATTCATGTGAATCATTCAAAGCATGAACATTTAGCACCATAAGCAAATATACTGAAAGAGAAGATGATTTCTATTAGTCAAAAAATTCTTAAGTCCAGTACATCACCAGATCACAGTTACTTCATCAAAATATTCAGTATAAGGGAGCCTTTCTCAACCATCCGAACCTGCTAAAGAAAATGATATATCTATTTATAACAAAAGGGAGGAAACAACTGGAGGTACGAGCTAGCCTCCTTCCCTTGAAAAACTCTAAACATTTATTTGATATAACGACTTATCTAACCACCTATGCTATAAAACAGGAAAATGTTGGTGACTATTCAAACTAATTTGATTCCCTTTCACTGTGCAACTCCTTGTTTTCCATGTGTCTTTCAAAGCATGTGGTTGTCTTCATGATGCCAACTGATGCTTCTCCATCCTTCTTCATCATCAACTTATCCAAAAGTTATTAACTTGGTCCTCCTAGATCCTTGGTCTTTATTGGCAACTTCCTTGGGTAGAAAATCTGGGTAGCGCACTACAAGGAGAAAAGGTAGTGTCTGTAGGTAGCGTCACTGTGCTTCATATGTGTACAGACTTGGCTCTCTATGACATATTAGGTAGCGCCTCTATGTTGCACTTGTGTGCAAACCTTTACCCTCTGTGAAATATTCGGTAGCGCCATTAGGTAACACCTCTGTGTTGTGCCTGTGTGCCAATTATTTGCACTCTATGAAATATTAGGTAGAACCATTGGGTAGTGCCACTTACGCTGCGTCTATTTGCAGGTTTGGGTAGCATTACAAAAATGCAGTGCCTCCGATCCTTGAAAATGTGTAGAATAATTTGTGGTTTTTCATGATGACAAAAACGTTTTAATCAAGAGCCTTGAATGCACAATAGGTAGTGCCTTCTACCAATGGGGAAGCTAGCACTTAGAAAAAACCCAAAACCCAAATAGTTAAGTGCTTAGAAGCCTGTATAGATGGTGGAGATAATATTTTCATATTGGTTGACCCTCCCAAAAATATGCATCCTCAAAAATGGGGCTTACCCTTTACCAACTATTTTGTAATTTTGACACTTAACCTCATACTCTTTCCGGTAGAAAGAGGATCTTCAATTGACACAACAGACTTCTTCTTCTCAACATTGACAAGCTTCTTTGGTGTAGTTGTGCTCTCCTTAATTGTTGGTTTGTCATCTTCAATGGCAGCTTCAACCAACACCTGTAGATTTCTTTGGGATACCTCATCATGAAAGTGATTCAACTCAGCCTTTAGCTTCCTATTTTGAGACTGGAAGCCTTTGTTTTGCCTGTAAAGATTCTTTAATTGTTTATGAAGGGGTTGGGCCTTTCTAGATGCAAACCTTTCCAAGTCAAGGGTGTGACTGTAGCCATCCATGAGCTAATTCATCTGAGCCAAGTTGACCTTATCTTCTGCTTTAAGACGAGCTATTTCATTTCTCGCATCTCTAAGATTCTTGATAAGTCTTTTGTAGGTCTGACTATCAGGAGGAATAGTGGCATGTACAGTCTCACTACGATTTTTCTTAGACTCCTCTTCCTCCTGGATGGGAAGTGTCTTTTCAACCTCATCGGGTTCCTTGATGGCTTTACTTTTATTCTTCTTTCTCAGCACAAGGGTTTCATATTTTCTTTCAACAGGCTTCTCAATGCCTTTTTCAAAGGTTTCATCTTTACTCTCCAAAGGTATTTTAGTACCTTTATCCTTACCCTTCTGTATAAGAGTTTCTTGTTTCCCTTTAGTAGGCTGAGAACTACCTTTACCCTTCTTCCTCTGAGTAAGGGCTTCTTATTTTTCCTCCATAGGCTTTTCAATTCTCTTACCCTTCTTCTTTTGAACAAGTGTTTCTGATAAAGGCTGCTCTTTGACAATCTCCTTAGGCATTGATGACCTAGTGAAAGGCCTTTTACCCTTGATTTCGATTGTTGGAGGAGAAGAGGGAAAGAGAAGATTCTTCCCTTTCTTGGATGAAACTTTGGTAGAAGAAGGCACCTCTTCTAACCCTGGTGGAGGAGGTGGTGAAAAATCTCTATGTGGAGAAGGAAAAACTTCCTCCTCAACCTCTATGACCTGCTTGCTAATCTCTGGAGCTTGAATAGGGGTTCTACCCTTTCTCTTCCTACTGGTCCCTATTTTAGAAGTATTGGTGGGTGACAAAGGACTTACCTTCTGTGATTGAGGATTTGGTGCTAGATCCAACTTGAAATGAGAGGTAACCAAAAAATGCTCCCATGAAATATTTTTCTTACCCAATTCCTTAGAGACTAGCATTCTGATTAATCCAGAGTGGAAAAGGATAGAATCCACATCTTTATATTTGGCCTATATCTTGTCTAACATATTACCTATACTCCTCAACAAGTAATAAGGAACATTCATCTCAACCTTACCAGTAAAATGTAGCAACAACCTTATATGGTACAGGTACAATGTGTTGAATCTCCCTTCACAAGTAAAATATCTTTGTATGATCTTCAATAATCTGTCAAATTGTTCAATCAATTGACTCCTTGGCATACATTTGGAAAAGTCATTGGCTTGATATTCAGGTTTAAGAAGATCTTTATCATAGGCTGAACTCAAAGCCATGGCTTTGAACCACCTTTCACCTGTAATGGGGGTCCCTGTTGTAGTTGAGATAGAGGCGTCAGTCACTTCAAACTCCAAATCCCCAAACTTATTTTTCTTACCATCAAACTGTAATGAAAATTGTCTTGCTACCTCTGGATGGCCTCTCTGCATGTCTAGACAGAAAGAGAGGCACCCTACTCTTTGAAAGGCCTCTCTTGCTATGGTTTATGTATAAAAAAGATGCATGTCCATCGGTTCTGTTCTAACCACCTTGCCACCTGTGTGTGTCTTCCTCGATTGAGGAGTCTCCATGGCTCAAAATGAGGGATTTTAAGAAGATTAAGGGATGGTAATGACCATTAAGGCTTTGAATTGGGCTTCAAATATAAGGCTAATCCTTTGGACAGACTGATGCTAGTAAGCTAAGCTAGACTTTTTAGGAATTAAACCCTTAGGCTTGTACAGGTATTCTGGAGTGTAAATAGTGAGGAGGTAGTCTGGATTTGGCCCTTTGAAATTGAGTAAAAACGCCAAAAACCAAGGTGAAAGGAGGCAAGGAAAATAGAGATGGTCTGAGCAGCACCTCTGGGTAGTGCAACGCATACACAGAGGATAGGCTATTTATAGGCTTGAGACTTCAATGGTTAAAACAAACAACAGTGGTCAAACCATAGATGCAAGCAAATAAATTTATAGGTCTGAAGAGGAGAAAAACAAGGTTACCATGCAAATATGGATCCCTTACTATTGTGCAGGCTTAGCAAAACGAAAAACCGAGCACAAATTTCCTGTGAAAATTAATACGCAAAGGAGGTAACATGGGATACCTATGCAGTAGCCACCTGTTGAGATCTTCAATGAAATATTAGGATGAACTTGGAGAAAACCTCGGCCTTGGAATCTTTCTCAGCATAGGATTTGGTTGACATGCGGTCGCCTAATCAAAACTTACGAATTTGCGCAGCGCAACACTGTTGAGATTTTCAAAATTAGAAACCATTACCAAGGCTCATAAATGTAAGATCTTTGAAGGCCTCTCTAACCAACTTTTGGCACTGAAAACAAGGGACATGACATCAGTCGTGGCAATCATGACTCGAGGTGGAGGTATAATGAACGTGATAGGTGCTACGGAACTGCATGATGAGTAGGCAATGCTTCCACTTCAAAACATGATAGGTCAGGTAAGAAAGGACAAGGAAGCATGCCTACGAGATCATGAGTGAGGAAGGTGTGTCACATCAGTTTAGTAATAGGAAGGATTGACCTAGGGACAAGTCATGAAGGGGACCCAAATAAAATATGAGCTAGAAATGGTTCAAGGATCAAAAATCAATTTGAAGATCAAATTAGAGCTAAGACTCAAAAACTTTAATCATCCAAGGGGTCCTACCAATCATAAATTTTAAAGGGATGAGACTTTAAAAGAAAAATTAAAATCTAAGGCTTGAAAAAAGATTGAAAACAAACTAAAAGACCCAAGGCAATTTAGTGTGATAACAACAATGGAGAGTCATCTTCAGCACTAGGAAAGTGCTCTGAATATAAATGTCTACAATATAAGATGAGTGGCTTTAACACCACAAAGATGGTGAAAAATAGAGGCTCCTATAGTTTAATAGATGAAACCTTCAAGCCACGAGATCACTATAAAACACAACTTTTTAAAGCCATGAAAATTGGATTTGTAGTGTGCAACACACTTTCTAGTGCCTTCAAGATACAAATTTGTTCCTTGGATATGGATTTGTTGTATTTTCGTATTCATACTTATTTGGATACATATCTATTGTATATGCATGTAGACCCCCAACATCTTCAAAAGTCCCCTAGATTTTCCTACTTAGATTCAAGCAATGTAAGGTGTTGAGCATATGAATATAATGTTGGATCACTTAGTGGAGAAGGATGGATTTTCAAGAGACCCCCAGGATGAGTGTGTGGGAAAGAAGAGCATAAAATTAACCCCCAATAGTCTAAATTTTCACCTGCAATGAAAAATCTCCTTCAAATTATAGTATTCTCTAATACCATGTAATATGTGGTCATTGAACTAAGATTTGTATCTTGGCTATGGAACCACCCAAGATCAAGAGTTTTAAAGAAGAGAAATCCAATCAAGAAGTCAAACCAAATTATTGTAATGGTGTTCTATGCTCATTAACCCACTATCTTGCTCATTGATCAATGATCAGTCAAGAAATACAAATATATTGACCTACTAGAGGGAGATTCAAAGAAGAAACCCATGCAATGGCATGCCACAAATCTCTCCTCAAATAATTGAAGAAAAAACAACAAAAATATAGCTAAGTATGTCTAATTGATTGTGTGCATGAAAGTGCTAAAGATAAAAGAAACTAGCATGGGTGCTTAATTAAATAACACATGCAAGTGTATCGATGTAAGCAAAGTGCATGCACAACATACACCAACACTCATGAATAACCTATATTGGGGGCATCTGACTTTGTCGATGGAATTATTGGGTTTGTTGTTGACGCCACAAATCAGTTTGACAACATCTCACTGAACCCCAACAATCACCAACACATCCTACAAGGCACCCATTATTCCTTATGGTTATCCCAGACCTTATTGTGGAAAACAATAAGGATCTAGTTCCTTGTATGCAGTATCATCTACTCCTTATGGAGGAACTCCTCATCCTCACCCATACACCCCTTTCCCACAAAGTCGGTGTATGAAGAATTTAAAGAATAAATACGCATAAAGAATTAAAGAATCAAAGTGTTGAAGAATTTAAAGAATTAATCCACATAAGAAATCAAGCTATAATTTAACAAAAGACTATAAAAAACATGCAACTATAAAAGACTATAAAAAACATGCAACTGTAAAATAGGAACCCGATTATCGATTACTAATACAATAAAACCAATGGGCTAGCTAGACTGAAAAAAAGAGAGTCAAAACCCTTACCTTATCAATGTCCTTTTTCTAGGTCCATCTGCCCATACAACTTGATAAGAGTTGTCCACGAGTTGCATTTCCATTGCAAAGACCTGCAAAAATCATCAAAGACAAAAACATTATATGAGTAAATAATATATAAGCAAATAAAAAGGAATTTAAACATGTAAAAGACTCTATAAATACTAAAGTGGAATAACTTAATGAGATTCTCTTTATTTCAAGAATAAGTTATTCTCTACTGAACAGGGCCAACCATGTAAAGGTGAAGGCTCATATCCCCCCCCCCCCCGCCCCACATAGATCTCAATTCTCCATACCCAATAAATGATTTCTTTTACATAGAAAACATATAAACATTCATGCATAAGTAGGAAATTCATCAAGACATATAAACATATAAACATTCATGCATAAGGAGGCAAGTCATATAAAAATTCATTCATATTAATAACAATAGTCATCAAAATACAAGTCATAAATTTATACAATCTATTATTTTTTGTTTTTGTTTTTTTGTTTTCTAATAAAACCCACGAGTGGGATATCATCATCCTCATCTGGAAATGTATTTCTTGTGCCCTGTCCTAGTTGTGTTGATTGTGTTTCCATACCCTCACGTACCATACTTCTAGTATGTCGATGAGCAGGGCATGGAGGAAGCTACAAATGGGCATCAACTACAATAATGAAAATGGTCATATTGATATGATAAAATATTATTGAAAGAACTATTTCATTATTTCAAATAACATTACAATATTTCTCTTTACCTATCTGTCTAGCTATGACAACTGGTGTGGTCATTGCTTGCATCGTTTGTTCCTCTTGCAGTTCACCCTCATGAGATACATTCCCATCCATTGAAAGAAGAAACTTTATAAGTACACATCAGTAAATAAACATCTATAATCATAATATATACTTCTATTTCTAAAGCATACATACCCGAATGGCTAGTCTGCTCACCAATATCATGCAATAGGCGCTCCCCACTATCAACTAGTAGTTGTTGGGTACTCCTACCCTCGCTGCTTTAGTTGCTCTCCTGCTTAAAACAAACATAAACATTTAGTTACTGGTGATATAATCAATCATGAATAGAGTTTACAATTATACTACAATGATGACCTTACTGATTTTATTTACTTGCATTTGCATAATTGGGGATATGGGTGTATGCCCCAAGCTTTTTTGATATTCAACCACACTTTGAAAACCAAGCTTTAGTTATTCCTCGGTGGAAATTGATTTGAACGTATTTCCCTGCAATGCATAACATCATTAAAATTGTTTGTAATAAAAAAATATTTCACTACTACATATGACCAAATTTGCCACGATTTTTCGTTGCTATTGCTACACATATCTGTCACACTTTCCACAAAAGCAAAGACTATTTTTCATGGAAATTTTTTCGTCGCTATATCCACGAACTAGTTATTTGTGGAAACAACGATGAAATAATCCCTCAATATGTCATCATCCTCAAGATAGGTTTACCTTATAAAGCGTGGCAATAGTGACGAAACTTCATCACAATAGGGACGGAAAACCGCGCCAAAGTAAAAAACTTACCAACAGATTACAACATAGATGCCATACGTGCGACAGAAAAGTGTGGAAAGTTGCAACGAAAAAGCGTGGAAATAGCGACACAAATGTTTGGCAGAAAAAAAATTTACGACACAGATGCTATATGTGCGACGCAAAACCATGGCAAAGTGCGACGAAATTTCGTCGATATTTCCACGCTTCCTTTAAGTTTAAAAAAAAAAAATCTACATGAGAAGATGGATGTTGGGATTCGTGATTGACCCATACTCAATATTTTCATGTTTGATTGACCCTTCAAAGGGTTTCTTATGTGAGAAGAGATTATCAGAGGGGGTTTTGGGACTTATTAGATGTATTTCTTAGTGGACCAAAAGGGAAACCCAAGGCATCTTGGGATGAAGGGGAAGATAAAATACATTCCCTTGAATGAATGGTTTTAATTGAGATATTGGGGCTCTGAACTAGAGGTCAAAAACAATATGGTAGGGGTATCCCAGGGGGACAATATGGGAGATGTGTTTTTTTTAAATCTATCACTATGCTTGTGAGAGTGGGCCAACCCGTTACTTATCCACTTCAATGCACTCACAACCATTAATCGATATTAATATAGACTGGTCACAATAATTACCTTGAATATTAAATTAAACCTATTAATGTGAAGGGATAATCACAACATGAGGTTAAAGGCATTCACACCCTTTCAACAACTATGTTTGTAGCTTTTTGGATGAGAAACTTGTATCCTTGTGGTTGAGTCTTTCCCTTACCAAAAAAATCAATGTTACTCACACTCATATGAATGAAAGAAATCAAATTTGTTCCCACGCAAAAAGTTGTAACACTTTGAAAGAATGGCAGATCACAACAATGGAGCACTTGTTTAAACAAAGACACTTACACCTATTCAAGTAAAGGTAACTCACCCTATTCAAATGAAGGTACATGATACCATATAAATGAAGAGAAATGGAAATGTTTAACTCAAAGGGTAGTTCACACCAAATCAAGTTAGTGCGATCACAATGTTTTGAAACGAAGGGTGATCACACTACTCTAGGTGATAGTTTCTCACACCACCCTAAATGAAGGATGATTGCACTTGTTGAAGTCGGGGTACTCACATTAATGCCAACAAATGGTAACACATACCACTATAAATGAGTAGGAACCACACATGATGAAGGGGAGATAACAAATATTTCACTTGGAGTAATGCAATTTGGTGGGAAGTAGAATAGATAGTAGTATATGTTATAGTCTTAATTTCCACCCTACATTCCATAAGGGAATCCAACAGCAGATGAAAATCAAAATACATTTCTTGCTCAGGATTTATGAATTTTTTTAGGGTCTTCACGTGGAATATAGGAGAAAACATGTGATGATAATCGTTGGTCGTTTATAATGCAACAAGCGATGATCCCTGCAACCTTCTAGATTTGCAAAGTTATGAAGAGGTAAGTGAGGGATCATCTCCCACCATGATTTTATAATTATTATGTAGTGGGGTATA
>JZKD02S1658579.1:384217-402845 GCA_000966675.3 Picea glauca
TAATATATTATCAAGGAAAAAACAAACTACATGAAATTTCGACATTTGAACAAAAATTTACAAGTTAAATGAGTACATCAATAAAAAAAACATACTAACCTTGCAAGTTCAAAATACGAGCTATGTAGATCGAGAATTGGATTTGTTCAACCGGTGGCTTACGGAAAAAATAAATAGCTCAAACAAAAGCCACGAATAGTGTCGCAACTATAGCAATTGTGTCGCAAAGTCTTTTAAAGTCAGGTATATATAGATCAACTAGTCAACTAGTCGTTAACACCGACCAATGAGATAGGAAAAAATTTCATGGCAATAATGATGAACTTTCATGGAAATAGCGACAAAAATCCCGACCAAGTTAAAAAAAAACTATTTGTGGATATAACGACGAACTTTCGTAGCAATATCGACGAAAATCCCGCCCTATTTAAAAAAAAAAAACATGAAAATAATGGAAACGTTGAAAAATTTCGTGGAATAATCCACCCATATGTAGTAGTGTTTGTTTGCTACTATTAAATAAATATTCTCCACAATTAATCATTTAATTCTTATGATTCATGCTCTTAGTTTTTTGTAGCCACCCTGGCCCATTTTATGTTGCCCGTGATATTCCATTCTATCCTTTGTTTCTTTGGAGGTGTCAGGAAGCCTATGAAAATTTTGAAATATGTTAGATGTCACAATTGTTATTTAAAAAATAAAAAATAAAAAAAAATTGAGCATATTTCACTAAAAATATGATATGTGTCGTACCTTGCTTTACCAGGTTGTGGTTCTTTTACTTGTCTTTTTAGCAAATTATCCTTTGCATCCTTTATCAATGCCTTCCACTCTTTCTCCCAAACCATGGGAGGGCACTAATACTTGAGGTTTTCTTCCAATATTTGCCTATACTCGGCCTTGGTATATTTCAAATTATCATCAGCTAAATGGGTGACCACTCTTTTGATGAATGCATTTCCAAACAAGTTTACCATATGGTTGTTGATATCAATTCCTGCTTCTGAATTTTCCCTCCCTTTTCTATTTTCCCAACTTCTTTTTTTTCCATTTCTTTCCCCTCTTCTATACCTACCCTCATTTCCCCTTTTCTTTTATCTCTTCTCCTTTCCCATTCTAGTTACTATACTTAGTCATTTTTTGAAAACGGCGGGTTCATGGGTTGGCAGACTCGCGGATCTTCATCTTTATCCATACTCCCATATCTTTATACCACCGTGTTATTCTATAATTAACCATTTTTTGCAATTGCGGGTTCATAGGTTCAAGCTTTCATATTCCAAGTTCTGCGATATCCATTTTGCACCCAAATATACACGATTTACATTATGACCGTCGGACTTGTCGCAGGTACCGAGCTCCTAAATATTTCATTTCTCATGTATCCAAGTCTGACCAGCCTCTCCTAACACTTATCTTATTTTCTATCATTCACAACCGCGTGTTCATGGGTTCTCGGGTTGGCGGGTTCACAAAAGTTCCCAAATCCTAATTTCTCTCGTTCGTCCCCGCCACCTTCGTGTTTTTCCCAATATGCATTTAGTATGGTTTAATGCTAATAACTCATCATGCAGGTTCCGTAAATCTCTTCATCAATAAGCGAATGGATCAAGGATATTTCTCATTAAACTGCATTAAAGCTTGATTTGCCAAAGATTATATTATTGTTATATCTCTCAAGTGCTCATTGAAAATATTATATGGATTACAGGAACACTCTCATCAACTTATGTTCACAACAGCTTGACAATAGTTATGTGGTTATACTTTGAATATTTTTGGGCGTGAGGACCAGAACTTTCAGTGTTCTAGAGCGTATTCTTACTATTCATGCCCTTTTGCTCAGAAGGAAGTGATCTGGACATCCAAAATTTCTCGTGCAAGGTGTGTCCCTGAGGTTTTCAACTGCAAGGAACTGGTTGCATGATGTGTTGAGAAATACATACCGAGTTAGCGAATTATTCAACTTCAAGACCATTCTCCCATCTCTCTTTCACCTTAAGTGTTCCGTAAGATGTTGAAGCTCCCTGAGCCAACACTTACTTTCAAAGGAGAGGATTGCAGGGATTTCTTGAAAAATCATGACAACGGTCTGGACCTCTTGTCTGAGTTATTGGAGAATCCCGCAACTGTCCTTGAATACATTACCAGGTTGCAATTCGACTCGTTCAAAAACCCCTTTCAGGAAATTGCTTGGTTATTCACTAGGGTGACAGGCCAAGAAAGTACCGCCAACATTTTTCATATGATTCTTTATATCTTATATTTTACAGTCAAAGATAGAGCTATTTTCGATTGGGGAAAACTTATTTCCATTGAAATCTCCTCCCAATTGCCACAAAACAAAAAATACAAGAAATTCTTTATGGATTCTTATTTGGTGTTTGTGATAACATATTGCTGTCATTTTCCAAAATTGTCTATTTGTAAAAGGGTGAACTCTGAACGTGACCCAATTACCTTTTGGTACCAAACATTGTGGAGACACAAAGATTATTTGCATTTCTATGAAGTTTTCAATGATTTTGTTTCGGTTTTCAAATGATTATTGTTTGGAAAAGATACCCCTGGAATATTCAACCAGGCAAATAAATTCCTAGATAAAAAGGGGACGTTGGAGAAAATGGAAAATCACAATGTTATCAGGATTTTCGGTTCTAAGGAAAATCCCTCCTTTCTTTCATGCCATGTATCTGATAAAATGTTTATTACAGAAGTCGCAAGGCAGTATAATTTATGGCTGCACTTTTCCATGAAAAATGGAAAAAGAAATTCATACCCTTGCCTTGGAAAATTGGGGACTTTATATTCAAGAATATAAACAAAATCAATGAATTTGCAAACCACTTTCACAATATGAATCTGAAATGTGCTGAAAAAATAAAGGGGTTTGACCCTAACGAAATTTTCTTGGAACATATGTTGGAAGTAGGATTCAACAATTCATTTATTCATACTATTCCGAGTGAAGAAGAAGATAATAACTTAGGCACTCCTTCTCACAATATTGGTGACTTGGATACAGTACTTAGTACTAATGAATTTTACAAGTAGAAAGGAAAGGGTCCTAGCGAGAAGAGAACCCAGTCCCCAACTATTGATCCAAATACTACCACATCTCGGAGCAACACTCTAGCGACCCACCCAACCAGGAAAGTTACCAACACTAGTTGCAGCGGCGAAGGAGAAAATAATCCCCCATCGTGAAAAATCAAGAGCTCGCACAAGTTTCCTCTGAGAAAGAAGAGGAAAAATGTTGTGCAAGAGGAAGAAGACCACCACATAGAAAGCGACATCAACAACTTCTCCCTTGAATATATGGAGCTCGTGGTGGATATCGAGAAAAATTTCCCCACAATGGATCAGCCAAGGAACGCAACCCATCAAAATTCATCATTGGAAATCATTAAGAACGAGACCTTCAATGAGGAAAAGTCATTTGTTTTTCAGATTGTTGTCTTTGATAGGGAATCCAAGAAATTGATTATTTAAAAAGGTGATGTGAAGAATAAGAAAGGAAAATCTTGTTCATAGGTTGACCTAATAGATATGCAACCTTTCCATATTTCTATAATTCACAGAGCAATTGGGGATGCTCTAGATGACTCCATTAGTGGTCTTGAAGTGGAAAACACAAAATTGAAAGAAAGGATCAAGGAACTGGAAGATGCCCTAATGCCTCTTCCACTGATTTCCAGTCCTTTGAAAATAGTTAGACCCACCACACCCGTTGCTAAATTGAAAGGATCCTCAAGCCTATTTACATCAGCTAGGAGCTATGTGGAGAGAAATATTAAGAAAAGAATGACATTGATCATGGAGGCATGAGAAAATTTGAAAAACATTGCTTCTTTTGGATCAAGGGCGCATGCCTTCCACGAGTATTTTCAAGCCAACCTGGAAAATGAAGAAGGTTTTTACCTTGATCCTATACTACCCTTTGGAAATAGAGTTTCCAACATGACATAACTAAGGAGAAGAGAGGAGGATCTTCCCTCCCTGAGCCGGATAAAACAATTGAATGCGTGTTGGAAAGAAAATATAAAAAACTTGAATAATATTGTTCAAGCATGAAACCAAGCTATATCAAAGAGGGAAGAATTATTCAAGAGGATCAAAGAAATAGACTTCACCGGAAGTAATAACGAAGTATAGTACCCCAAACTAACTCTCAACTCAATATTCCTAACAAAGAAACAATTTGAGGAACAAGTTGAGATTTTTAAAGGGTCGTCAGTTGAAACTTTCTATGGTATACTTGAATATGATGAGGACGACATAGAAAATTGGCTAGTGGACTACTCTATGAAGAATCAGGACATTGAAGAAGCATTACATGGAATTTCCCTTGATTTGAGAGACTTGGAGGGCGAGTTGTTCAACATCAAAATCCAGCATGAGATAAACATGGCACCAATGAACGAGGGGAAAGAAATAGTTGAGATGATTCATGTAACTGTTAATCAAGACAATAAAAGGACACCAGCAAGAAAGTGAAAATAACAAGAGGCCATCATATTAAACTTATGTTGATCACATCTTTCTTTCTTTAACAAGTCCTTCATCCAGTTACTCCACTTCTTTGAATAGAAAGGTTTAACCAAAGACTGACAACTTCTCTTTTCTTCTTACCAGGTCTTGCTTTTCTTTTACCGTCCACCCTCTTCCTTATGAAAGATTCATTCTTGTGTATATTTTCTTTATGGTCCACGGGAGCCCCAATCCCAGTTTTTAAGAAAAACACATTTTAAATTTCAAAGAATATGTAACAAACTATATATTTTTTAGAAATTTCAAGAGAGTTATTTCGAGATCAGTTTCGACTGTGCTTTGTAAGTATGAGTTTTGAGTATAAAGTATTTGAGATTGGTCTATCATTATATTTATTTGATATGCCCATGTGTCCACTATGTTAAAGTTCTTTTTTGTATGCAGATCATCTTCTTTTTATTTCTGTGTGATCATAAATATTTATCTTAAACTATGATGGATGTGAGGAATTTTTTCTTATTGGCTTTAAATGTGTGAATGTGCTCGGTTCCTGGTCCTTTGTCAGGAAATTTATTTAAAAAGAAAAGAAAAGAAATTCCTTTTATATTTCTTGCAATATTTATATTTCTTTGATTACTACGACGAACTTATGCAAAGTCCCACATTCTGAATACCTAAAATTCCAAAGAAAATCTTAAATTAAAGAGGAGTACCACCTCTATAAAAATGCAGAGGGATTTACATCCTCACGAGGTTTTCATTTCGGTCCTAACGGATTCAAGCGTCAACATTTTTGGTGACCATACTGGGGAATGAACTGAAATTTGGAACCTGGTCTAGCATTTTTTTAAAATATATGAATTTTCCCCAGGATGATCAGCCCCACTTAGAAATTAGATTGAACAATCAATGAATCATATTACTTCAGTTATACAATCTGGTAATAACAACAACCGAGACCTGAGAAGATTTAGAAAGGTCCTCTCATATCTTAGTCCAAGAAGAAGAAAGAGAAATCGTCCGGAGACAGAGGAGAGATGAGCAACAAGACCGAAGAAACCAAAGGCTAGCTAGAGTAGCACAAGAACAAGGTCAGGATTGAAGCTAGACAAATACAAAGGACCAATTACCAGAAGATAAAGCAAGCAAATATTTATTTTGAGAAGTGAAAATCATATTCCTGGAATCTCTCCAGATATGGAAAAAAGAAATGAAAAACCACGAGACGAGCATCATGAGGAGAGACAAGGAGGTGGAAGAGATGCTGCAAGAAATCAAGAAAACCTAAGGTTTGAAAATAGAATAAGAATAAGAGATTCCCCTTTGAATCTTCTAGGTGAGAAACATGATCTCCCTCTTCTCCCTAAGGGCACCTTAAAGGAATTTTCTAGAGACAGAGCAATCGATGCAGAGAGGCATCTGTACTTATTTCTTGATGTTTGTGATTCTCACCGTGTTGAGTATGGCGATGTCATGGTAAGGTTATTTCTGCAAACCTTATCAGAAAGAGTGTATGAATGGTATACAACATTACCCAGTAGATCAATTCGCTCATTTAATGACCTCGAAGCTATGTTCTTGACTATGTTATCCCCTTTGATTGCTTATCATACCCTTCTCACTGATTTCACCCAGATTGGTTTGAGGAAGAATGAAAGAATACGAGATTTTGATCTCAGGTTCAACAAAACCTTGAGTAAGATTCTAGAAGATAAAAGACCAAATGACCCAGTCATGTTCGGTTGTTATAAGAATGCAATTCCCACAAATGTGAAATATTCTATCAGAACATACCAAATGGATGACTTGGAGGAGGCAATGACTAAAGCCATTAAAATGGAAGAAATTATGATTGAAACGAGTGCCAACCCTGACATTATACTGGGAAAAGTACAAAGGAAGATGGGAGGATTAAATATTTATAATGAGGGAGCCTCAAGTTCAAGAAAGAACAAAGAATTCAATCCACGACTGGCCCAAAATCAAACAATTGGAGGAGGAATTTTCAAGGGAACCATACCATATGTAAAGGTAGACCCCGTGGTAGCACAAGAAATTAAGAAAATAATTGAAGTTGCACAACTGAATAGAAATATCAAGCATATGCAAAACGAGATAACTAGACTAAGAAGGGGGGGTAATTATGTGGAAAATCCAAGAATGTCGGTCCCAGAGAAAACAAGGAACCCTCCCCAAGAAAACGGAGTGAGGTTTGAAAACAAGGATAATCCACAAAGGCCAAGGGTTCCCAGGCAGCCTACTCCCAATGAAACTATTTTGGATGATACATATGATAAGTAAATGGTTGAGAAAGATAATTATTACTCGCTTGATGAAAGTTATGAAACTGTGCAGATGGACGGATGCAAGACACATGTCGGGAATAAGTGCACACCATAGAAGATAAGGATTCATAAACAATACAACCAAAATTTTAGGGCCCAAACAATCCTTTATATTATTATCACCTCAAAACAGTCATACAGTGATACATCTCTCCCGTGATAGCTTATATAGTAGGTTTTGTTCCCAACTACCCATTATAGACTCTATACTTTTGTGCAAGCACGATAACATTTAAAGCCATTTTCCCATAGCTTCTCAAGACTGACTCAATGAAAATAACGAGAATAAAAATGATAACAATAGAAACACCAACATCAATAGAATGACCAAAATGATAGTAACCCTTTTCCCATTACATAGCTCCATATTTATATTTTTCCCTTAGTGTTTCTTGGGATCTTGATTCTGTTGTTGTTTTCTTGCATGCGCTCTAAGATCTTTTGATTTCTCCACTAATTTTCCACCTGGAGCATGATTTTTCCATTGCTCATCTATTTGGTGCATGATGTTGTTGGTTTTTTTCGTTGTTGTTAGACTGTCAGTTGGTTTTTTACTCATCTAGTTGTTTTCTACCACTTAGAATCTTTCATTGAGCTTATATACTTTCCGTAAAACTTTAGCATTTCCACAAAATCAGGCATTCCTAAAAAACAAAGGGCCCAATAGGCCCATACCATAGGTGTTGACTCACCCTGATTCAAACTTCTTCTTCCTTACTGTGGTCCCCCTCAAACGGATGGCCCAGCTCGAGGACAATCTAGACTACTCGCTGGAAGAACTGATCATATTGGTCCACTTTTTCTTGCCATTTCTTGAAAAGAATAGATGCTCCTGCGGCAAATTCTTGGCCCACATAAACAGTTGGATATTTGGGATTGGTGTCCTGTAGGTCATTCCATTAGGATTCAACCACTGAATCCAAGTGTTGCAATGGGATATAAGTAGATTGAACCATAAGGTAAAATTCCTTGAATTTTTTTTTCGTGGATTGAGTAGCCTTATGTAGAGTATCCATCTTTTCGTCCATTGTTTGGATCTCTACAAACTTGGATTGTTTCTTGATAGGATCCTCAATAGCCTTTGCTTCTGTGTGCAACTGGTTAATTTGTGAATGCAACACCTCAACTGGCTAGCTGTGACACTCCAATAATCCAACCCATTCATTGACAATATTAAATAGATGTCGGCATTGACCGGCCCAAGAATGAAGGAATTAATGAACATTATCACCCTCAACAATGACTTGGATAATCAACAATGACTTGGATAATCTTCTAACATAGAGCCTTGGGTTTCTATTTCTCCTTGAGTATAATAGTCTCAAGCTAATGTTGTATATTTTCGGCCTTTCATACGAGTTGCGTTCATACATATGCAACAAGTGTGATCTGTTATGCAGGTGCAATCGAGGTAATGTCCTTTGAAAATTCTAGTACTACCTGTTTGAATTTGGGCTAGACTTGGAAATATTTATCTGACAAAAATTCAATAGTGGATTCGATCTGCACCTGCAAGCCATGCTCATATTTGCTGGTAGAAGATGCAGTGACTAACTATTGGCATAGTTGTTGTGATTGTTGCATGAGATTGTTGTTAACCTGTTCAAATGTGATAATCATGTTATCCAATTGGTCATTGTAGGTGCACATAAACTACAAAAGCTATGGGGTCGACCAAGCTGCAAGGTCCCCACTGGATAGAGACCGATCCAAAGGTAACCGTGAAGCCAATGGTTGGCCACTTGCAATCGATCTCTATAACATGATAGGGGTTCCAACACCTTCAGGACTCGACAACATAGTTCGAAGGTTGTGGGAGAGCCAATCCTGAACCTCATAAGGCAATGTCACAATTACATCAGTATGCTCGAGGCATATTTCCAAGATTGTTCAACACTGTTGGGGGTCCCGTAACATTCGCACAATATGTTCCTTAATAGAGATTTTTCTTTGGGAAAAGTGAGTTTCATCCTGGATATCCATCTGGTCCTATAGAGGATCCTGGACTATCTGTGTTTGCACCTCTGACCCTATCTCCAACTCTGAATGGAGAACCATTTCTAGTTGTGTGTCCAGGGAGACTTGGACCCGTGGAAGTTGGAGAGTGTATGGAATGGGGACAAAGGTTCTTGGATTCATCTCAAAAGGTAAAGTAGAGGCGGGTGAAGTAGTGTTGATATGATGGTGAGGGGACAATGGAGTGGAATATGGGGCATTCACAGTTGAACTAGGCTATTGACAGGTGAGCTATTCAATGACGGGGGTGGGATTAGTCCTAACTGGGGGATCATCATAATGGTTATGATAGGGACCGAGGAGGGAATAAGGGTAGTGGTTTGGGCCATAGGTGGAAGGGAAGATAGAGGAGTGGCCTCAGGGATAATGCGGTCAACTATAGACTTAGATGGAGAGTTAGTGCACAACTTATTAAAAAGAAAATCCAAAGAAAAAAATTCATGTAATTGCTTACCAGATATGGTGGCATCATCCAAGATGGAGGAGAACGGGATATGAGCTATCCCCCCAAGAATTATTTCCTCTTTATTTTCGTCTGGCTCTTCCTATGAGCTTGTGGGTGTCTAATCTCTCTTTTTTGAATTGGTGCCTACACTAGGTGTCTATGCATGAGTCGATCATTGTGAGATGAGAGGCATGGAGTAAGTAAAACCTAATCTTTTTTTTCTTCATAACTCCTGGCCAACCCATGAATTTCTTTTCCAGGAGTGCCTCATCCAGGTAGAACGACAAAGGAGGAGTGTGAAAAATGGACGAAAATACACCTAAAGGCCTCACAAACATGCAATCACAGTTCATACCAAGCCAAATGTTATGGGTGTGTTGATTGAACAGTTCCTAAAGAATCCTTGGGTGTTACATGGCGAAAATTATATCATTGTGCATTGTACAAAAGTACTGTCGTGTTCTTTCGAGTGAGTGACAATAGTGCGACTGTGCCAGGGGTCGAAGAGCTTGGAAATTCGACTATCTAGAGCATGGGATAGGATTCGACCTTGAGGAAACTTCCACATCCACATAGAGAATGTGACCAATAAATAGTCATATATGAATTATGTGGCCCACTCATGCACATCAACACAAGCCTACAACATCTCTATGCATAGGTATTAGTACCTATTTTATGCATAGGTATTGGTACCAATTTATCAGTGCACCATTTTTGCTAAACTCAACCACTGCTATGGAATCTAGTGTGCACTTTCCCCACGTGTAATTCTTCATGACCTTTCTTTCGATTATGTAGCAAGAAAAATGGACCTACTTGTCATTAATTTGGTTAATGAGTATTGCACGACCTTCTCTCCTAGTGTCGTATTTTTCGTATAGAGTGATTTCACCCTTCTTGTGACTGTGATTCCAAGAGATTTGGAAGCCTTGTGTGATGTCTTTCCCTTCCATGCAGAGACCGATCAACTTGTGAATATATTTGAAATAGATGGGGTAGGCCTTGTCTAACCATAACGCTCCATTATGTACTTGCCTAGTAAGAAACTTAGTACATCTAGCAACCTCTCCAATCATGTTGAACACCGGCAGGTCACACAAGTTTAGCAAGGTAGAGTCTTGAAGGGGTATGTAGGAAGGTTTCAAGTCCCATTGTAGTTCAATAGTCAGGAGGGACAAGCAATCCATGAATGTATGGATAGACATGTATGGGTAATTTGATGCATCTGTGAGATCGATGTCAAGCAAATGCGTTTTCTCAACCTTTCCATGAAGATCACCTAAGACTTTAACCCGTGGATCGATAAATTCCTCTGGAACAACAACCTTGGGAATGGAACCCTGACTAGAAGTGTGAACCATCCTCATTGACCTGCATTGGTAGAAAAATAAAAATGGTAGACCAAATCACAGATGCCAACTCACAGAATGCTCAGGGGTCTCCATGATTGGATTTTCAACTAACTTCGAAGAAAACACAATAATGTTAAGCAATCGGGAAAAGACAAGTATATAGGAAACCATCCAGAAATGATGGGACTAGAAGTTATTAATATATACAACATCGAGGTAATTTGATATTAACTTTGGATGTTCCCATCTAACGCAGGAAAATATAAGAGTGATTTGGGAATTAAGAGCATAAGAGAGAACTCGACGATAAGACAATTGATTAACCAGAAAAGTAAATATTGCACCATGAATTAGTTGGAAAGGTATGGATAGTTGTTGGGATGTAAATGACCTTGAATGGTAATCACAGGATGATGACCAAAAAGGTATCAACAACATTTAACTAACAAAGTGACAATGACAGGGTACATATTTCAAACTTTGAAAATACTAAATATGAAAGGGTTTTGATTTAGACCTCCCTGACCACAAAGGTGATATCCAGGATGGAAAAATTGTAAATGACAACTAGACTCTAGGACAGGTAACATTTGGACTCGTCATCGTTTTATTAATGAACAAAAGGAGAAACACCAAAATAATTGAAAAACCTACCTACTCACCTCACCCCCGGTGATAAGAGTGATGCAAAACTTCTCTTATGGATTAGAAATGTAGGGCTTCATGAATGCACCATTCACCCATCCTGGACGAAGAATACCATTTATTTGTGCGAGTCTAACATCTCCAAACTCATGGATCTCTACAAACATAAAAAGTCTGAGTCAATGCATTTGTAGTTTTCCTAGATGTTCTTGACACTTATTGTCGTATAATAGAATTTGATCTCCTTGTTCAAAAGAATTAGTCTTTATATGTTGGTCGTGCCAATATTTTTTCCTAGCATTTTCCATAGTTTGATGAAAATTTACTAAAAATCGTGATTCTTCAAGTTCCAATAGTTATGCAACTCATGTTGCAAGGGATTCATTGTTTGTCATCTTAGTAGCTTGCACTATGAATAGACTCAAATTTATAAACTGAGATGGAACTATTGCTTCTCTTCCATATACCAATTGAAATGAGGTATACCTGTGTAATTTATTTGCAGTATTTATGTAAGCTCACAACATAGTTAGAACTTGCTCATCCCAATCATCCTGATTTGTGCAACAAAATTTAGTCAAGCCTCTCTCCAATATCTTGTTGAAATCTTCTATTGTTCCATTAGCTTGTGGATGATGTAGACTACTCTTATGGTGTTGAATAAAAAACTACCCTATGAGGATAATGATAGTCTGAATGATAAAGTGGGATCCTTGATCACTTGTCAAAATCTAAGGGCATCCAAACCTGGTTATGATATTCTCAAAAATAAACTGTGGTGTTGTCTCTATAGAGAAATCTCGAGCAACTTCTGATTCATCCCAACAAGTCAAGTTATTGGTTGTGTTAATGAGGTATCTTTCCTTTGAGTGCTTCATAGGGGAGTTTATCGAACCGATGAAATAAACAACCCACTTTTCAAAGGCATGTGGTGCAATTTTATTTCCACCTACATGTCCTCTCGCGATTCCACTGTGACACTCCCACAAAATATCAGGTCTTTCATGGTAAAGTACACATCATATGAGGATAATTTCCAATGCCAACTTGTACAAATGACCTGCAATAAGTTGATATTCTGTTGCACGAACCACTAAGTGTCTCTTTTTATTTGTGGAATAACCTTCAGGGAAAACACTCATGCTAAAAAATAAGGCAATGATAGACAAGTAATTAAGAATAGCTTCAACTTTAAAAATATCAACGTCTGAGAGATAATCATCTACAAGTCTCCCACTCTCTCCTGAGTCTAGTCTAGAAAAATGGTCAGGACCCACATTTAATTTACCGAGCTTAACAATGACATCAAAATAAAACTCCTGAAACAACAAAAACCATCTACAAATTCATTCTTCCAACACATGATTATTAACCAAGTATTATAAAGTAGAATTATAATGAAGAATTTAAAATGGCCTCCTAAAAAATAATGTCTAAACTTTTGCAAATCATAAACCATTTCCAAACCTTCCCTTTCGGTGGTAGTGTAGTTTCACTTGACTTGAGAAAGATTCATGCTCACAGTGGTGATCGTGTAGTTGTTCTTGGCTTGAGAAAGCTTCTTTCTTGTAGTTGTGCAAGGATAGCCACAAAAGCAATCCCAAAAGCATCAATGTGTTTGGAATTCCACATTCCAATTTGAATAGATAATAATAGGGGAAATACTCAAATTTTATTTAAGAATATCAAAATCTTGATCACACTCAAGTTGCCACTTGAAAGCTTCACATTTCTTTAGCAGTTTCTCCAACGGGGCAATTATGCTTGCATAATTTCTCATAAATATGCAGTAGTATCCAGTGTGACCCAACGTTGACCTCAATTGTTTATCACTCATATGTGGAGGCATATTTAATATTACAATAACCTTTGCAGGATCAACCAACACTCCTTCCCTGCACATTATATGTCCTAGTAGGTTTCCAAAGGGTACACAAAAAATAAATTTCTTCAAGTTCAAATAAATATGTAGTTGTCTGCAACGATCGAACATCAATCATAGTAAACCTATGTGCTACTTCAATAGGATGTACATGGTCCAATAATGCACTTCAATAAATTTATGAGTAAAATTGTGGAATGCATCAATAACTATGTGAGAGAAAATAGTTGGACCATTCTTCAGTCCAAAGGGCATCACATTATAATCAAAAGACCCCCATTCGGTAGTGAAGGTAGTATTTATTTTATCCTCTTCTGCAATTCTAACCTGATGTTAATATGAAAATCCATCTATAAAATAATAGGCTTCCTTGTCCACTACTTGATCAAGGACTTCATCACTAAAGGGGGTATGAAATGGGTCATGTACACAAGTTGAATTTAGACTCTTGTAATCCACATATATTCTTATATCATTAGTTCCCTTCTTGCTCTGTATTACAACAGGAATGATCCAATCGGCCTCATCCATAGGAAAAATAGTCCCTGTAGCTAACATTTGATCTATCCCCTTCTTAACCTTCTCCTTTACTCACGGATTCAGACAATATGGCCTATGCTTAATTGGATTAGCCTTGGGTTTTAAATCAATATCCATTTTGCCTAAATATCCCTTAATCCCCTTCAACTCTAAAAATATCTTAGGAAATGTATCCTCATACTCCTACAACAGAGCATGTATTTCTATCATAGTATTTTCATCCCAATAGTCACCTATAGATTCCATGTTAGGGCACTCCTCACTCCCTATATTTACTTTCTGCAACTTTAGAGGTTGAGTGTATGAGCTATTGATATCACCTGATATGGTATCTTTAATGTCTTGTGTTCTAGTGGATTTATGAAAAGTTAAATGTCTAATCTCTTCCATCTCCTTTGAATCTCCCAGGTCCTTATCAAATTTACTGCAAACCATAGGTATTCTTACAGGGGATGGATAAAATATATACTCAAGAAAATATTCATTCTTGGGACAGATTGCAAGCGATTGTTTAGGCTCGATCTCATTACTAAATAACATTATCTTTATTAATTGCAACACAGTTGTAATTTGAGGGGTCTTACCAGAGAAAGCGAAGTCATGATGAAACTGATTTTGTAGTACTTCACAACAAGCAGTTTGTCTTCGCATCTCTTTGTGCACGTACCGAGCCTTTCAAATAGTGCCTAGAGAGTGAAAGAATTGGTGTGTCCATAGATAAGACAGAAGTTGTGCAGCTCTCCATACCTTCAGACAATGCTCAATATGTGCAATTAGGTTGGATTGACCATCATATGCCTCCAAGGTTAGCATCTAACTCTTCTATTTTTTGTCTTGTACCACCTATTGTACTTGTGGATCCAAAAGAAAATGGTGTTTTATAGCAAGTTTGATTTTTTCCCAAGAAGAAAGGGTTATTTTATGAGTATCCCACCACCTATTATGGGAATACTTCAAAGCTATATCAAGTGTTGAGACCCTATGTTCTATTGCAACCCTACTCTCCATATCAATGAGAAATATTTGTAAGTCTGAGGTACCATCATATGTTGGACACTCCCTTATCTCCATTCAAATCCATCTTATTGCTCGGACAATGGCGCAACGCCTTGAAAAGTTCTCACACCTTCCTTGTTGCTAGTTATTGAAAGATACTTCAAAGTCTTCATCCATAGACTGAATGCTTCACCAGCTTATAGATCTGTCTACAGTGGGATTAATGTAATCTACTCACTTCCCTATAGTAAGAGAATACAACTGATCAATGAAATCTTCTTCCATGTTATCATCGGTTGGTTCAGAGTATCTTGGACCTTGATAAGGATCCAATGGTTGAGTAACCTTTGTTCTATCATATTTAAAGGTCATTGTTTCCTTCTTAAGATCAATTACAACATAGTTTTCATAGGCCCAATCGATGCCTAACAAAGCTGGATAAGGATCATTTTCTCCCATAATCTCAATTAACTCAAAATCGACCATTGTTTTAACACCAACTAAGTCTACCTCAACATTTTGCAGCCTCCCCATAGGATATATGCAATATTGGTTCGCCATCCACAACTAAATAGGGGAGTAGACAAGTTTGGGCTTACCTATTGCTTCCTAGGTATTCTTTGGAAATATGTTGACATCAGAGCCCAAATCTAACATAATGTCTTTGATATCATAGTCATCAATGTGAGAACTAATATTGAACTCATTTCCATATCTTCTTCACCTTCGTTGGATTCTACCTGCGCTAGTTTTTGGAATATTGGAAGCTATAATATCCTTTGGGTTTTCTGCAATGCCCAATGCCAACTTAATTGTATTCCACAACTTCCATGTGTGTTGTTCATCGTCCAATATATTGGAAAATAGTTGTAGCCACAAATCAACTGCTCTTTGTGCCTTTTTCGAGGAATCCATTTGAACAAGTGGCTCTCTGGAAGCCTTTGGCTACTCGGGTTTAGAATTGTTGCTTAATTTCGTAACTTTGGGCGTTGAAGTACCCTACATTCGCTTAAACATCTCAACTGCACTTTTGAAGAATTCCTTTTGTTGGATGGGGTCATACTTGGTATTTTCTGAAATGGCCTTCTTGATCTTTGGCTGATAGGGACTTTCTACGTCTACACTAGTATTTGTACCTCCTATGATGACGATATTGATTTTAGGACTCCTTTTGTAAGTCATAGCCCTAGGTTCAAAATTTATCAAATTGGCACCTTGTTCCCGAGCCCGATCCTTCCATTTTTCAATAAGGTCTGGACAACCTTCTATAGCATGGGTATTATTCTGGAAATGTGCACACCAAGGTCTTCTTGGAAGTGGAAATTCTATGTCGAAGTGTCCCTACTCATCACAATTATAGAAACGAACTAGTCATCTTCCCCCAGTTTTTCCTCCTTGGTATCCTCCTCCATTTCTGTGACCTCTTCCAGGGCCTTAAGGTCCTTAGTTGACCTTACATGCAGATCGGTCTAATATGACAACAAGAACATCCAAAGCTCTACACTTATTGGTAGCATGAGTAGGAGACTCTGTTGTAGGGGCTAGTCGACCCTGTCGACTAGACCTGATGGTCGATTTATAACTTGTCGGTCGACCGTCGTAGTTAGAAGTAGAATTCAGACAAAGTCTTTGCTAACCAACCGACCCAGGCAGTTAAATAGTTACAACTTTCTGTTAGAGGTATAAATAGATAAGCACATGAAGGCTCAGATAGCTTCATGGGGGAAGATATATGTAATTGTGTTGTACTATCTATCATATAATAAAATGACTCTTCTTTGGGCTTTCATTACTTATGTATGTCTCTCTATATTTCTATGTGTATTCATGTATCTATGTGATGGATATATAAGGTTCTATTGGTAACACTCTCTACTTTCCATTAGATTACAACATTGGTTCTGTTGCCTGTAGTACTGAACTCGGTCTTGTAGAAGTATACATAAATGCTAACTCAACAAGGAATGCGTGAGTGGTGGGAGCACAAAATCGAGAACTACATCAGAAACTATGCAAGAAGAAATAACCTCTCACTAGCCAAAGTAAGGTCGCGGTTCTTTTCAAAGATGCACAAAATATTTATTGAAGCTATCCCAGAAGCATTGTTTCAACACATTAACAGATCAGGTGATGTGTATATTGACACCCGACGAGGATTTAGGCCTGAAGTTGACGAACAGAGGAAGAAAAAACCTGCACGAATGGCTCGAACGAATTATTGCAGATTATATTTCAAAACAAGCCATTGAAGATTGGACATCCCTAGACAAAATAAAAGAGAAATTATACACTGAATTGCATGACGTTTTTTTTTGCATAGTTCCAACACTTCTTCATAAATTCCTTCTCGACAAGGGACTTGGTGATATCATCGAATACCGATCAATATTAGGCACACTTTTACCGAATAACAACTTCCAAGAAAGAGACAAAAGGTGGGAATCATTTCTTGATGCAAAGTGCAAAGATAAAAGAGAAGCCTGGGATTAGATCTTGAAGAAATCAATATGGCCAATGCTCCCGACTTAGAGTAAGTAGGGTCGGAAATGGGGGGTCGACCAAGATTGGGAAATGTCATAAAAACAAGAAGTAGCATTTCCCAAGCCTAAATGTTGTCGAGGGAAAAGAAATCCCATAAGAAATCCGTGGATATCCAGAAAATAGAACGGGATAAAAGACAACAGAAAATAGAAGAGCTTCATAACCAATGGAATAGTAAAAAGTGAAAAAAAAATGTCAAGGGAGGGTCAACCAGTTAAAGTGTGTGATCAGTCTGATTGAGACAAAGATCGACCAGAGTTAGCAACAATAACAATCACGACGACACCCGACAGATACAACGACGCACAATTGAACTTCCATCAACCATTCGACTAACCGAAAAGTATGGACTACGAAGAATCTAGACCAACTTTAAGTACGTCTCCCGCACCGGAAACGAGTCCAAGGATAAAATAATTTATCCAACAAAGTCTAAAAATTGACGACCAATAGGTAATATTATGATACAGAACAAACGACCTGGGAAACCTATGATATGCATTGATTGTCGAGCCTGAACGAAATGAAGTCGACAATATGATTATCCAAATCAAGGAACTCCCCAAATCGACCCCCCTGCCACATCTAATATCGAGATAAGAAATTAATTATAGTCTATAAGTGACGCAACCTTTGGAACGACGGTTAGTCGAATACAAATATGAAAGTTCCCAAACTAAGGACGCATATTCTATACTCAAGAAGAAAAAACTATTCCTTGAGTATCACCCATTGTCAGACATAGACAAAAACCAACCAAAAGATCCGATGGCTCAATCAAAATAAAAAGAAACACAAAGAAAGAAAAGAACACATGATGCAACATTTGACCTCACCAGAGAGTCACTCCTCACAGAACCAATACCGGTCATATAAGAAGTACCTGCAAAGAAAAATAAGAGGAAACTCATCATCAATGAATCATCTAAAGCCACAGAGTCAGATTCTTACACATTATTTTCATCATCCCTATGACCGTTAATGATGTAAACCTATCTTTTTCCTTCAGAAGGGTCAGTGGCCTAAGTTCCTGAAGAAAGAAGGGAGAAGAACTTTTCCTGAGAAAAGAAGTTGCATTTTCCTTTGTAAAAACCCTATTAAAGAGGATGTTCGCAGGTTGCTATATAGGTAGGGTGCGAGAATGCCCGATTCTCGCAAGCTGCACCATATATGGGTTGCGAGAGGTTCATGGGTTGCTCTATAAGAAGGGTGCGAGAATGCTCATACGTGGGAAAAACGAGCATCTTCTCGATGCTTCTAGAAGGAGAAACTTCCATGGTGAGGTGGCATCCAAATGGTTTGGATATTACTTGCTTTCATGATTTAGTGGGATCATCCTAACCTCCTCACCTTATCCTCTTCAACTTAT
>JZKD02S1658579.1:420161-451805 GCA_000966675.3 Picea glauca
CATAACTATTATAATACTTTACTTTTAATTAAATAACTATTATAATATTTTACTTTTAAATGTTGCTATGTATTCAATCAGATTACATAACTGTTATGACATTTTATTAGACAATTCCAATTGTTTGAAACATATGAACATTTTTTTACTTTAATGAAACAAAAACTGCAAATGAAACAACAATATCAAAAAGGGGAATTTTCTATATTCTTGTTTAAGAATATAACAAAGATGAAAGATGTGAAAGAAAATATCTTCCACACATTGACATAATCAACATTTATAACAGAGATCATAACAAAAGCAATATAAGATCTGAAGAGAATAACTATCTCAACAAATCTTGTGAGTATAGATATACAATTGTATCTACAAACTTCATAGACAAGATTATTTACACACACACACACACACACATATATATATAGTGATGTTTAATATATTAAACATTGTGTTATATAAATAGGTTGAAGGTGCACTAACAACAACAAATGCATATTCAACCCCATTTAAACCTCTTTGTGTCATTTGTAATTCTCGTACTAGTGCATCTCCATTAATAAAATATGGAATGATTGATTATGTAAAATGCAATCAAAAATGCCCCTTTATATATAGACATTGCCTAAATACTACTATCTGAACCATCAATAACACTATGGTACAATGCACCATTAGAGAGCTTATATTGCATGACCCACTTCCTGGCCTAACACAAATGTCATTTGAAGTATATTTACCAAAAAAAAAAAAAAACATTATTTATATGCTATGTGACCTTTAAGTAAATAGCAGATTTACACTAAATAAAGATAATGCAATCATACATGTTGGATGAAAAAAAGGTATAGAAAAAAAGTTCACTTATGCTTAAGAAAACTTGAATTACTGATTTTACTTATTGATCAATGATATGAAAAATGGTTCTAACTTATATTTCGTTTCGCAAATTCTCTGATTGTGCACTGAAAAAAAAATAGAAATGCTCTAATTTGGCAAAAAAGATGGAATGATTGATTGTCTGAAATGCAATAAGAAATCCCCCTTTTTCATCTATTTATATGTAGAGGTTGCCTAAATGCTACTATATGAACCATCAACAACACTATTGTATGATGCAACATTAGAGAGCTTATATTGCACGATCTACTTCTTAGCCTAACACAAATGTCATTTAAAGTATATTTACAAAAAAATCCAATAAATATTTATATGCTACATGACCTTCAAGTACATAGCATATTTACACTAAATAAATACAATGCAATCCTATATGTTTCCTGAAAAAAAGGGTATAGAAAACAAGTTCACTTATGCTCAAGAAAACTTGAATTACTACTTTTACTTATTGATCAATGGTATGAAAAATAGTTTTAACTTATCTTTCACTTCACAGGTTCTCTTATTTTGCACTGAATAGAAACAAAAATGATCTAATTTGTCTGGTACTTTGCTCTAAAGGGTTTAATCTGTGATATTCCTTTCCAGCCAAAAAAACTATTCTAGCTTGTTTGCTTCCAAACCCTTTCATTCGGTTTAGCTCGGCTTGTTTGGTTGTTGGGTAGCTTGAAATTTCAGCTCGATGAAGGTATTGAAGGAAGAATAGAGTCTTATCCATCCCTTATGCATGTAGGGTGTCCTCTGTCACCCCTGTCTGGTCAAAGAAAGTAGTGGGATCCCTCCCTCCCTTATTCATGTGAGGTGTCCTCTGTCACCCCTGTCTGATCAAAGAAAGTAGTGGGACCTCGCCAGCCCCACTTGGAGATATTCTCTATGTATGATAAGTTAATACATAATCTTAGTGTGCATATAGTTTTGCAAATTATTGATATAGTTTTTCTTACTTGTGTATAACCATCATGTTTTAAGTTGTCTCCTCTAGATGATTGTTTTTTGAACCATCTTTATTGTTTCTAAATGATTCGACACTCATGCAATTTCAACCACTGGTATTGTATGCGTGTATGGTAGTTAGTAATGCTTATTATAAGGCTTACATCATGGAATTATTCCATTGGAATAACACCTATACTCTTGCTATTATATGTATCTATTGAAGGTAAAGGAGAGCTAGGATTAGTTTGATTGATTTACAACTCCACAAACTCACTATTACATCTTATGGTCTCTATAACTAGTTGTGGGCACATGTTTTTGGATTTCATCTAGTATTTTCTCAAATAATCAAATAATAAACCACAGGAAATAAAAATCATTATAGTCAATAACATCAGTCCAATCCTAAGTTGTACAGTATACTATTGAATTTTTAAACATGTTACAAATATTATATGTTGAACCCTTGAATATAATATATTGACTATGTAAGCAAATACTACAAAGGATGAATATAAAGTAATGAGAATATCTAAGATTTCATATTAAGCTAATGAAGAGATTGAGAACTGAAGCTCATAGGAATTTCTATTATATTAAAAAAAACACTTAATTGAATAACTTAAGACTTACTTAACAAATTATGAGATTTTTTTTTTTTTAAATAACTTTATTGATTTTTATGAAAATATCAACCATTGAAGCAGTTTTGACTTATCTATGATACGTGTGCTAGTAATGAGTCATGATATTTAAGGTTTGTAATTTCTCCATATCCATGAACAAATTTGTGTGATTGTAAATAGAGAGATCTTAACCATTGATGAATTTACCATAAGAAAGTTGTGTCTTATTGATCTAGAATAGAGCAAGAGAATATCAAAAACAGATGTTCAAGTGGAGTGCCTTATAGAAGCTCAATCTATCCATAAATCTCTTTTTGTTGGTGGTGATATTATATATTCATGTTGTTTTTCCTTATTGGCGATCATCATATTTTACTTATTTTATTGTAATTTTGACAAGATTGAATGGGAAAACTAATAAAGATTATACGTTTCCTTTAGATTTGCTTTAATTTCTAAGGATTTTATTTGTATGGTTCAATGCACTCAATTCTCGAGGCTTTTTCAACTAATATCACTCTTTATGTAGGTAAGGATATAGATGCCAAAGTTCTACTATGTACTTAGTTTTAATTAGAAAAATAGAATAATTCAAAATTATTTTGTTGGCTATCTTCATGTGAAGATCAAAGATATGTATTTATATGCTTTTGAAAACTAGAGATACCATGTCCAAAACATTATTTTGTTGGCTATCTTCATGTGAAGATCAAAGATATGTATTTATATGCCTTTGAAATGTACTTAGTTTTAATTAGAAAAATAGAATAATTAAAAATTATTTTGTTGGCTCTCTTCATGTGAAGATCAAAGATATGTATTTATATGCCTTTGAAAACTAGAGACACCATGTCCAAAACATTATTTTGTTGGCTATCTTCATGTGAAGATCAAAGATATGTATTTATATGCCTTTGAAAACTAGAGATACCATTTCCAAAACAAATTATTTGTTGAAATTCTTACTTAATTTTTGACTTATTATAAAACATGATGATTATCATATTATGATTTTTCTTTGCTAGGTTATGTATATATTCTAATCATCGAAATATAATTGGTCATAACAAATATAATTGGTCATAACTGGGTGTTTGCAAGATAAGATGGAATTATGACCTTTGTTTTTCTTTTTAAACTAAAACTACTCATATATTTATCGTATAAAATATTGGTACAATCAACATTGTCTAATGTCTGCCAAAATGGAAACCAAACATCAGATAGCCTTCATACTTCATCAACCATATGTCTGTAATATGTTTGTAAGATTTTCTATCAGCTTGAACATGTCTATAGAGTAGTTGATACATAATATGACTACAATGGAATCTAAACTAGACATATATGAACCTGAAAGAAAATAAATCCATACGATTAATTGAGAGGTGGCTTGGTTGGGATTGCTTGATTGGAAGTCTCATGCATATTGACTTTGCCTTTGATGTCCATCTATGTATCTTCCTTGAGAATGATCGGATTGGAGCTGGTACCTAGTAATCTTTGGGGAGCCTGTGTATTCCTTCTCATCATCTGAGCCCCGGTTGGCGACTTTAAAACTAACGTCGAAGGAAAATTTGCATAGCACCATAAATTTTGCTTCCAATCTTGATATCCTATCCAAAGTTTCCTCCTATTTGACTTGATTAGCTTGAGCATATTTTGGAGAAAAAGAATTGATGGTTTTAGACATACACTAGAACTCCATGGTTCTAAATACCTTTGTGTATTTAGACTTGGAAAAATTGGTATTCGATACCCACTCATGGAACTCTTGTTTGAATTGGAAATTTTAGGTTTGGGCTCGCAGTTGCCTAGCCTTAGTCACATACATTTCCATTTTCTCGTGCATCTTCGGTGGGGTACTGGAATGGAAGAGATTCTTGGCTTGTTATGCATCCCTTTTTGCACATGTGCCAAGTGCTTGACCAAGATCTCGTGGAGACGGAAGAGTCTTGGAGGCTCCTCGCTTTCTGGAAATATATATGCTTGACTCATACCAATTTGGCATAATTTGTAAAATTGTGACGCAAGAAGGGATGAACTGAAATATTGAGACAAAACCAGTGAGGAAAGGGTCCAAATCGAGGCAGGGCATGAGGCCACAACTACCAAATGACGATGCAATCCAAGTAGACCAAAATGAGGGGAGCCTATCCCCCATTTCATATTCCAATTCCAAGAGGAACACATTGGGTCAGAGGAGAAAGGGGCCATACCCACCAAAATGACCCAATAAACCTAACAAAATGAGCCCCCGCCTCAAAGAACAAAGAAAACCCAAAAGAAAAATTGAATAAATAGAGAAGACCCACCCTGTGTCATCCCAAGGATATCTTCCCTTAACTAGGAAGTCAGACCATCACTAAGAGGGAACCAAAACCACATCCAGCAAGCAAACATAAAAACCGAGAGTGCACATTCAAACATAATCAACCCAGTCTGCCTAATGAGAGAAACGATGTAGAATAACTAGGGGGCAATGTACTTACCACCATCACCAGAAGAGTGTTGGACAACTGAGAACTTCTACCACCTTCCCTCATGAATGCCATTAATTGTGGACCAAACTTAGATGCCCTAAAATGAAACCCATTGTCCTTACCCATAACCCCTTCAAGGTCTCACACCATGGAATGAAACCCACTATACTTACCATTACCTTCTTCGATAGATTGAAAAGACCGACGAGACACATGTTTAGAGCCTCGTCATCAAGTTTCAATAGCATATGGTCCTAGGCCGATCACCCCATTTGGGGGTTTGTTGTCCATTTTGTTTAAATTGATGCATTCTTCTTAAAACTCATCCTGGTCCAAAGAATGTGAAGTGAAATTGAGGTTATGACTTGTTGATGTAACACCTCAGTTAGCCATGCAATCTGCCAAAACCATTTTTTTTCTGCAAACATGGGAGGCTTGGATTATTCGAAATTTCCCAAGCAAAGTGACTGTCTTTGCCAATATTGAATATAACCACCAACTAGATGAGACCTTATCTAGATTGGAACCACATAGAATCCTAGTGAGGGATAGGATAGTGATGGTTGAGTCTACTTCAACCACCAGGTTGTGGTAGTTTAGTAATATAGCTAACATGATCCCTTTAATTAGACCATCAAGCTCAATAGCATTGTTGGTTCTCCTACCCATATAACTAGCATACACGAACAAAATGTCACCTTGTCATTTTTTAATACTCCTCCACTGATTACCTTTAGTAGCACCATCAAAGTTTAATTTGATGTATGATGGTGGGGTTTTTTTCCCATTTCTCCAAAGAAGGATTTACTTTCCTATCTGAATTGGCCATGTCTTCTAGTCCCGATTTGAATTTCCAGGATGAGAAGATCATCTGCTATCTTCCTTATACAATTTTTACTTCCTTTGACCAAGGCTTGGATTTGATGGATTCCTTAATTGATGCCTAGTTGTTCATCTAAATATCATCCCTTGTTCGAAATTGTTGTTTGAAGATTCATCAATTCCTTTCCTTCCAAATCAAACAAAGAAGGTGGCCAAGGAAGATGTGTCAGGACCTATTGAGGATGACATGAAGGGCCTTTGCTACCAATTCTCTACAATGAGTTTGATGTTGGTTATGTTTTTGTCAAACAGTCTGAAGATGGAAGCACCTATATCCCATAGTTGATTGGATTCACTACAATTATTGAACAAATGTTTCGTCGTTTCCTCCTATTGTCCACACATGTATCATATTGATGGTCCTTCAAAACCCCTATTGGTAAGGTGATCATAGGTGAGAGTTTTCATCCAATTCGGAAGCCAGCGAAAGGAGGAATTATTTTTCTAGAGTTCATTTTTCCAAAACCTCTTCCATATAATGTCTGATATTAGGGGAAAATGATTGGTTTCCCATTCATAGGATCCTTTTATGCTGAAATTTTCATTGCCTTGAGAGCCGCATCAAATTATGGTCTTTCCCTCTTGAGTGTTGATTTTCCTATCCCTCATATAGGAGTGAAAAAGGTTTATATCACCAAGAGAGAGTTGAGAGGGCCAAAAGTCTCCAAAGACCCACTTTCTATTTTATGAAGGACCGTCATCCTCCACCCCTTGCCAATATTGATTGGCATTCAACCAACCATTGTTTTGTAGAATGCCTTTGGCAGTTTGCAAAAGGGGATTGAGTTGATGTCTAGGTTCTTTTTGTCATGTGTCCTACCAAAATAATTTTAGTTCCCCTTATTTGATTTCCCAAAATTAAGAACTATTGTTGCACCAAATCTCTATTGGCCTATGCATTATTCGATATCATGGAGGTTGGGCATACCTCATCTAGTCTTATCATCTCTTCCTTGGGGAACTCACTAGCATATTTAACTTTCCATATCTTACTCCATAACTCCCCTTGTTGCATATTCCATCTCCACCAAGTTTTGACTACAAAATCCTTACTCATGATCAGCGGGTCCCTAAGACCCAACCCCCTATATCGCTTGGGGAAACATATAATATCCTAAACCACTAAGACCTATTTCTAATCCCTGTCTAGGCCTCCCCATAGAAAATCCCTTTGAAGGGATATAATGGCCTTTAGGATCTTCAACGGGGTTGCAAGGAATGAAAATAGGTAGAGGGCATGGATTGCAGAACCGATTTGAAGAGAGTAATTTTTACTTGTAAATTAAGAGAGAGGAAGGTCTAGTTGCTAATTTTGTCTTCCAAATTGGTGAGGAGGTCCTCCCTACTGATGCGAGGAATAATGATTCTCCTCACAAAAAAGTCTTTGAAACTCGTTGGGCTAAGCGAGATAGGACGGAATGTTACCCTGATTTAGAGCTCTTAAAACTACAACCAGATTTCAAGAAACATAATTCTTGTATTTGGAATGTTCTTTTGGATTCTCCTTGGTTTTCTCCAGACAATCATTGTTGAGTTTTCTTGGTGTGTTCCCTTGTTGAAGACCATCCTTGTCAAGTCTAAGATCCATCCTTGAATAGTTCCCCACCCCACTCGTTCCAAAGGAGAGAGGGTAAGCTGAGGATTTCCTTGTGATCATGTCCTTGAAGGACCGCGGGTTAGCCTACATACTACCAGACGTCGTCATGTGATCATATCAGAACCACCATAGTCCTATAGGACTACAACCACATCGTGGAGTTTCTAGTGCAGGGAGTACGAGAGATGCAGAAAGTTAGAGCAAACTGCAACGTTAAAGGTTCAAGAGGTTGCAACGCTAGGGTTTGAGGTTTTTATTTCAACCATCTCCAGATTTGGACGCACTATTAACATAATACTATGGCTTAAGAGATACATAAATGGTTGTAAAAATGAGTACCTCCAAACTATGACCTTTCTTAATTTAGAAAGAAACATTTTATTTTTTACATTTAAAAGTTTTCTGCCATTAATTACTTGATCTATTAGATCCCTACAAATTTTCACCATAATATATTTAGACGATATTCTACATAATGTATTTAGACAAGACAATATTTTACACTAAAATGGGTTTTCAATTCCAAAACATTATTATAAGACTATAAAGTCATTCATTTCATGAAAATCATATATAACACACATGTATTGTGTTCGATGGGAAGAAATGTTGTCATTAATCCAATTATTTACCTATTAAAACATTATTTTAGCATACACATTTAAATACATATCCCTTACATTACAATAACTAACAAATCCATTAATTTTTATATTTTTTTATTAAATATTGTGTTTAATGATTAACCATTCCATTAATTTTTTATATTTTTCTATTAAATATTTTGTTTAATTAATTTTTTTTATATATATAAATTAATTTACTCAATCAATATTTGTTTAATTAATTTTTTTAATATATATAAATTAATTTACTCAATCAATATTTCTACTTATATATAATTTTAATTTTAGTTTTTAATAGAGAGATATTAACATAGATGTTCACAATAATTATAATTATAGTAATAAGATGTTGCAATTTCTCAATATAATGTTTTTATTTTGTTAAAAAATCATAATATTTTATTTTGTTAAAAAATCATAATATTATTTTTTATTAAACAAAACTTTAACAAATGTAGTTAAAAAAATTGAAAGATAGTCTTATCTTAAAGTCCTAAGAACTAACAATAGTTTAACCCTCCACAAGTCTAACCATTGTGAAACTGGAATGAGTGCATAGGTTAAATACCTAACCTATTTCCAAGAAAAATAGGAAATGAGGTTAAGTTCGACCCAAAGCTAGGTACAATTTTGGAAAATATACATGTTAATCCAACCAATTTCAAATTTTATTTCAATTTTTAAGCATTCACATACCTCGTTATTATTTATCTCACCTACCACCAAAACATAAAATCACATCAATTAACATGTCATGAGATTGTTAAATTTCCATTCCCATGTGATATTTTATAGATTGTCAAGCTGTCGAGATATATATTAATCATTATTATATAAATGTTAATCAAAATATGTTGTTTTATAGATTTATAGAGTGTATTTTTTTGGAATATGTTATTATTATGGTACACATTATTCAACATGCATTGTGAAAACATTAATTAACTATGAACTTTTTTCATGATATTGCTATTGTAGTAAAATGGTGTAATGAACATATATGGTGATAAAAGGATAGATATTTTTCTATTAAATGATTTTACATCATTTGAAAGAGTTGGATTATCAATTAATACCAATGACACTATGCAAAGAATTAATGTCTTAATAATGATTAACATAATTATTTGATGAAAACAAAGTGAATGATATCTCAATCACCATCATAATTGGAACATTATTTGATGTAATAGATTTATTGATATAACCATTACTTTGTATGGTACTCATTATGAAAAGTAAAATTTGAAACCATTAATCCATATACTCGTTGTTATGTCAAGTTTAAATTTTATATTATCAAGGTTGCTATCATTTTCATATTATTTAATATTTATATTGAATAATATATAAACAAGGAGAATAGTTGCAAAGCAGCTAGTTTTTACTTTCTTGAACAATTATATTACGTAAGTTGAATCGACTTGAAGAGCAATGATTCTAACTTAGATCTTCAAACTTAAAGAACAATTATATTAGGGAAGTTGAACGGAGGTGAAAAGCAATGATTCCAACTTAGATCTTCAAACTTAAATATTGTGTAGTTCGGTATTACCACCAATATGTAGAAAAGTCAACCACTGATTTTGTGGAATATCTCCCTAAAATTAATTGGACGATACTCATAAATGAAAATTGTTGATTAAATATTATTAATTAAATATAATATAAATAGATAAAAACACTAGCAAAATATGGATTTATTAATTAATTTAGAATTGTATATTAACATTGATGCATTAAAATTATCAATTATACTGGGATCTTTTATCCTTCATCTTAAATGATAAATTCCATTTAAAACAAGTGTTGCATGGCAGCGAAGTCCCTGCCAGGTTGCGATGGGAGTAAATGCGACCTAGTACAGAGGCGTGGCTAGAAAGTTGAAATACATGTGGTTTGAATGCAGAACATAGTATTCTCGAATTAGTTCTTCCTGGAAAATATCAAAAATTATCAACATTTGAAAGGTTGTTGGACACAAAAAAAATAGCATTACCGAATTAGTTATCTTTAAAACAAGGACTCCTGGACACAAAAGAAATTGAAATTTATGAAATTATAGGTTCCTAGACCCGGGCTGGCGGGTCAAAATTGGGCCTCAGATGTTTCGTGCCCTACAAATAGCAGCGACAATTCTGCAATATACAAATTGAGAACCAGAGTTGCGAACTATAGAAATTTAAGAGAAATATATAAAATTACATACAAAATATGTACTTTTATAAAGTAGATATTTAGTTCTATACATACGAAATTTGTACTTTTATAAAATATGGAGATGAGATTTTATAGAGCATGCACGGATCCCTCATTGCATACTTAGCCATTTTTTGGATCACAGGTTCTCGGGCTGGCGGGCTTAAAATTGGGACTCAGATGTTTCGTGCGCTACAAATAGGACCGACAGTTTCGTGATATACAAAATCAAACGTGGAGTTACGGACTATAGAAATTTACCAAAAATTAATAATGTCTATTACATATCTCTAGAAATGACATGAAAATTTAAAATCATATGATAGAATAGTAATAACGTCTGTTACAAAGGTTCATGGAGAAAAACACACAAAAAAATTAACATTCCCGAATTAGTTTGCTTTAAAACTAAGGCTTTTCTTGGACAAAAAAAATATAGCATTGTCGAATTAGTTTTCTTTGCACACATTTTATAGAGCATGCACGAAGCCCTCATTCCATACTTAGGCAATTTTTGGATCGCGGGTTCTCAGGCTGGCGGGCTTAAAATTGGGACTCAGATGGTTCATGTGCTACAAATAGGACCGACAGTTCCGCGATATACAAAATCAAACGTGGAGTTGCGGACTATAAAAATTTACCAAAAATTAATAATGTATGTTACATATCTCTGGAAATAACATGAAGATTTAAAAGCATATGATAGAATAGTAATAACGTATGTTACATAGGTTCATGGAGAAAAACACAAAAAAAAATTAGCATTCCCGAATTAGTTTGCTTTAAAACTAAGGCTTTTCTTGGACAAAAAAAATATAGCATTGCAGAATTAGTCTTCTTTGCACATGTTTTATAGAGCATGCACAGAGCCCTCAATCCATACTTAGGCAGTTTTTGGATCGCGGGTTCTCGGGCTAAAAAATGGGCCTCTGTTGTTCCATGCCCTACAAATAGTAGCGAGAGTTCCGTGATATACAAATAGACAAGCGGACTTGCGAACTATAGAAACTTATTATAAAATAAATAATGTCTGTTACATATCTCTGGAAATTACATGAACATTTAAAAGCAACAATAGAATAGTAAGAAAATGGTTCAAGACAAAAAAAATTAGCATACAAGAGGACAGAAGAAATGTAGCAGATCCGAATTAGTTTTCTTTGGAACAAACAAGAAAGGTTCCTGGAAACCCAAAATTCAGTATACAATAAAGGCATTGTCGAATCAGTTTTCTTTGGAATTTATCAAAAATTAATAATGTCTGTTACATGTTTCTGGAAATTTAAATGCATTTGTCATATAGACTGGGATTGGGGCTTCCACGGACCATAAAAATAAATAAGTACAAGAAGTGCATGACGGTAGAGGAAGACCTGAAAAGAAGAGATTGGAAGTTATGAGTCTTTGGTTATAGTTTTCTATATAAAGAGGTCATAAGTGGATTGATAAAGAAAAGAAGATGACATCATAGAGTTAAACTGGATTGATAAAGAAAACAAGATGCCAGCATAGACTTACTATGAAGCCGATGTGTTTTTGTTGCTGTCGTCCATGGTCAGTAGAGTCCTGTTGACCGGTTGTAGCCCTTCCTAGATGAGGTTGTCCATTCTTTGTTGGAACCATTATTCAATGTAGCTTTTCATGGGGGCCATGTTGATTTCTTCTTGGATTTCTATGTCGTAAAGGTCGTTTTCTAATTTCCTTTGATCCATTGAAATACTATGCAGAATCTGTTCAATTTCTTCATTTTGTGAGGCATAGTCCAGTACCTAGCGCTCGTGCTCATCTAGACGATGTTCAAGTATGTTGTAAAACTTTTCGAAAGACAACCCCTTTAAAATATCAACTTGTTCCTGGAAGGCTTCTTTTGTGATTGACAAGGATTCGAGAATTAAGTTATGATCTTGAACGTCGTTGGTAGTTCCCACTAAGTCCATCTAGAGAAGGCTTGTGAATAAATGTTCATTTTCTGATATGACTTGTTTACATGATTTGACAATGAGCTCTAGGTTGTCAACTTTCTTTTTCCAACATGCTTTTACTTTTTTGGTGCACTTTGGGGAGGGGAGTTTCTCCTGTCTTCTTTTCAGTTCCGATGCGTTGACGACATAATCGACAAAAGGGGCCAGTACCTGATGACAGAAAAGTTGTTCATTTTTTAAATTCACCTCCAAATGTTGCAACAAATCATTGGCCTTATTTCCAAAGGAAACTAAATTTTGCGATGTTTCCCAGGCTTCAGTAACTAGTTGCATTTTTTGTTGATGTTATTCTCTACAAGGGCTCTAGAGCATGCAAGGAGGGTAGAGGATACTTTTATCTTCACTGCAATGGTAGAAGGCACGATTTTTCCAAAGGAATGGCAAATTATGGGGTTGCAATGAAAGCCTGCTCAAATTCATTGAGGTGATGTTTCAAATTGGAATTTTCCATCTCAATTCCTCCAATGGAATCACAAAGAATTTCACCAGTTACCTGGTGAAATGAGCAGATTTGGGACGAAGACATTTCGCTAAATTTAATATATGTGCGAGATTTGTCTTTCCTGTTTGTTACATCTCTCTTTTCAATGAACATACTTTTAGATTGGCTGTCAAAAATAGTGTTCTGGATTACGAAGGATTCATCTATGTCAAAAAGTTCGGTCTCAGATATTTCCACTGTAGATGATCCAATTTGCTGCATGTGCTAAGCTTCAATTTCAAGTTGCAGCTTTCCACTTTCAATTTCGGGTTCCTCCACCTGCCCTACATTGTTTTTTCTCTTCTTCGCGAGTGGAATTTTGTGAGAACTATCAATATTTATGTGAGTAGGTTTCTTATCTCCTCCTCCGTTCAAATATTTATGGGTTGCTTTCTTTATGGGGTGGACCGTCGAAGCGATTCTCCATGATGTCATGCTCTTGGGAGTGTTGGCGGGCAACTGGGTACTCTTATCACCAGATACTTTTCCATGTTGTCTGTACAATTTAGTCACACTTTGCAATGTCTCTACGTCGCAATCGACACAAGCAGGATTGTTGTCGACACTGTCCCTGTCTTGGGTCAGGTGTCTATGGATAAAAGAGGTGTTAAAGTCAACACCCAACAAATGTTCTCGAAAAATTCCATTGGGGTCAAATCCTTTTATCTTTTCAGCGTACGTTAGGTTCAATTTCTTGAAATGGGCGGCAAACTGTTGTCGACCTATTGCCATAAGTCTACAAGAACATTTGTTTGTTCCAGACGATGAATGAAATGAAAAGTTGGAAGGGATAATATAACCCTACACAAATTTTGGTCCAAAGCATGTCAATGGGAGATGTCCTCGAGACTTTCATTGATTAATAACAATTTGGACGGCTGTTGCATGATGCGTTGTTAACATTAAACACTAGTAATTGCATACATAAAACTACGAACATGGTGGATATTGCAATGGGCGATTAAGCATTATAGATTTCTTGTGCGGCCCAACACGATGACACGTGTTCGAGATGAACAATTAGAAGGGACAAAATAACTCCTTGCACATCTTGGTTTAATGCTTAATAATGGGAGATATCCTCGAGCGTTTCGCGCATTAATGACAATGTTGACGGTTCCTGCATGGTCAACTATTAGCATGAAAGGTTTCTAATTGCATAGTAAGAAAGTACATAGGTCGCGGGCAGGGAAAAAAAATAGGTACAAAATAGGTAGTCAATTTGTATATTGCGCAGGGTGCGATGCCACCTGTTTCGTACCTCTATGTCCAGTTGTCACTACTAAGAGCTAATTTAGTATTGAAAATAATTTTTTAGATTCTGTTAGATTCTTCATAGGGAATAGCATCCGTAAACAATGGCAATATCCACCCCGCCATCCCTGCATTCCGTGTGTGAATTTGTATATCACGGAACTGGAAGCGTTGTTTGGAGGACACGAAACAACAGAAGTGAAATGTTGAGTCATCCAGGCCGCAGGTCCTCTTGTCAATTTGTATATCGCAGAATGGTGGGTTCTATTTGTAACACACGCAACAATGGAGGCCCAATTTTGAGCCCGCTCGCCCGAGACCCTGCAATCAAAATTGTCGCTAGGTATGGAATGCAGAATTTGTACATGCTCTAAGGTATCATGTCCATACTTTATAGTCCCATAATACAAGGGGAAAAAAAAGGGAAAAAGGATGGAGTAGTTAACAGTCGAATTGTAGATCACTGAAATTTTGAGAGGAAGATGTATATAACAAAACAAAAAGAAACCGAGTTCAATTGCGCCAACTTGGCAACCACGGGCATAAAATTCACCAAGTATGAAAAGGAACAGCGTGCGGTTCAATTCGTCATGCGAGGATATAGATGGAGATGAAATTGGTGGCAACCCAACAACCGTGGACATAAAATTGGCCAAGTATCGAAAGCAACAGCGGTTGGTCAAATTCGTTGTCTGATTATATAGATGGAGATAAAGATATGTCAACCCACCAACACTGGAGTTGCATATTTCATGAACCCAACAACAGGAGGATCCAAAACATGCTAAGAAGGTGTATGTAGAGGTGGCGAGGCCCGAACCTTCTAATTGTATCGCTCTGAACATTTGAATTCATAATCTGCATTCGATGTGTCAATTTCTATATCGTGGAAGTGGGAGCATTGTTTGGAGGACACGAAACAATAGAAGTGCAATGTTGAGTCAGCCAATCTGCAGGTTCACTTGTCAATTTGTATATGGTGGAACTCTGGGTGCTAGTTGTAGGCCACAGAACAATGGAGGGCCAATTTTGAGCTCACCCGCCCAAGAACCCACGATCCAAAATGTCGCTAGGTATGGAATGCAGAATTCATACACGTTCTATCAAATATCAGGTCCATATTTTATAGTCCCATAATACACGGGAAGAAAATAAGGGAAAAAGGACGGAAGAGTTCGCAGTGGAATTGTAGATAATACACGGGAAGAAGAGAAGGGAAAAAGAACTAAGTATCTCACAGAAAAACATCTAGTGTTTGATTATTAATGCAAATGCTTTCGAATCCCTACTGAGTTCTCACCAGTTAAGGCATAAATTGCAAATCACAGAAGTGTCTTTCATACCACTGTGTCCACTTGTCACTAGTAAGAGCATTGTTGATGTATATCAGGAAATACGTGAAGTTGTTGGGGATGGAAAGCAGCAACAGATACTTTGAACAAAGTTAATGTATACGAGGAACTTGCGGTGGAATTGTAGATCACATATGTTTTGAGTGCAACATGTATATAGTGGAACGATAAGTAGTTGGGTTCGCAACCACTGGCCCCGCCGCGGTGGGAATAAAATTAGCTAAGTATGGAAAGGAACATCAGTCGGTCGGATCTGTCATGCGAGGATATAGATCGATATGAAGACATGTCATCCCGCCAAGTCTGGAACCGGATACCATAGAAACGACACTAAATATATAGTCAATCTGGCAGCTGCGTCCATAAAATTGCCTAACTATGGAAAGGTACAGCGGTCGGTTGGATTCATCATGTGAAGATACAGATGCAGATGAAGATAAGTATCTGACAGTCGAAAAAACCTTTTTTTTTTCATTTATTAATGGAAATGTTTTCGAACGTCTGTTGGGTTCTCACTAGTAAAAGAATTAACTACAGATCACTGAAGTTCTTTGCCTGCAACATGTATATGACGAAACATGGGACATAGGTAATGGGTACCGCAAACCCAGGGCCCGGTGCCCAAATAACCTACTAAGTATTGGCCAAGAGAAAGTTTTGACATCTATTTCAATAGTATTCATACTAGTATCTATCAATGGAGAAAGTTTTCACATTTATCTGAATATTATTCCTACTAATATATATTAATGGAATGAAAATTTGGTTTGACTTAAGTAATAAAAGCATAAATTGCAGACTACGGAAGTTATTAGGCTGCAAGATGTATACGATGGAACATAGGACATAGTTTTTTAATACCACAAACCCAAACATAATTGCCTAAGCTTTGTCGAAGAGGAAGTTTTCTGTATTTATTCCAATAGTACTAATATTAGTATATATGCACAGATATTATCAAATAGAAGAAGTTGAAATATATCCACCATACTCCACAGGAACATTGCGTCCACAATTTAGTCGCCTTGTTGTAACTCATTAATTCATTCTATTTACGGAACCCGAAGAATGGAAGCAGGATGGGTCCTCCAATTTCTTTCTTTAAATACAGGGCTGGTGCCACATAAGTATGGCCTATGAAAAATTATTCTTAAATCTAAAATGTAAAGAAATAACAAAGTAGGTTTTATTTAGATCGAAGTAGTGGGCAACATAAACAAAAGCTTGTCCTTCATATTTAACGACACAGGGGAAGAAGGTACAAAATACTATTAAAACAAATACAAGAAATTGGAAAATACTATTAAAAAATAAATTGAAATTATTCTATATTCAAATAAGATGGGTTACAAAATACATCTGAGGCTATTTGCGACAACGATTTTGATTTCGCCTGTCGTCAACCAATAAAAAATATGTACATTGATGAAGCTTCTTCACAGTTTTCTTGACATTCAAACACTTTATTCGTAAAATATGAGTTGAATATCAATTTTCGGTTTTGTACTTAATCGGTGCTGCCATGTACATCTATGTCAGTTTTTTAAATACCTTGTCTCTTCCAGATATGGCCTGATTGTAATGGCTTCTTATTCAACATTCCATTCTTTTTCAAGTATTAATTTTCCTCTGACTAGTATTCTCCCTGTATTCGATCATCTGTTTGGTTGAGAAGTCTGCCTGAGGATTTGTATGTGGAACTTCTTTACTTTATTATGGTAAATTGGAAGAAACGTCCAACCCAGATGCAAAATGAAAATATGTTGAGGCACATAACTTCTTCAGGAAGCAGAGGTGTGGCAAGTACATCAAATGCTGCAGAACGCACTAGCACAGGTGTGGCAAGTGTATCAAATGTTGCAGATGGAATAACAATATATCTTTCCTCATAGCAGTGGAGGTATGGCAGCCCACAGAAAGGTCCAGAATGTTTGGAGGTGACACCAAATATGTGGAGTCTGCAACTACATCCAGAGGAAACCGAAAAAAATTTGACAAAGAACATGCCTTTCTGTCAAGCCGGTTACCAGACCAACATGCAACTCATCAAACTATGAAATAGAAGCTTTTGTAGTGATAATATGTCGTTTATCCACCCATACAGTTTTTGTTACCCGCCTCTGGTTACATTCGCAAATGGAGTAATATTTCGTGTCATTTACAAACATGGCAGGCCATTTTGCAAGCGACTGTAAATGTGTTGCCCCCGAGGAAGACAAATTCTTCTGCGATCTGTACAATTCCATACACTTGCCAAATCTTTGTTGTTGGAAGAAGCTATATACTTAAACAAATAACTATTTTGCACGTGACCTCAAAATCCATTACAATTCCCAGCAATAAAACAAAGAAGTTCAACAAACAAATCTCCAGGCAACCTTTTCAGCCAACCAAAGCATTGAATACAAGGAGAACACCAACCAGAACATACTTGTTCTTTTTTTTTCGTCCTCTCTAAGTTTCTCTTGTATAACAGAGTTTTTTTTTTACTCAAAGCTCATGCCACATAAAACTAGTCTCTCTTCTTTCATCTTCCCCTCAATCGCATCTCTAAGTTGTCTTACATGTCCATGACCAGGAACGTTAGAACAAAGGCACCCTAAAGCGCAACTCGTTGATGATAGAAAGAAATGGAAATAAGTATTTAAAAGCAACGTTGGATGATCTTCCGTAGATTTTATGTTGATTCGTTTTAATGACAGATGTTCTCGATATTTTCGCTTATTAATGCCAATCTTTTCGAATATGTACGTTGAATAGTGACTACCAGCATGTATTAAAATTCTCATATCCAAGCAGATTCTCAAATATGACATCTAAGATATGCACAATATTAAAGAGGGACATGACGTCAAGGCCTCTGTGGGTGACACGTTCGTGAACTATGCTGAAGTTTTTAAGAAAACTATAAGTGCACAAGGAAAAAAAAAAGTAGTTTCACAAATTCAAAATGAAGGGAAAAAGAAATTACCAGATCCCATAATAGTCGTCTATCTATTCATTTTAATGGGAGATGTCCTCGAGCTTTCCAGTTATTAAATCTCATCTTTTCGAAATGCACAATATTGAAGAGGGACATGACGTCAAGGCCTCTGTGGGCGACACGTTCGTGAACTATGCTGAAGCTTTTAAGAAAACTAAAACTGCACAAGCAAAAAAAAAAAATCACAAATTCAAAATGCAGACAAAAAGAAATTACCAGATCCCATAATATTTGTCTGTCTATTCATTTTAATGGAAGATGTCCTCGAGCTTTCCAGTTATTAAAGCCCATCTTTTCAAACTTGTCTGGTCGATTTAACTTTTGAAAGCATATTTAATGTGTATTGGGAAGCGCTAAAGGTAATGGGGATGGAGCCCTATGTGACATACGTTACTACTATTTTTCTATTTTTGTGCAGGAGAGTATGTAAAATGTACCTAAAGAAAAGAAATTCGACAATGCTAGTTTTTTTTGCACATGAGCCCTTGAAATTCAAATAGTCTGCAAGTCTGATTGTTAATTTGTATATTGTGGAACTCTCCATGCTATTTGTAGGACACGGAACAACAAAATAAATTTTAGAGCCCGCCATACCCAGAACCCGCGATCCAAAAAATGCTTACTATTTTATTTTTTTTGTCCACAACTGTATGTAAAACGTACGTAAATTGTTTCGAGAATGTTAAATTTTTTGGACATGAGGCCCTTCAAATTCAAATAGTCCACAAATCCGATTGTTAATTTGTATATCGCGGAACTCTCCGATTGTCAATTTTCATCCGGCCACTCTGAGAACCTGCGATGAAAAAACTGGTGAATTATGGGATGAGGGCTCTTTGCATGTTTTATATATCTACTTTATAAAATTACATATTTCCTATGTTTAATTTATGCTCTCTAGGAAACCAATAATTCGATAAATTTCAATATCTTTTGTCCAGCAACCCTTCTTTAAATAAAAACTAATTTGGGATTGCTAATGTATACACCGAACATGACCTGTCATAGTTCGATACAACCTATCTGCGAAGCCGCGTCCATAAAACTGGCTAAGTATGAAACCGAACGACGGTCGGTCGGAATGATCGCGAAACTCTCCATGATATTTGTAGGGCACGGAACAACAAAAGCCCAATATTCAACCCGCCACCCCGAGAACCCACGATCATTAATTTATGCTGTCCAGGAAACCTATAATTTCATAAATTGCATTCTCTTCTGTCGAGGAGGCCTTCTTTTAAAGAAAACTAATTCGAGAAAGCTAATGTGTACACCAAACATGACCTCTTATAGTTTGATAGAACCTATTCGCGAAGCCGCATCCATAAAACTGGCTAACTATGCAATCGAATGGTGATTGCTCGCAATGACCACAGAAACGCGAGAAACTATAGAGTCAATCGCAGTTTACAATAGGAGAGTAAAATGGAGAGAACACGTATATCTCCCACACAGCAAAAGGCACTCTCATAACTATGAAATATATTTTGAGGCCGACAAAATATAACCATGAAATATATTTTGAAGCCGACAAACTCCGCTTCAACATGTAAGAGATGTAATTTACATCGCCTGCAATTCTGTAGTCTATTATTTTAACTTAATGGTATTCTATGAAAACTGCACTGCAAATAAATGTAACCAGAGATCCAACCGGAGATGCAGCATCCCAACATTGCAAACCCTAGGCAAACAAGAACAAGCACGAAATAAGAACCCAGCTAAGAAGCACCAAAAGGCCCAAGTGCGGGGGCAAGACCGCAACCCTGCAAAGTCGAATCAACCAACAATAAACAACATACATCGAAGAAAGAAGCAAGTAGCAACCACCCCCCCAGGAACAATGTTGTTCTAAGCACGATTGCAGAAACTCAAACGTGCAAACTGCAACAACACGAACATGCAAGCAAGAACAACAACAACATGCAAATAAGAAATCAGTGCCATGCAAAAAAAAAGCATGGACCACTGAACCAGCAATGTCGTTGGAGCATATAAATTTTAAAAATGGAAGAAAATGTCTTGTAACAAGCCTGTTAAGTAACCATTCAACACTACCAAGCATGTTAGGTAAACATTTAAGTCTGACAGAAATGCACTGTAAACATTTAAGAAAAAAATTCAATGTGCCAAGTCTCTGACGTATCCCATAATTTTTTTTATATTTTTAGTGACAATAGTTCGAACACCAGAGAATGTATTGGAAGGGCAAACTTTGGATATGCCACCATATCAAACATTGCCATAAATTTACTTAGCATAAAATGCTAAACCAAACATTCGAATTAATGATAGCATTAATCCACCTTCGACGAATGCATAACAAAATATATGATTCAAAAAGACCATATACGATCAAATACTTTGGATATGCCAACATATATAACATTGGGAATAGCGAAGCCAGCAATAAGACCTCCAATCCCTTCTCCAATCAGATCATGACAAAGATGGTACTTTTTTTAATACAAAAATCGATGTTTTCAGTTCCCTAGTTCCAACAATAGATAATATGGAAATATTTGTGGTCAAATGACAGACTAATATGAAGTCAATGATTTATCGATTGCTAGAGTCCCTCTATGCCTAAGACAGGGACTAATAAAACAATACACTAACCACAACAAAGATTAAATTACTAAAATTCAAATTTTAATAAATTTAATATTTGTTAAATCATATATTTAAGAATCGTTGTTTTATTAATGTTGAATTTTCCATTTTTAACCATGACTGAAAAGTTTGCTGAAAATGGACACGTGCTTTTCAGTTATCACATTATAACATGATCCTTATGCACTATACAAACTCGCCTTTGAGTTAAGGCGAGCCTCTCCTTTGTCAGACATGGAGGGTTCCTCTATCCATGATTGCTTCAATTATTCTTTTACATACTAAAAGAGATATCAGAGAAAATATAAGCAAATAGATTAAATAAAAATAAATAAAAACTTTAATTCAAATATCTATTAATTCATTAATTAAATAAGAAAAAAGAAAATAAATATAATTTTTAAAATATCCAATATATATATATATATATATAAACCTTAAGTCATATATAAACTTTAAGTCTTTTATTTATATAACAATATAAATACACAACAAAAAATTTCACTTACTTTTAAAAAATCATATGAATTAATTTGTCCATGTGAATTAATTAAACCATAACGTCTTGTATCTTATAAATAGGGTTTTAAAAAAAGTGATATGGAGATAAATGCACACAAGATTGTTAATCCACTACAAATGATCAAGAGTATTACTATGCAAAGCTGGATAAAATTCGGTGATTGCATATTAATTAAGATTTCAACTTGGGTTGCTAAAGTAAATTTTTTTTGTTATATTATCTAAATATTTTTATTATAGATCACCCTAATATTTTTAACATGCAAACGAATTGAAACATTCACAACTGTATTCTTAGGGTATTTTTAATTATCTGGTTCTATCTAATCAAGTATTTTTCGTCTTATCAACTTTTCAACTATTTACTTTTGGGATTAACTGTGTAGTGTAAGTCATTAATATATGACCCATATTCATAAGTATTAGTCGCAACTAACCAATAATTCTCATGATTTGAATAGTCCACTTAGCACTCATTGCATCGGGTGATGCTCACAGGGGTGAAGAAATGGGATTGAAACCAACGAAATGAATCGCATATCAATCATCACTTCCGTTGCACCCGGTAACCAGGACTTCCCAGGTGGTCACCCATCCCAAGACACCTCTGGCTCAAGCGCGCTTAACTGTGGAGTTTTTCCCACAATCAAGCTCACTTAGCTTGCTACCCCATTTGCAAAACCTTAGCAAGTATGGGGTAGCAAGCTAAGCTAACGAATGTTTAATAAATATTTTTTTTTATAAACAATAATCAACTTAACCTATGTATTTTTTTAATGGTAATGGACACGAAAGGTGTATACTTATTGGTAATGGACACAATTAATGATCTTTTAATCTAAAATTCTAATGTGATGGCTAATAATTGAAGATGCTTCCATATTCTTAGTCGTCCTCCCAAATCAATGAATGTGATTTACTCTTCATAACCTCTTTGTATTTTTGAATGCATCCGTTAACATGTTTACTTTTTAACATTTACCTAATCATATTAAGAAATAACTGCAGCACCATATAATTGCCACGTTTGAATTATTAACTGGCACTACTTCAACTTCCTTCTAAGTTGTCCATGTGTTTCAGTTGTCGATGGCTGGCCGACCCACCTATTGCATGAGCATGAAGCATTTCATTTTCGAGCGTGGATATCTTTCGACATTCTCAGGGGATACCTTTCAACGTTATCAACCGCGAGTTAGCGGTTGTGCTAGTATAATCACTATTATTGACTTATTAATTAGTAACGTGTTACTAGTTTGGGATATCAATTATGCCTGTAAATAAAATTGCCTACAAAATGCTTTGAAATTATTTAAATATGAATAGTTTTAAAGTTGTATTTCGATTTGCATAACCTCCACTTTGTCTCACAAACTCGCAGTCATAAAAGGTTGGTTTTTCAACCTCAATCAATCTTATCTGAATTAAAAATTCTATTCACACTCCAAGGAAATTTAATTCCTCGGAGTCCTGCCTCGGGCTCGTGTCAATCACATACGTTTGAGGCATGCATGAGGCAACGTGGTCGCATTAACTCGTCCCATGTATCTATTTTCCTGGTTTGAGTCATCCCAAGTATCTATTTGCCAAGTTCATTACTTGGAGATTGTATGTTCGATTCTTGCTGGCGCTAATATGAAATCTGAAACCTGAAATAATTGATGGCCCATAGCACAGTACTCTGTATTCTATATATGCCAAGCATAAATTAGCATAAATTAAATCTTTACTGTGTATTTTCTTTACTAAGTGGAATATGTCCTGCTGCAAGGAGGCGCACCCCCATGGAGAATCTGGGCATTGTCCTGTTCATGGCCGCAGTAGTCCACTTGCCCGCGAGTGGCGCAGGAGCAGCTTCTTCCAGCGGGAGTTGTCAAGTCTTATGCGATCGTCTGAGAAAAATTGTACACTGGTGTCTAGAGATTCACTTTACCCACTCTGAAGAACTCCTCTCGAACAAAGAGCGAAGAACTCTTGGAAAAACTCTATACTCCTACTCCTACTCCACCAAGGGAAGTCAGGGAGAATGGGGCGAAGGAATAGGCTAAAGGGGCAATGAAGGGAGATAAACCGGTGGTTAATTAGAAGAATTCATAGCTTTTATTATTCGAGCTATAGTATTTCATTTAAATTATTAATCTTTCCCTATGAATTCCTGCAGGTTATACGTTTAGTAATATATTTAACAAAATGGATTTTCCAAGCATAAACAAATGGTCATTGTATTGGAAGATGAATTTGATTGAAAAGAGATGGAAAATGTTAGTTTGGTTAGTGTGTTGGGAATTATATGTACGATTATATTGAATGGAAGTTTCAAAACATCTGTATCGTTTGAACAAGAGGATTCGCATAGCTTGAAAAAGCATCTGGAAGTTAAGGAACGAAATAGCTTGAGAAAGCATATGTATCGTTTGAACAAGAGGATTCACATGTCTTGAAAGTAATATGTATATGATATAATATATCTCATCTGCATCTCGGATGATGTTTGTCCTTTCTAATGGTCAGAATACATGATTTTTCACTCTGAATATTAAGAAGAAAAAATGGAATCCTGTTAAAGTCCCTAAAAACATGTAGCAACATTTGAACGAGGAAGAATCATGCCACCGTAATAAACTTTTATCGAAACCTAAATTGCACTGGAACTTGAGTTCTAAGTAGATGTATCAAGAGAATGCAGTGGTTGTGGCATTGTTGGTGCTACAGAAAGAATAGTTGGGCTAAGGTTCATATGCCTGTAGGCCTGACTGGTCGAAAGAAGAAAAGTGGGATGAGAGACATCCTGGAACTGATGAGGAACAATAGTTGAAGAAACTGTTGTTTGCAACAATGTAGTGTTCGGATACTGGTGTTTGTGAATCCCACAAGCTGATACAAGAGGATAGTGCACAGTATAAAATAGTAGAGATGTTGTAGGTTTCGTGAAAAATTTAGTGACAAGGTGATGCAATGTGATGTACTGCATCAAGGATTCGGGAAACACTCAACTATATATGATAGAAGATGTGGGTCATTAAATTGGTGGTACAACTTGTTTTTTTTTATTCATTATTGTTGATGCAATTAAAACAAACAATACTTATAGTGTGATTGTTCTAGATAATAACTTCGATTGAGGTTTGTACTCTTGACATTGGGTTGATTTACTAAGAATGTCTGGGTTCCTGTACATGTTCAAAGGCTTGAGGATGTTGGGTTCGCGTGTTCGTTATACTCGAGGGATCGACCCTTGCCAAGAATGGAAAACGAGTAGAGTAAAGGTATATTCAGGTGGAGATCTTGCACCAAATTAGTCGTGGGTCTTGGTTTATTTTCCGACTAAATGAAATTATAAAACCTTGGTTTCTATGACCGCAGCTAGGAGTGGAAGTTAAAAGTGTGATATCCTGGAATCGAGCTTGAAGATGCACTTTGGAGATTTGAGTATGCCAATATAGTAGGGAATGAAGTTCCCTTACCCTATATCAGTTATTCAATGGTGAAACTTGTAACTAACACAAAATTGGAAATTGGAAGAGAAACCATATCACATAAACACACAAATGATAATTTGTATTGCACACTTACACTCAGACACATTAGGTAGTATATATAGTTGGAGTGAGATCCAACTGATTCATAAACACACAAATGATAATTTGTATTGCACACTTACACCCAGACACATTAGGTATATATAGTTGGAGTGAGATCCAAGTAATTCTAAACATGGGTGGAGGAGTTGACAGAATATCTCAACATACTCCAACAAATCCTCAAACTAATCCCCAAAGTGTAGTATGCAGCATTAATGAAGCATTATTTCTAACACCCCCTTTAATGTTTACATTACAAAATCTTACAATAATAAAAATCACAATTACAAAGAAAAAGTAGTTACAACATTTTAACTTTGTCTGGCATGGTCTTCATCAATGCCTACACCCACTATGATGCTTCTGGACTGCGCTCTTCTCGTCCTCTTCTTCGAGCTTATCATTCAACTCATTTAAAGTATAAATGCTTCAAACCATTATTCATGAACTTGTACAATAGATAATATTGACAAACTCGGCTCACTGGTGCTTCCATGAGAAAAGTTGTCAAGTAATGAAGCATCTTATGAACATACCTCCATCGGTGAGATATTTTGTTTTTGGCTATCCGTCAATGTCTAGAAAGGCGGTCTTGATACAAAATGTCTTCAAAATTCACTTATACAAGGTGACTTCAAACATAAAAACGGTTGTTCTTGAAACCGAGGCTTCCAGCTTATATCAAGAGACAAGAGTCCTTATTTTACTACACTTACAAACTTACAAGATAACCTGTAACTATTTGATCTTGAAGCACCCGAAGTACAACAAGAACATTAAGAACTACAAGCTTGAACTATGTCACTATGTTATATGATTGGTTCTTCATAATATAATTTTACAAACAAATAGTAATGCTAATGTATACTTAATACATACTTAAAAGAAGGATGTATCACATTCGGAATGCCACAAATCCAAATCAAACTGTAATTCAAATTCACTCATTGCTACAAGACAATTGGTGATGCAGATATTGTACATCGCACAGGTTTTTCCATCAAGCAACAATAACCAAACTGACCAGAAAACAAGGAACATAAAGTGGTTGAAATCCTTTCCATTGTTGTTGAACACAATGCATTTATGCTTTCCATTGATAGGATCCTTTTTTTTATTGGACTATGTTTTATTTTTTGATGGTGTCTCATCAAATGACCAACCAATCTTCCCTCACAATCGTCAGGTCGAGATGCAAACATATGTGGTCGGCTTCTCTTCAAACCAACGACAGTCCTTGAATTGTGTTCTCCTCTTAATGGCGGATAGAGGAGCAATATTTACCAAAACTGGAGCCAACACAAGCTAAAAATATTAAAAAAATTATATCAAATTTGAATCAAAAAACATCACAGAATCGCACCACTTTGGAACCAATTCGTTGGAAGACACAATTGGATTCGTAATGAAATTTGAACACTCGAGCTTATCAAGAGAAGGGACAACGATGGTAGAGCCAACAATGATGGTAGTCCATGGATATTTGGAATGATCACATCTCCACCGTGACTTTTTCACACAGGTAGCTATCCTCTGTGCAGATACAGGAAGACCTCACGAGCTTCAATCGTAGGTTGATTTTATCTGATAAAATCCACCACCAATTGAATTATTTTTTGCACATATTCAACACCTCCGGCAGTCGTCTTATCATACATTATTGGCCCTCCCATGAGGGAGTTAATCCAATGCAAGCTCTGATACCAAATTGGAAATTGGAAGAACAACCATATCACATAAACACACAAATGATAATTTGTATTGCACACTTACACTCAGATACATTAGGTATATATAGTTGGAGTGAGATCCAACCACTATTTCTAAACATGGGTGGAGAAGTTGAGAGAATATCTCAACGGACTCCAACAAATACTCAAACTAATCCCCAAACTATAGTATGCAGCATTAATGAAGCATTATCTCTAACATCCTGTAAGTAGTATTTTGTATTTGGTGTAGATTCTTGTTATGTGACATAAATTCTGGGTATTTGAAGATTTTTAGCAGGAGATAAAATTCGTGGGAATAAAAACTCCCATTTAATGTTAGTGAGGATAAATTTCATGAAGGAGAGAGTACGGTACCTGCAATGTGAGGTCTCCCAAAGTTCATCAGGTAGGTAACATATTCTTGTTGAAGATTGTTTCCAAGATCTAATAGTAAATAGTTATATCAGTGAAATTCTCAGTATTTCATTAGCTATAGTAAATAGTTATATCAGTGAAATTCTCAGTATTTCATTAACTAGCTTGAAAGAAAAACATTAATCTAGATATCAAGCATTAAAATTCCACCTAATTAAAACAGAAATTGAACAACAAAATAAATTCAAAATTCATTATTGAGTTGTTCCTTATTGCCATAAATAACCTCTTCCATTCTTGACACACAAAAAACATTAAAATTCCACCTAATTAAAACATAAATTTAACAACAACAACAAAAAAATTCATTATTTAGTTGTTCCTTATCTCCATGAATAACCTCTTCCATTATTGACACACAAAAGTAGAGCATAAATTTTGTAAACTTCTTTTGTTTCCTAAATTTGTAAAAAAAAATTGTTAGGGTTATGGTCTCAATATAAATTTACTAACTAATAAATTTCGATTTCAAATTGTGAAAAGGCATGAAATAATTAGTTTTGAATTGAAACATGTAATGATTTACTTACAGACAGAGATTGTTGGCCAGCAAGAAATTCTTAAAGCCTATGTTTGTCTCCTTCGGCCTTTATCTTCAACAGACATTTTGTAACAAGGTTTGAAGTTAGTTGCAACAACTCCTGGCAATCATTCGGTTATCAATCTCCCATTTTATTTCTTAAGCAGTTATGTGACAGGAACTCTACAGAAAATCATTCTAAAACTAAAACCGAGGCTACATTGTGAAAAAATTGGAATAATTTGTATTAAAGTTCGGAAACTCTGTTGGTGAACCAATCACAAATTAGAATTCCAAAATTTTATAAATAAGAAAATGAATTTGTTTTAAAAAATAAATATAAATAATATGGAATTTTATGTAAATTGTGGAAAAAGTGCATAATATCAATTTCTAGCCTTAAAAAGCACCAAGTAATTCATCAAAACAAACCAAGTAATAGGCGGTCAACTATTGTTGACCTTCTAGCCAAAGCTATAGTCCCTAGCCGAAGGCAGGGACTAACAAGGTGCTTCCAATTGACATGTTGTTAATAATGATCAAATAATTATGTGTTGGAAAAAAAATAGATTTTCTTCTCTAAAATGATCACACCTTATATCCTATTGTTTGAAATATTTGGGATATTGTTTGGGTTGGAAAAAAAGAGATTTTCTTCCATAAAATGATCACACTTTCTATCATGTTATGTGACATATTTGTGATATTGTTTGTATTGGAACAAGGCTGTGTGGCAGCGTAGTCCCTGGAGGGTTGAATTTGGATAGGAAAAAGTAGTAGAGTATGCCAATATAGTAGGGATTGAAGTTCCCTTACCCTATATCAGTTATTCAATGGTGAAACTTGTAACTAACACAAAACAAATTGGAAATTGGAAGAGAAACCATATCACATAAACACACAAATGATAATTTGTATTGCACACTTACACTCAGACACATTAGGTATATATAGTTGGAGTGAGATCCAACTGATTCTAAACATGGGTGGAGGAGTTGAGATATTAGGTATATATAGTTGGAGTGAGATCCAAGTAATTCTAAACATGAGTGGAGGAGTTGAGAGAATATCTCAACATACTCCAACAAATCCTCAAACTAATCCCCAAAGTGTAGTATGCAGCATTAATGAAGCATTATTTCTAACACCCCCTTTAACGTTTACATTACAAAATCTTACAATAATAAAAATCACAATTACAAAGAAAAAGTAGTTACAACATTTTAACTTTGTCTGGCATGGTCTTCATCAACTCCTACACCCACTATGATGCCTCTGGATTGCAATGCCTCTGGAATGCGCTCTTCTCGTCCTCTTCTTCGAGCTTATCATTCAACTCATTTAAAGTATAAATGCTTCATACCATTATTCATGAACTTGTACAATAGATAATATTGACAAACTCGGCTCACTGGGGCTTCCATGAGAAAAGTTTTCAAGTAATGAAGCATCTTATGAACATACCTCCATCGGTGAGATATTTTGTTTTCGGCTATCCGTCAATGTCTAGAAAGGCAGTCTTGATACAAAATGTCTTCAAAATTCACTTATACAAGGTGACTTCAAACATAAGAACGGTTGTTCTTGAAACCGGGGCTTCCAGCTTATATCAAGAGACAAGAGTCCTTATTTTACTACACTTACAAACTTACAAGATAACCTGTAACTATTTGATCTTGAAGCACCTGAAGTACAACAAGAACATTAAGAACTACAAGCTTGAACTATGTCACTCTATTATATGATTAATTCTTCATAATATAATTTTACAAACAAATAGTAATGCTAATGTATACTTAATACATACTTAAAAGAAGGATGTATCACATCCGGAATGCCACAAATCCAAATCAAACTGTAATTCAAATTCACCCATTGCTACAAGACAATTGGTGATGCAGATATTGTACATCGCACAGGTTTTTCCATCAAGCAACAATAACCAAATTGACCAGAAAACAAGGAACATAAAGTGGTTGAAATCCTTTCCACTGTTGTTGAACACAATGCATTTATTCTTTCCATTGATAGGATCCTTTTTTTTATTGGACTATGTTTTATTTTTTGATGGTGTCTCATCAAATGACCAACCAATCTTATCTCACAATCGTCGGGTCGAGATGCAAACATATGTGGTCGGCTTCTCTTCAAACCAACAATAGTCCTTGAATTGCGTTCTCCTCTTAATGGTGGATAGAGGAGCAATATTTACCGAAACTGGAGCCAACACATGCTAAAAATATTTAAAAAATTATATCAAATTTGAATCAAAAAACATCACAGAATCGTACCACTCTGGAACCAATTCGTTGGAAGACACAATTGGATTTGTAATGAAATTTGAACACTCTAGCTTATCAAGAGAAGGGACAACGATGGTAGAGACAACAATGATGGTAGTCCACGGATATTTGGAATGATCACATCTCCACCGTGACTTTTTCACACAGGTAGCTATCCTTTGTGCAGATACAGGAAGACCTAACGAGCTTCAATCGTAGGTTGATTTTATCTGATAAAATCGACCACCAATTGAATTATTGTTTGCACATATTCAACACCTCCGACAGTCGTCTTATCATACATTCTTGGCCCTCCCATGAGGGATTTAAGCCAATGCAAGCTCTGATACCAAATTGGAAATTGGAAGAACAACCATATCACATAAACACACAAATGATAATTTGTATTGCACACTTACACTCAGATACATTAGGTATATATAGTTGGAGTGAGATCCAACCACTATTTCTAAACATGGGTGGAGAAGTTGAGAGAATATCTCAACGGACTCCAACAAATACTCAAACTAATCCCCAAACTATAGTATGCAGCATTAATGAAGCATTATCTCTAACATCCTGTAAGTAGTATTTTGTATTTGGTGTAGATTCTTGTTATGTGACATAAATTCTGGGTATTTGAAGATTTTTAGCAGGAGATAAAATTCGTGGGAATAAAAACTCCCATTTAATGTTAGTGAGGATAAATTTCATGAAGGAGAGAGTACGGTACCTGCAATGTGAGGTCTCCCAAAGTTCATCAGGTAGGTAACATATTCTTGTTGAAGATTGTTTCCAAGATCTAATAGTAAATAGTTATATCAGTGAAATTCTCAGTATTTCATTAGCTATAGTAAATAGTTATATCAGTGAAATTCTCAGTATTTCATTAACTAGCTTGAAAGAAAAACATTAATCTAGATATCAAGCATTAAAATTCCACCTAATTAAAACAGAAATTGAACAACAAAATAAATTCAAAATTCATTATTGAGTTGTTCCTTATTGCCATAAATAACCTCTTCCATTCTTGACACACAAAAAACATTAAAATTCCACCTAATTAAAACATAAATTTAACAACAACAACAAAAAAATTCATTATTTAGTTGTTCCTTATCTCCATGAATAACCTCTTCCATTATTGACACACAAAAGTAGAGCATAAATTTTGTAAACTTCTTTTGTTTCCTAAATTTGTAAAAAAAAATTGTTAGGGTTATGGTCTCAATATAAATTTACTAACTAATAAATTTCGATTTCAAATTGTGAAAAGGCATGAAATAATTAGTTTTGAATTGAAACATGTAATGATTTACTTACAGACAGAGATTGTTGGCCAGCAAGAAATTCTTAAAGCCTATGTTTGTCTCCTTCGGCCTTTATCTTCAACAGACATTTTGTAACAAGGTTTGAAGTTAGTTGCAACAACTCCTGGCAATCATTCGGTTATCAATCTCCCATTTTATTTCTTAAGCAGTTATGTGACAGGAACTCTACAGAAAATCATTCTAAAACTAAAACCGAGGCTACATTGTGAAAAAATTGGAATAATTTGTATTAAAGTTCGGAAACTCTGTTGGTGAACCAATCACAAATTAGAATTCCAAAATTTTATAAATAAGAAAATGAATTTGTTTTAAAAAATAAATATAAATAATATGGAATTTTATGTAAA
>JZKD02S1658579.1:485640-505147 GCA_000966675.3 Picea glauca
TTTTGTAGATGTATACACACAATAGTTTTAGAGCTAGTTAGTTTCTTCAGATCCTGCATTATGTCTGCTCGCAACTCTGTTACAAATGTTGCTTGGGTTGTGTGAAAGATCCTTTCTCTAACATCCCTTTTCTTTGTTATATTTTTGAAGAGCATAAGTGGAAATTGCCATTTATGCAATTAATGTTCCATTGATGAAAACAAATTTGTATAGGTATCGAACAATTGCAGCTACAACATGGAACAGTGCAATATTTGTGTAACTTACCCGAGATATATGCACATGCGAAAGTAAAGGACAAAACTGGATATGGAAAATGGTACCATTGCCTTGTCGTTGTCTGGATCTCCATCTTTTATATGGAGGATGTGTTGTGAGCCAAGTTTTCTCGCCAGTGTGATAGTTGCGCCAATGGTTCTGATTGGGTAAATATCATTACTCTGTGCAAGTTGTTTGATAGTTACGTCCGGGATGAAACGATATTATGAACAAACAACGAGAATTTTTTCCACAATACTTGTTTCGTTGAGAGAAATAATCTGATCATAATCACCACGGTCATATATTGTTTTGGGCAATATATTAAAATTTGTAATGGATATCCCATTACTTGACAATATCTTTTCTGCATGTTTTTGGACAAGTTGTGTAGGAATAGTCAGTGTGACTGTCATCATGGCCTCCTTGTTTGTCATGTTAGCATGCATAATGGATCTAGTTTTTTTTTCCTTGTCCAAGTAGGTGCTATAGACGACTATTATGTCCCCGATGAACACTTGTCAAGTTCGGCGGCTGTTCAAGCCCTCTATTGATAGTACTTTGGGTATTACAAGTCTAGACCTGGTGACGCAGACCCCCCCCAAACCCTCGGGCCAAGATCCTCTCACAGGATCGTTCAAATCTCCTTGAACCGAAGTGGTTCCTTTGATTCCCTCTGGAACCTTCAACGAATTCAATCCACAGGTCCTTCTAAAACCCCCCCTTATGCGAACAAGCACAAGGTGTGAGCTTCTCCTTTACACGACCCCAACTGGGCCTTGGCGCAAGCGCATTTTCTCAACTTGCAATTCGTGAGTTCATGGGTTGAAGACCCTCGACTCCTCTTTTCCAAACTCCTGATACCCAAGATGACAATACGGGTATGGCTCCTTTCCTTGTCAGCGCCCTCCATGCATGATCGTCGACTAGGGCTAAGCACTAGCACCTCTCGCAACTCGCGACCTCGTGAGTTGGAGTGTCGAACCTTGGCGCTCTCCCCTTGTGAAACCCCAAGAGGCAACGATTGACTTCCCTTTGAGCACTTCTCACAACTCGCAATCTCACGAGTTGAAGAATTGAGCTCTCGTGCTCTTATCCTATGAAATCCCGAAATGCGATAAAGCAACTATGGGTTGACCCCTCAATGCACGAGTACACACCACCTGTCACCCTTGCGGTCCCCACCTGACAGATGTGCCACGCATTCACACGAGCTCTCGTCTCTCGCCACTTCGCAACTCCTACAGTTGAAACTAACTCCTCCCAACCTCCGAAACCCCGATACGCGATGTAGCGAAGAGGTTTCTGATCCCACGGTTGTTCCTTATTGTTCAGATCCAATAGCCTGGATCTCTTACTCCACTTCTTGCAACTCGAAACTTCGCGACTCCAAGGGTTTGGTCTTCCACCTCCAAACTCACGAACCCCGAGTTCGAGAAATGATCCAACGCTCAACCTGACCATAATCAACGGTCCTCATTGATTCTTGAACCCAAAAGGATGAGTGTGTCCAACCTCTATCCACCTTGCAGCTTCTCTAGATCCTATGGTCCTCGCGACTTCACAAGTTCTCCACAGAGAATCCTGACCATTCAATTTCTTCCTCAATGGTTTCTATGAGACGAATCAGTGTCCTCCCTCCTGAGCTTTACTTTCAGTGAGATAACTTCTATCCTATCTCCCTTTGAATACTTCAAAGGTACTATTCCTCCTTGATATTTCACTCACAAACTCAAATCTCCAAAAGGGTTCCTACTCGCACTCCTTGCGACAGACTTCAAATACTCCTGGGTATTTGATCTTTCGACTCTGTGCACTCCCTGCAACATAAGTCCTTCAACTCTCCCCTTGGTTGACAAGTTCTAAGCTTTCAACTAGCCTGCGCACACCTTGCATGGATTTTGTGCTTCACTTTCCCTTTTGTTGGAATGAGAACAACAGTATCCCTCCTGAGCTTTCAGAGATAAACCCTGAACCTTTGTCAACGCACTCCTTGTAGGAACTCTCACTCAGGAAGAGAAACAATTGAAACTCATTCTCTTTCTCTCTCAGACTTCAAACACTCAACATGAAATCATACATACACAACATAGCATCATAACAAATACATAACAGAGAGAATAAAACAACTGTAAGAATATCATTCACCATGTATAAACAGAAAACATCATAACACCATGAAATCTGACTCAAAGCTTCATATATTAATTCAAAGCTCCTATACATGGTTTCTTCTCTACAACTCTCTGCTACAGCTCTATGCTTATGAGATTCTAAATGATGATGATGTTACAATGATACAAGAGTGAGCGTGTCTATATCTATTTTCCCTCCTACTCTTCTAAATTGTCTAATATATAATTCAAACCTACCTACTTTCATTAACTATGCATAAATGCCTTTTCATTCTACAGATGAGAGTGAATCGCTCATGATCTGTTTACAATATGCAAGTACGCTTCCCTTTAACCATTACATTAATGCTTCAAAAGCATTTCAAAAACGTGTGTTGGTGGTCTTCCAGCTGTCTTCCACCTTCACGCTTGTTTGGCTACTGACTGTTTACGATGCTCCTGCATCATACTCTCTCACTTGAAAATTTTCATGAACTCCTATTCATGAGATCTTGCACAGTATGTCCATGCTTATGAATTTATGCTTCACCTTCCCAACTGGCATCTTCAACTGGGTGTCCCTTCCACTTGACCAAGTATTCAAAATACTCTTTTCTTCTGGTCTTCCTGTTGACTCTCGTGTCAATTATTCTTTCCATCTGTGGCTTTTCAGCTACAGGCATTTGTTTTTTCCATTGAAACTCTGTCTGTTCATCCTCTATTCCTATTTCTTCAGCTCTGTAAGGGTACAAATCCACAACATTGAATATCGGTGAGATTTCCAACCCCATCGGGCAATTCAATCTCATATGTGTTTGCCCCAAATTTCCTTATGACTCTGCATGGACCAATCTTTTTCATCTTCAGTTTGTTATATGTCCCCCTTGGGAACCTCTCCTTCCTTAGATGTGCAAGAATCAGATCACCAACTTCAAATTGAAGTTCTCTCATGTTTTGATCTGCTCTGCACTTGTATTCTTGATTTGAATTCTGCAATCACTCCTTGACTCAACTGTGAAGCTCCTTCATTGCTTCTGCAAAATTCTCTGCACTAGCACTTCTGAATTCAACTTTCTTCGAATCTTTCAATTCAGAAACTCTCATGGGTTGCATTCCATATACAATTTTGAATGGACTCTGCCCTGTGCTTCTCTTGATCGAATCATTATAAGCAAATTCCACATGTGGCAGAATATGATCCCATTGACTGTGGTGTTCAGTCACTAGGCTCCTCAGTAAATATCCCAAGATTTTGTTCACAACTTTTGTCTGCCCATCCATTTGAGGATGATACGCTGAGCTAAAAGACAAACTTGTCCCCAACTTCTTCCATAAAGTCCTCCAAAAATGTCCTACAAACTTGGTATCTCGATCAGAAACAATACTCCTTGGCAAGCCGTGAAGTCTGACGACTTCCTTGAAAAACAGGTTTGCAATATGAGTTGCGTCGCTGGTTTTCTGGCATGGTATAAAATGTGCCATCTTGGAAAATCTATCTACCACCACAAATATTGAATCACAACCTCTTTGCGTCTTTGGCAGCCCTAATACAAAATCCATGCTCATTGCATCCCATGGTATTTTTGGTATGGGTAATGGTTGATATAACCCTGTATTATGCCTTCTCCCTTTTGTGTGCTGACAAATCCTGCATCTATCCACAAATTTCTTAACATCTGTTCTCATCCCTGGAAAAAAATACAAGCCATTCAATTTTGAGAACATCTTATCATGACCGAAGTGTTCGACCAATCCTCCACTGTGTTTTTCCTTCAGCAAATTCTCCCTCATGGAGCATTTTGGAATACATAGTTGATTGCCCCTGAATAATAATCCGTCCTGGATCATATATTCTTTCCATTGGCTTTTGTCCCTGAGAATTGGATTCTCAGATGCCTCATATGCTTCTTTAAAATCTGGGTCATCATTGTACAATTCTTTGATGTTATCAAAACCCAAAGTCTTGACTTTGAATACCTGCATAAGCAAACATTTCCTGCTCAAAGCATCAGCAACTTTGTTAGCAGTTCCAGAAATATGTTTAATTACAAAAGTAAAATTCTGCATGTATTCAACCCATTTAGCATGCTTTTGGTTCAGCTTCTCCTGTTGAGTCACAAATTGTAAAGCATGATTGTCGTTGTACAAAACAAACTTTTTAGGAACCAAATAATGTCTCCATTTCTTCAGCGCTTGTATGACAGCATAGAATTCTTTTTCATATGTTGAGTATTTAATATTTGCTTCATTCAATTTCTCGTTGAAGTATGCGATCGGTCTGTCATCTTGGCTCAAGATCGCTCCAATTGCAAACTCACTCGCGTCACACTTGACCTGGAATGTCTTGTTGAAATCTGGCAAAACCAAAATTGGTTGTTCCTTGATCTTTTTCTTCATCAGATTGAAACTTTTCTCTGCTTCCTCTGTCCAATGAAAATATTTGTGTCTTTTCTTCACCGTATCCATCATCAGTGCACTAATCCCACTGAAATTTCTGATGAATTTCCTGTAGAAACTAGCTAAACCATGGAAACTTCGAACTTGAAACACACCTTTCGGTGATGGCCAATTCTTAATCGCATTCACCTTTTCCGGATCCATTTTCAACTCATTTGTAGAGATAACAAAACCCAAATAAATGAGTTTTTTCCTCATAAATGATGGTTTCTTCATGTTTATCAACAGCTTCTCTTGCTGTAATCTTCTCATCACTGTAGCTAAATGCTTCAAGTGTTCGGCTTCTGTCTTGCTGAAAATCAATGTATCATCAAGATATATAATGACGAATTTCTCGATGAACTCCTTCAAGACTTCATTCATCAATCTCATGAAAGTACTATGCCCATTTGTTAAGCCAAATGGCATAACAATCCATTCATACAGCCCTTCATTTGTCTTGAATGTTGTCTTCCATTCATCACCTTCTCTCATACGAATTTGATGATACCTGCTTTTCAAATCATTTTTTGAAAAAAATATTGCTCCACTCAAGCAATCCATCAAGTCATCCATCCTTGGAAATGGAAATTTGTATCTGATGGTAATCTTATTGATTTCCCTTGAGTCTATACACATTCTCCAACCTCCATCTTTCTTCGAGCTAAGCATTGTTGGAACAACGCATGGACTCAAGCTTTCTCTAATCAATCCTTTGTCCATTAAGTCCTGGACTTGTCTCTTGACTTCTTCATTCTCCTGCGACATCAATCTGTACGCTGCTTTGTTTGTTAAACTGGATCCAGGTATAAGATCAATGTGATGGATTATACTTCTAATCGGTGGCAACGAACAAGGTAGTTCGTCCACTACTATATTAGTGAACTCTTCCAGCAATTCCTGGATTTCCTCTGGTAAATCATCCACTCTTGTACTGGTCAAAACAATTCTAGGCTTCCTGACCACAACAAATTGTGAGTATTCCTTCTTCTTAACCTCATTAAGAATTTCCTTCCCACTCATGATAAGTACAGTGTTGCTCGCCTCTGGTTTCACTTCTTTTTCCTTAATCGGAAACAACATGTGCATTCTCCCATTCTTCTCCAGAGTGTATGTGTCCTTTCTCCCATCATGAACCACATTTATGTCATATTTCCACGGTCTACCTAGCAATAGATGACAAACATCCATGGGAATGACATCACATAATATTTCATCCTTATATCCTCCTATCTTATATTCAACTAAAAATTGTTTAGTAGCATTTACCTGATGTCCTTTTTGTAGCCACGAAACTCTGTATGGGCTTGTATGTACGATAGTCTCCAGCTCCAGCTTTTCTACCATCTCTATAGAAACGAGATTGTTTGTGCTACCGTTGTCCACGATAACTTTGCATACCCTGTCTTTTGTTTTGCAAGCAGTCTGAAACAGTTTGTTCCTTTGGGCTGGGTTCTCTACCTCCTTTTCTGGCGTTAAGAGAACTTTCCTCATCATTAAGGATCTTTCGCCCTCAGCATCTTCTGCCTCAACATTCTGTGCTTGTGCTTCGGCAATGTGAGTCTCACCACCTTCTTTCTTTCTGTCTGGACACTCATAAGATTTATGTCTGTTTTTCCCACAGACAAAACATTTCACTTCACCTCCTCGGCCTCTTCCTCTTCCTCTATCTCCTGGAAAAGTATTTCTATCAGCATACTACCCTCTCTGTGAGCTTCCTCCCCTCTCATGCTGAGATTGAGGTTTCTTCCCTTCTTCTTTAGGTTTCTAAGTTCTGTCTCGGGCAATTGTTTTGCCTCTGGCTTGACTTCTCCCTCGGCCTCTTTGACCTTTCTTCCGACTCAGCTTTTCTTCAGCTTTCAGAGCCATCTGATAAGAATCTTCTACAGTTCAAATGATCATCATGCTCGTCTCATCTTGAATGTCATATCGCATACCATTCTATCAACCTTTTCATCATGTATCTGGCAACCTTTTCATCATCGCTTTCCCAATGACCTGCTCTGATGTTTATCTTGTAGAATTCTTCAGTGTATTCCTTCACTGACATTAGCTTTTGTCTCAAATTCTTCATCCTCTGAAACAGAGTGATTTGATAATCCTTGGGTATGAATTTGGCTTTCATCTTTGCAACCATTCTATCCTAGCTCTTGATTTTCTGCTTGCCCTTGCAGCGTCTGTCAACCTGCAGTTCATCCCACCATAGTGTTGCATGCCCTTTAAGTCTGGTAATAGCATGTTTAACCTTCTTGTCTTCCTCGACATCCTCATAGTCAAAATATTTATCCAGAGTTCTAATCCAGTCTAGAATCTCTTCAACATCTAATTTTCCCTCATACATGGGAATGTCCATATTTGTTCTAGCACCTATCCTTGCAACAACCCTGAATAGGCGTTCTTTTGTAGCATCCTCGACTGCAACTTCTTTGTTTCCAGCTTCATTTTTACTTTCATCCTCGCTGATATCCCCAACATCGACTGTGCGCCTCTGTTATGTCTCCATAGCATCCATTCTGGCACCTAATTCACGCATGTCTCTTTCTCCTGACGGATCAGGTATTTGCTTGTCTCTTCTTCTCGGCATTTATCTTTCCTCTGTTGGATCAGGTAATCGCCTGTCTCTACTTCTCGGTGGCATAGCTATAAAATTGTCTCCCTTCTCTCTGCTACAGAAAACAAAGAAGCTTGTTCTGTTCTCTGATACCACTTGACGCAGACCCCCCCCAAACCTTTAGGCCGATATCCGCTCACAGGATCGTTCAAATCTTCTTGAGCTGAAGTGGTTCCTTTGATTCCCTCTGGAACCTTCAACGAATTCGATCCATAGGTCCTTCTGAAACCGCCCCTTATGCGAACAGGCACAAGGTGCGAGCTTCTCCTTTACACGACCCCAACTGGGCCTTGGCGCAAGTGCCTTTTTGCAACTCACAATTTGTGATTTCATGGGTTGAAGACCCTCAACTCCTCTTTTCCAAAATCTCGATACCTGAGATGACGATACGGGTATGGCTCCTTTCCTTGTCAGCGCCCTCCACGTGTGACCGTCGTCTAGGGCTAAGCACTAGCACCTCTCGCAACTCGTGACCTTGTGAGTTGTAGTGTCGAACCTTGGCGCTCTCCCCTTGTGAAACCCCGAGAGGCAACAGTTGACTTCCCTTTGAACACTTCTCACAACTCGCAACCTCACGAGTCGAAGCATTGAGCTCTCGTGCTCTTCTCCTATGAAATCCCGATATGTGATATGGAAACTATGGGTTGACCCCTCGATGCGCGAGTACACGCCACCTGTCACCCTTGCAGTCCCCACCTGATAGATGTGCCACGCATTCACACGAGCTCTCGGATCTCGCCACTTCGCAACTCCTGCAATTGAAACTAACTCCTCCCAACCTCTGAAACCCCGATACGTGATGTAGCGAAGAGGTTTCTGATCCCACAGTTGTTCCTGCTTGTTCAAATCCAACGGCTTGGATCTCTTCCTCCGCTTCTCGCAACTCAGAACTTCGCGACTCCAAGGTTTTGGTCTTCCACCTCCAAACTAACGAACCTCGAGTTCGAGAAATGATCCAACGCTCAACCTAACCACAATCAACGGTCCTCATTGATTCTTGAACCCAAAAGGATGAGTTCGTCCAACTTCTATCCACCTTGCAACTTCTCTAGATCCTACGGTCCTCGCGACTTCATGAGTTCTCCATGGAGAATCCTGACCATTCAATTTCTTCCTCAATGGCTTCTACGAGATGAATCAGTGTCCTCCCTCCTGAGCTTTACTTTCGGCAAGATAACTTCTATCCTGTCTCCCTTTGAATACTTTAAAGGTACTATTCCTCCTCAATCTTTCACTCGCAAACTTAAATCTCCAAAAGGGTTCCTACTCGCACTCCTTGTGGTAGACTTCAAATACTCCTAGGTATTTGATCTTTCGACTCTATGCACTCCCTGCAACAGCATTCCTTCAACTCTCTCCTTGGTTGATAAGTTATAATCTTTTAACCAGCCTGCGCACACCTTGCACGGCTTCTATGCTTCACTTTCCCTTCTGCTGGAATGAGAACAACAGTATCCCTCTTGAGATTTTAGAGATAAACCCTGAACCTTTGTCAACGCACTCCTTGCAGATGTTTCACTGCACTCCTTGCAGGAACTCTCACTCAGGAAGAGAAACAATTGAAACTCATTCTCTTTCTCTCTCAGACTTCAAACATTCAACATGAAATCATACTTACACAGCATAGAATCATAACAAATACATAACAGAGAGAATAAAACAATTGTAAGCATATCATTCACCATGTATAAACAGAAAACATCATAACACCATGAAATCTAACTCAAAGCTTCATATACTAATTCAAAGCTCCTATACATGGGTTCTTCTCTACAACTCTCTGCTACAGCTCCATGCTTACGAAAGTCTAAATGATGATGATGTTACAATGATACAAGGGTGAGGATGTCTATATCCGTTTTCTCTCCTACTCTTCTAAATTGTCTAATCTATAATTCAAACCTACATACTTTCATTAACTATGCATAAATGCCTTTACATTCTACAGATGAGAGTGAATCGCTCATGATCTATTTACAATATGCAAGTACACTTCCCTTTAACCATTACATTAATGCTTCAAAAACATTTCAAAAATGTGCGTTGGTGGTCTTCCAGTTGTCTTCCGCCTTCACGCTCATTTGGCTACTGACTATTTATGATGCTCCTGCATCACCTGGTAACACTTTTTGAACAAGAAAACTAAAGTGAATGGTAGTGTGCAGTATGTTTTTGTATTCTTTTTCACTGGCATAAATCTACAAGTAGACGCATAGCTTCGATGAACTATGGAGCCATAGTTTTGCAACCACACCTCTTAGTCTACGGAACCTGAGCTATGTTCGACGTCTCACTTGTACTTGTTGATACTTCTTGTGAACTATAAACCATGTATTGCAAATGAAATCAACATATTCACCATGCCATAGATGAATAAATAGCCGAGGATATTTGTTTGGTAAACATACTAGGAACAGAATGTATGCATCTTTACCTTTTGCCTTGTCAGTCTGTTGATGTCTGGGATGACTGATTGCTCAGGGCCATGTCACTAGTCCAAATTTTTTTGATGCAAGCATGTGTAGATGAACATCAAAAGGACTAAACATGCATATGAATTGTATATTGTCCATAATAGTTCTTAATGTCACATGCAGGGTGGAAGGAGATGGAATATGAAATAGGGTGTCAAGAAATATACTTAGGAAACATGAGAACCCGAGGGTCAAATTGTATGCCTCTAATTTTTAGACTGGAAAAATGTGCAATGGTGGGGCACGACGACCAATCTGTATATCGCGGACCCCCGTAAGCCAAGGGAGCAATCTTGAACCCACCATCCTGACACTCGCAATCGACAAAGTGGGTAAGTATGGAATAAGGTAGAAGTGTGACCATAAATGTGAACCCGTTAGTCTACCAACCGGTGCACCAAGGCATTTTCGGAAATACCACTAAGAAGAGCAATTGGAAAGAAAAAGGGATAATAGAAAATGGAAAAAGTAGAAATGGGGAGGGCACAAAGGCCCATTGCTACCAAGTCATCGTTTTCTAGTCTAGTATTATATGCCCCCACCCAGTTTGTATATTTAATTTACTAGCACAGTTGGTATACCTTTTCGAAGATTGTACCACAAAACCCTATGTTGTTGCATAGAACAATTCATCTTCCTGTCCAACCAACCTATTTCTTCCAAGGTAGCAACATCGAATATACAATGGACATGAAGGCAAGTTAGTATGAAGACAGACATGTAAAAGAAAGAAAAACAATTCTATTTATTTCAATGTAACAACAAACAAAATATGAATCACATGAGAATAAGCAGAAAGATACGTAGTATATACATACAGGCAAGTATTAATAAATAAATAAAAGGTGCAAAGCAGCATAACAAGCACAATAAATACACAGATAGTAAATGAAATACTAAACACTGGAATATGAAATAAGAGTACAGGTATCCACCTCTGTAACTCCTCGTCTACATTCGTGCCAAATATTCCATCGTCCTCTCTAGCCATTTTGTTTGTTTAAATGTAGGAATGCAGGAAAAATACAACGGACATGAAGGAAGTTAGTATGCAGGAAGACATGTAATGAAGATAAGTTATTATGCAGGAAGGTACGCAAAATCTACATACAATAAACTAGGTGAACACATATACAGACAATAAATGAAATACAAAACAACGCAATATGAAATAACAGTACAAGCATGTACCTTTCTATATCCTCTTCAACCGATGAAGTCAAGACTCCATCGGTTTCTCTGGCTATTATGTTTGTTTGAATGTGGGAACGCACAAAATACAATGAACATGAATGGAAGCTGGTATGCACCGGAGAACAAGTAATATGTACATACAGTGAATGAGACTCAATGAATAGAATAAAATATAGGCAGAAACATGAACCTTTGTGCTTCTCCATCCATAGTTGTAAATATATAATTTTTTCCCCTGCCCAAAATATATTACAAGCCACAAAATATTACGAAATTGCATGGCCATAGCTAAACGATTTTTGTTTTTTCGTGGAAAAGTATCCAGATATACTTCCACCCATGGAAATACATGTTCTTTATCCTCTACACAGACTAATGTGCCCATGATACAAGATTTTGGTTTTTCGTGGTAAACTACCCAGATATGCTTCCAGATATGGAAACATAATTTTGCAGTATCTTTGTTGTACATATAATATCTCAAGTACAAGACAAATTGTATCGTGGTCACACCAGTCTGTGTAGAGGATAAAGAACATGTATTTTCATATGGGCACATTTCACCATACATGGTTTATAAGTGTAGCCTGCAAATGTTTTATTTTAACAAAAAAACAACGGATATTGCAATTGCACCAAACTAGGGAGAAAGCATGAATAGGCCCAATAGCAGCCCCAGGGCTCGTAAACTTGAGCCAAACAAACACAACCAGCAACCGATGAACCAACAAACCAGCGAACAAGCAACAACCACCGAACCAGTAAACAACATATGTATCTCCAACGATTACGAAACTGCAACCAAAGCACAGAAGGAACCAGAAACATATGATGAGCATGCCAGTAGAAACAAGCAAACATTCTTACTTGCAAACTACAAACACTGAACAACAAACAAGGAATAGAAAATGAAACCATGGCATGGAAACTTACTTCGAAACGATGAAAGGCAAAAGTGCAGGTCGAATTGTGAACCAAACAACAACAACAAGCAACAATCGACGAACCATTGAAGAAGAAGCACTCACCGAACCAGTAAACAATGTATATAGCTTCAACGATGATGAAATTGCATTCCAAGGCTAGAAGAAGGATGAAACATACAATGCCTATTCAACTATCGGTGGACAACAATATTGCCCAAATTCACTACAACATTGTATGGAAATTTTAGAGGAAAAATGTACTCCGAGAAGCGTATTTAGATAAACATTTAAGGTTGTCAGGTTGTCTAAGGGTGTCACAGTATGAAAACATTTAAGTTGTCAGGCATGTTTGAGGACCTCGCGTCATGTAAATATTTAAGCTGTCAGGCCTATTCAAGCACCTCAAAAAAAGTGTCAATACAATTCAATACAAATACAAAGGAGTAATAATAATAATAATAATAATAGCACAAATAAAAAAATAAATCACAATACAAGGTTATAAACTTTGCAATTATCGATCACTATAAACCTTGGATATCTAAACATTTCAATATGATTAGTACAAATAAAAAAAGTACCGTACATGATAAAACTTTGGATATGGCAACATATAATTCATTGGGAATAGCAAAGCTAGCAATAAGACCTCAAATCTATCATCCAATCAGATCATAACATATATAGTTTTTTTTATTATATAAAAAATAATGCTTTTAGCTCTCTATGTCAAACATTAGAAAGTATGCAAAAATTTGTGGTCAAACGACAAACTAATATAAAGTCAATGAATTATCGATCGCTATAGTCCCTCTATGCCTTCGGTAGGGACTAATGAACATCAGAAGGACTAAACAAGAATATGCATTGTATATTGTCCATAATAGTTCTTAATCACACATGCAGAGTGGAAGGAGATGGAATACGAAATAGGGTGTCAAGGGATATACTCAGGAAACATGAGAACCCAAGGGTCAAATTGTATGCCTTTGATTTTTTGACTAGAAAAATTTGCAATGGTGGGGCACAACGGCCAATCTGTATATCGCGGATCCCCAAAAGTGAAGGGAGCAATCTTGAACCCGCCATCCCAGCACCCGCAATCGATAAAGTGGGTAAGTGTGGAATAAGGTAGAAGTGTGACCATAAATGTGAACCCATTAGTCTTCCAACCGACGCACCAAGTCATTTTCGGAAATACCACTAAGCAAAGCAATTAGAAAGCAAAAGGGATAATAGAAAATGGAAAATGGAAAAAATGGGGAGGGCACAAAGGCCCATTGTTGCCAATTCATCATTTTCTAGTCTAATATTATATGCCCCCATCCGGTTTGTATATTTAATTTACTGGCACAGTTGGTATATCTTTTCAAAGATTGTACCACAGAACCCTCTATTCTTGCACAAAACAATTCATCTTCATGTCCAACCAACCTGTTTCTTCCAAGGTAGCAACGTCGAATATACAACGGACATGAAGGCAAGTTAGTATGAAGACAGACATGTAAAAGAAAGAAAAACAATTCTATTTATTTCAATGTAACAACAAACTGAATACGATTCACATGAGAATAAGCAGAAAGATACGTAGTATATACATACAGGCAAGTATTAATAAATAAATAAAAAGGTGCAAAGCAGCATAACAAGCACATCAAATATATAGACAGTAAATGAAATATTGAACACTGGAATATGAAATAAGAGTACAGGTATCCACCTCTGTAACTCCTCGTCTACATTCGCGCCAAAGAGTCCATTGTCCTCTCCAGCCATTATGTTTGTTTAAATGTAAGAATGTAAGAAAAATACAACAGAGATGAAGGACATTAGTATGTAGGAAGACATGTAATGAAGATAAGTTATTATTCAGGAAGGTACGCAACATCTACATACAATAAACTAGGTGAACACATATACAGACAATAAATGAAATACAAAACAACGCAATTTGAAATAACAGTACAAGCATGTACCTTTCTATATCCTCTTCAACCGATGAAGTCAAGACTCTGTCGTTTTCTCTAGCTATTCTGTTTGTTTGAATGTGGGAATGCACAAAATACAATGAACATGAATGGAAGCTGGTATGCACCGGGGAACAAGTAATATGTACATACAATAAATGAGACTCAATGAATAGAATAAAAGATAGGCAGAAACATGAACCTTTGCACTTCTCCATCCATAGTTGTAAATATATAATTTTTTTCCCTGCCCAAAATATATTACAAGCCACAAAAGATTACGAAATTGCATGGCCATAGCTAAACGATTTTTAGTTTTCCATGACAAAGTATCCAGATATGCTTCCACCCATGGAAATACATGTTATTTATCCTCTACATAGACTGTTGTGCCCACGATACAAGATTTTGGTTTTCTGTGGCAAACTACCCAGATATGCTTCTGGACATGGAAATATAATTTTGAAGTATCTTTGTTGCACATATCATATCTCAAGTACAAAAAAAATTGTATCGTCGTCACACCAGTCTGTGTAGAGGATAAAGAACATGTATTGTGATATGGGCACATTTCACCATACATGGTTTATAAGTGCAGCTTGCATATGTTTTATTTTAACAAAAAAATAGTGGATATTGCAATTGCATCAAACCAACGAGAAAGCACGAACAGGCCCAACTGCAACCCGAGGGCCCTAAATCGTAAACTTGAGCCAAACAAACACAACCAGCAACCGATGAACCAACGAACCAGTGAACAAGCAACAACCACCAAACCAATAAACAACATATGTATCTCCAACGATTACGAAACTACAACCGAAGCACAGAAGGAACCAGAAACATATGACGAGCATGCCAATAGAAACAAGCAAACATTCTTACTTGCAAACTACAAACACTGAACAACAAACAAGGAATAGAAAATGAAACCATGGCATGGAAACTTACTCCAAAACGATGAAAGGCAGAAGCACAGGTCGAATTGTGAACCAAATGACAACAACAAGCAACAACCAACGAACCAGCGAAGAAGAACCACTCACCGAACCAGTAAACAATGTATGTAGCTTCAACGATGACGAAATTGCATTCCAAGGCTAGAAGAAGGATGAAACATATAATGCCTATTCAACTGGCGGTGGATAACAATATTGTCCAAATTCACTGCAACATTGTATGGAAAATTTCGAGGAAAAATGTACTCGAAGAAGCGTATTTAGATAAACATTTAAGGCTGTGAGGTTGTCTAAGGGCGTCATGGTATGAAAACATTTAAGTTGTCAGGCATGTTTGAGGACCTCGCATCATGTAAACATTTAAGTCGTCAAGCCTATTCAAGCACCTCAAAAAAAGTGTCAATACATTTCAATACAAATACAAAGGAGTAATAATAATACTAATAGTAGCACAAATAAAAAAATATATCACAATACAAGGTTATAAACTTTGCAATTATCGATCACTATAAACCTTGGATATCTAAACATTTCAATATGATTAGTACAAATAAAAAAAGTGTCGTACATGATAAAACTTTGGATATAGCAACATATAATTCATTGGGAATAGAAAAGTTGGCAATAAGACCTCAAATCTATCATCTAATCAGATCATAACATATATAGTTTTTTTTATTATATAAAAAATAATGCTTTTAGTTCTCTATGTCGAACATTAGAAAGTATGCAAAAATTTGTGGTCAAACGACAAACTAATATAAAGTCAACGAATTATCAATCACTATAGTCCCTCTACGCCTTTGACAGGGACTAAAAAAAGAGATTTACTTCTATAAAATGATCACACCTTCTATCCTATTGTTTGACATATTTGAGATAGTGTTTGATGTATAGATTGATTGGTATAACTATTAATTCATATTCTTCTAGTTATACCAAGTTTAAATTTTATTTTGTCAAAATGTTGTCTTAATTTATTTTATATCATTATAAAAAGCATAATCCAAACAACTACAATGAAATTCTTAAGAGTTCTTTATCAATCAAAAAATATATAATTTCCTACAATTAAATCCATAGTTAAATGAAAGCATTAATCACAACAAAATCACATGATGCCATGATTTATGAAATTTTCTTAAATTACAATAGATATTTTGAAAATGAAGTAATGATAATTTACATCTATAACTCTACTTGATATTTTGAAAACGAAAGCTTCATTGGTTGAGAAATTTGTATTTGAAACTTTATCCTATATCAATTTATAATCTCCCACTTTCATAACTTACATTCAATTACACACATACAAGATGCACAAATCCAATAGAAATTTATTTCAATTTGTTTGTAGAGATTTTATAGGAGTGGATTTGTGAAACCATGATAGTGTATCCATCAACAAAAATGAAAGAACCACCTTACCCATGGTGTCTCTAACAATGGGAAGGGGAAACCTCCAAAATGGTTGAACCAAAAACAAGAGACTTTACACTGCCTTATGTTTTATTCTCATGCACTATGCTCAAGATTGTCTACACAATGATTATGATACACGAGTTTTTTTTTTTTTTTTGCCAATAAGCATCCACTTCATGATGGTGGCCATCACCATTCTTGATGGTGACCATCAACCTTCTTTTTTTTTACTATCACCTTACTATTTATGCTCAAAGAAGATAAGATTCAAGAAGAAACACTCCAACACATTTGAGAGGATAGTAAGTGTATTCAAAAATCATCAATTGAGTATTTAAAGCCCCTCAATTCATTTAGAAATAAGCAAAATACATAAATATGAATCTAAAAACTAAAACATAATTCTCTTATAAATGTTCTTTTATCTCTTTTTGACATCAATAAATCAAATGAAGTAAATAGAAAACATGCTCTTTTATCTGATTTTTTTCTCTAAAAACTAAAACATAATTTTCTTATAAATGTTCTTTTATCTCTTTTTCACATCACTGAATCAAATGAAGTAAATAGAAAACATGCTCTTTTATTCAATTTTTTATATTTGTAATTAATAAATTAAAATTTATGAAAAAGAAAAAAAAAATCATATTTAAACAACAAAGCAAACAAATTGTTAAATTCTATTAGTGTGATTGGTTTCGAAGGGTCTCGTTTTATAAGGCGACTCAAGTTCGAAACTCCATGGTAGATAAAAGGAGACACCTAAAATCCAACCATGTTAAGAGTTGGTGTGGTCCAAGCCAGGGGTGATCCTCAGATGATTTTGACAACTTAGATGCCCCTTAGTCGTGGTTTCTTATACCACTAGCTAGTCCTGCAAGCCACAAACATGCTAACATATAAAACAAACAAACTAAGTACCATCATGATCTCTCATTTATTTCTTCTCACATATAGATGATTCATAAACATTATAATGAACAAAAATCAACAACATGCTTTCTAATTCTTCAAAAATGAAAAATTGAATGAATCTACTTAATCTTATCAAGTAATGTTTTTGAGATCATACAAAGATAAAATTAAAATTCAAAACAAGTAGGTAAACATATGAAAAAAAAATGATAACATGTCTTCTAATTTTTCAAAAATGAAGAATTAGATGGATCTACTTAATCTTATCGAGTAATGTTTTTGAGACCATACAAAAATAAAATTAAAATTCAAAACTAAGTAGATAAAGATATGAACATGTAGGTAATACAAAGATAAGATTAAAATTCAAAATAAGTAAGTGAAGATATAAATATGTGATCCTAATTTCAAAAATGGTCATCATAATTTATCAAGTAATTTAAATAATATGTGAATATTAATTGATTATTATTACATAATTGTTTCAAATAAAAAATAAATAAATAAAATTATATAAATTATTATACCTCACTCACAAGACAATTGTTGTTTTACCCCAAGAGTGAATTAGTGGAAAGTATTTCTTCCGATATAATCTCATTAGATCCTTACAGATTACAATCCCGATGGAATGAAAATTTAAGCCCATAAAAAATTTGCATGCTTTTATATGCCTTAATTTCACCATCCTTTTGTATGTACTTCTCATATTATTTTAAATCGTTTGGATGGCATTTAGCACGTAAAATTGATTTTGAATAAAAAACATTTAATAATAAAATAACTTTATTTATGGGACACATAAGAGTAAAAAATGTATTCGTGTCCAATGTATAACAAATGATCCTATGTATACGTTTCTAGGTCTAACCTAAGGTCTCATCACATTAGTTTATTTCAATGAAACAAAAATGAGATTTCATACTTATTTGGGTTTTGACCTCCCATAAATTTTCACGTGAGTATCCTATCAAACTCCCCTTCAAAACTTTAGACTCTCCAAACTCATCCAGTGGATCATTTCATTGATTCCAGACTTTTTCAACCTAAACTTATTTCATGTCTTACTAAAAAAATGGGCAGGTCGATGCTCAAGCTAACCTAGGAATTAGGATGGATGAGGATATATATATAAGTTAAATTGGAGGGATACATACTTCAAGCCCCTCCCTTCATTTGGACACTTATTATGATAATGTTGTCATACTCCAACACATGTCTCATCATGCTCCAACACATGTCTCATCGGGGACAAGGAGTTAAGACCCCTTTGTCCCTATGTACTCCTCACTGTCCTTCCTCAAGAGTGTGTGCTTATTTGTTGTATAGGGACAAGGAGTTAAGACCCCTTTGTCACTATGTACTCCTCACTCTCCTTCCTCAAGACTGTGTGCTTATTTGTTGTATGTGGATCTATGGAATTTTGCATATGGGTTTATTATCATGTTGGTTTGGTTTAATCTCATTTCTTCCTTCCCCACCTTTGCTTCATTACTGGAGGAAAATAGAACAGAAGGATCAGGTGAGGGTTCAAGTGTTATGTTTCAATAAGAAATTGGCATTGCTCCATATTCTTAGTTTGTAGCATGAGGATAATAACACAAAAGTGCTAAGCATTCTATTCAAAGGAAACGTTTATGGGTTTCTACTTTTGTCTGTAACCAAAGGTGCTCTACATAATTGTCTAGCAACAATGCCCCAATGTCATTGCTAATAGAAACCCATTCTATTAGGGTCTAAGCATTCTATTCAAAGGAAAATTTTATGGGTTTCTACTTTTGTCTGTAACCAAAGGTGCTCTACATAATTGTCTAGTAACAATGCCCCAATGTCATTGCTAATAGAAGTGATACATCCTATGTGACATTAAAAAGATTCAACAAGGGGTCAAAAGGTACATGAGGGGAGCTCAATGTAAATAAGGATGGAAAAGTTGGTCCAAGTAATGATGTAGTAGTAGGTTTGAATGTGCAATACTTGGACGTTTCGACAATCTTCTTAATGAAGGTTGGCCTGCAACAACAATAGTCGTATGTAATAGTGTTGGATAGGATTGCAACCACAATAGTCGGATGTAATAGTGTTGGATAGGATTGCAACCAGAATAGTAAGAGGCAACAATAGTTAAGGCATTGTTGGTAGAGTTGGGTGAAGGCACTTGTCCTAAGAAGGAATCAGATGGAGGGTAGTTGCATGGAAACTATAGCATGAATAGTATGTGGCAGTTAGGA
>JZKD02S1658579.1:527884-552774 GCA_000966675.3 Picea glauca
TGTTTATTTATTACTGCTCATTATTGGATAATAATTCTACATTGATATAACATTTGAAGAAAAAGGATTATAATTACGTTATTACTGATCCACCCCCCCTCTCAGTAATCCAACAAGTATGACTTCATCTGACATCATTCATCACCTGATCTTCAGAGCCCCAAGGCCCCAGGTAATTAGTTAGGTCATTTTTATTTCTTAAATTTGCATAGTGATTGCTCATATTATTTTAGATACATCTCACTTTTCATTTTTCTCTACTTGCATATTGATTCTATGCTTAATTTATAAATTGTTTGAAAAAATCCTAAAATTTTATTTTCTAGATTAGTTTTAGTTTGGATTTTGATGTATATGGGCGAAGGGTGATAGAACCATCCTAGATTAGATGGTTTTTGTTTCAGTGTAGGAACGGGTTTACCAGGAGATGTTTCATTTCTCATGCACCTATGATGAGCACATGTCCCCAAGTAGGAGCCATATGCTATCCCCATTTTGTGGGATAACTAAGGAGATAATGTCTTGAGGCCCTCAGGTTGCAGATATGGAGTGTCGAGAGACTACATGACCAATAGTGTCCACTTGCACATATAGAATCCTGCTTCGCCACCACTTTTATGCATTTGTCAGTGCATCCACCACACCAGTTGGCTTCCGAAAGGCACTATGTCTTGCTCCATGAGGTACAAGTCAGGTATTATGGTGAGTGTCATTTCAATATTTGAGGCATTTTGAGTATGTTGTATCTTAGACTGCTTTAGATTTCATGACATATGCTTGGACATTATGCCTTTTGCCCCGTTTCACCTTGGTTGTTGACATTTTTCCCTAGTAAGTGGTCTCCCTCGGGAATGGGTTTTCTAATAGGAACTCCCTTGAAGATCCATTGTATCGTTATCAACCATACTTACCATTTTCCATCACCTAAAACCCCCCATTTCCTTGTCTCTTGGGATTTTAGGGTGCATTGACCCAAGAAGGGGTTGTCCTTCATTCCATGGGAAGAAGGGGTTGAAGGCCCAAAGGGATTGTTGTTGGATAAAAAGATAAAATCCTATATATAAACCTTCCAGATGCTTCTCCCATGGATTCCTTGAGAAAGTAATGAAGCGCTTCTCTGTAAGAAAAGGGCGACCCACAAGAATAAATGATAATAAATGCTTAGGGGGTTATTTGGAGGATAGGAGGTCTCATCAGGAGCTGACCTATCATGATCATGGGTATCTAGTGATATGACATTACCATCATCTGGCCACTAAGCCAGGGTAGTGGCTCTCAGTTACACAAATGATAGAAAGGGGGTCTCATCACGAGCCATCTTTCTCATTTCCGCAAGGTATTTGTGAATGACATTGTCATTACCTGGACACCACGCCAGGACAGTGGCCTTCAAATCATCCTTTAAAACATTAAAAAAACACAAAATGGAAAAAGGATGGGCTTAGAAAAAGTTCATTGCAAACGAAGGTGCCACACACCCTCTACAAAGGCACCCATGAATGAGACACTACAACCCCTTGTATGCCATGAACCCCATTCCTAGTGAGTCTTGATCCATAACCACTTCATATAATTCACATGGCTTATAGAGGGATCACTTGGGAAACACTCCTTGACCTAGGGAAAGATCTACCCAATATGACACCTCGTAAACCCTCCCATACCCAAGCTTGCCAAGTTTCATAATGTATTTGAGCACTTACTTGTTTGACAGGGTAATTTTTTATGCACATGCTTAGGTGGCTCATTTATTGATTTGATTTACTCACCATGATATTTTCTTGAGATCCTTGGAGGGCGTGCTTATGTGTCTTTGCAGGACCTAGTTGGTGGACAGTTTTGGAAGAACAAGCCTAGCTTGGGCTTCCATGGGGCTTGAATCCCACAAGTTGGATGCTAAAGGCCCACATACCGGATGATAGAGTCATACCTTTGGAGGCATAGAAGACATTATGGATGACATGTGGCACATTTTGAAGGAAAGAAGGTTGAAGACGATCAAGAGAAGACTTAGATGAGTAATAAGTGGCCTTTGGAGGCATATAAGACATTATGGATGGCATGTGCCACGTTTTGAAGGAAGGAAGGTTGAAGACGATCAAGAGAAGACTTAGATGTGTGACAAGTGGCATTTGGAGGCCTAGCCATGCATCTACTACCCCAATGACTTCTTCAAAGTGACAAAACGTCCCTTAAAGGGGAGACACCCTCTTGTTTTAGGGTTTCTTTTGTGTAAAAGTGAATTTTAAGTGAAATGTTTAATATTATTTTGTTGCAAGGGGTAAGATAAGGTTTGTGGGCCCCTTATCTTATGTTTTACCCTTGATAATGTGGACAAACTATGTGAATGACATTTTTTATAAATAGAGATCATAAGATCTCATTTTAAATCATAACTCTCCCATTGTGAAGAGATAAGGACTGAAATTTTCGCTACCCTTGAGTCTTTTTGTTATCTTGTGCTATGATATGGTTTTTCTTTGGTTATGGAGTTTATGGTGATGATGCGCTAGCCCTTGGAGGTCATTTTCTTGCTATTATGGTGGTTACCTTGGGATGTTATGGTTTTTCTTGTTGCTATTTGGATTTGTAAGGCTTTTACTTTTTGCTATCATTTTTAATTCAAGCTCAAGGTTGATTTTGATAAGGCTAGGTAGGGAGTATAAGTGCATACAACTCTACTTTAGCTCCATCATAAATTTAAGCATAGAATAATTGTTTGCAAGTGTTTTCTAAGGAAGTATAAGGGCATACACCCCTTAGTTTTAAACCCTAGCTAGATTACTTGCCTTGGGGAATAAGAGGATTTATACCCGCAAGGAGGTAGTAGATTTATCTCTTTTATTTTTACCCCATTAACCCATAATCAAAGGCACTAGTCGTTGCATTGGTAAACATGAAAATTTGATGTTTTGAAGTTCTCTCACTTGGGCATTGTTCCTTGATCCCTAGGCTTTCTTGTCTCATTGAGGCATCCTTTTTCATCCACTATAACTTGATGTTGCTACAAAACTAAACTAAAGCCATTATGGCTGCAAAAAACTAACTCTCTAACCCTAGATAACTCCCAAACTAACTCTAGGAATTTTCTACAACTTTTCCCTAACAAACTACTAACCCTAGCACACCTTTTGAGCTAATTGGAAGTAATTTTCATTGGCTGATTTTTATATTATAAGGATTGGTTTCCTATAGCCATAAGGATGATAAATATCACTGCAATAATGTTTTTGTTGCGGCCTTGCTTTTATGCTAAAGTCTTTCTTTATCATTGTTGAGTTAAACTAGTCTTTACTAGCTTGCCTCTTGCTTATTCAATTGGACTTGTATCACTTATTTTGCAACCCCTCTTATCTTTTATATGTTGATATATATCATTGATTTTTGCTGAAATTAGGGACAATGAGCTTAACTTTCGTGTCCAACTAACATATTATATCATATACTTGGTTTTCCTTGTGTCTCGGGAAGGTATTCACTCTTGGAAGGTCACTCAAAGTGTTGGAAACCTTAAACCTTCCCCAAGACTCATTTCCAAGCTCCATTTTCTATATATATAAAAACTTGAACTTTAGGAGCATCCATTCATACATCTCCTTTTTTGTCTCAATCCCCCCTAAGGTCACCGAGATTCCCCCCTTTGAGTTGAATACCTCACCTCTAATGTGACAATAGCACCTGCCTAAGGTGATAGTGGGTAGGTGCTCTCTAATTTGTAACCAATTGGTGGTTGGGTTGGGATTTTCTCAACCTACAACTTGTGCGATAACAGTCTGTATTAACAGTCGTACCTATATTGTAGGAAAAATCCTGGAGGATTCTTAGGTGTTTGTCAAGATCATTGGGACTCCTCACCATAAGAAAAATATCATGAGCATAAATAAGAAGAGTGATGACTATAGCAACAAGAGTTGGGTTGACACACCCAGCTTCTTCCAAACACTCTTCTAACTTGTCAATTTATATGCCAAAAAGGGTAGGGGACAAGGGACAACCTTGTTTGACTGAGCTATTGCAATTATTTTCTTCCAATCGGCCCTTGGTGTTCCTAAACTTGGATATAACGTTCTCATACAACCTCGTCACCTCAACCCTCAACTTGAATGGAACCTTTATCTCTTGCAACATATTCCAAAGGTTTGTCCTGGGTACTCTATTAAAAGATTTTCTAAATTCAATGAAACAACATAGGAAATTGATTTTATTATCATGGAACTCCTTTGAAATGATCCTAAGAGTAACAAGGTGGTCCACAATTGAATGGTATCTCCTAAATCTTGCTTGGCATTTAGCTCTTTTTCCATGGCTTTCTAGCCATAGGCTAATCTTCTTTTCCAAAATAATTATGTATAGCTTGGCTAAGATGGGGCTAATCATAATGGTCATATAATTAGTGGGAATGTGTTTATCTCCACTTTTAAAAATAGGCACCATGAGGTTTTATGTCAAGGGTTTAGGTAAGCCATACTTCACTACTAAATTGAAGAGCTTGTGTATGTGAGGGATGAGGATAGGCCCTCCGATTTTAAATATTTCATCTTGGTAGCCTTCAATGTCCTTAGCTTTCCCATTTGTGAGTAGCTTAACTCCCAAAATCTATGTCCTCCATAGAAAATACCTCATCCTCTATAAGAACATTGGGAATAATATCCATGGCATTAGGGGATTTATAAATATTTTTAAGGTAGGAATTCCAGTCCTTCAAGGGAATCATATTATTTTCTTTAGTTTTATGAATTAGAATTTACCTCCAAAATTTATTAAGATCAAGTTTAGATAGATGCAAAAGCCATTGTTGCTTTCTATTTATATAGTATATTGTTTTCCTTTTATTAGAACTTTGTACTTATTTATCTTATCGATTTTTAAAGACTCATTAAAAGTATCCTTAATGGATTTCCTAGAAATTTTACATTCATTGTCATACCAAGGGTTGGTTTTTCTATTATTATTTTTACATGACACCTCAACAGAGAACTTGCTAATGGAAGTAGAAAGGTTTGTTGTAAAAATTTGAAAGAGGTTTTTATGTTGTCCTTATATGTTAGGAGATTTAAATCCTTTAAGAAAAAATTATCTATACTTTTGTCAAAAAGTAATGCAGGGATGATTTTAAGGATGATAATTTATTTTAAAATGTAGAAACCTTGGTGAATCTTACTAATCCTTCATATGCCAACTATAAAATGTTTGGCGATATTTTTGTAAAAATATTCAAATTTCTAAGGATTTTATATAGTTTGTATAAAATTTTGGCAATTTTTAAGGTAAAATAATTTTATCCTATAGAATAGAGAATCTTTTTTGGGGAAAAACCATGGGAAATTAGCGCATGAGGGAAATTTAGCCCCTAAAATCATCCTTGAAAAGTAGATGCCTTTGATTATCATAATTTTCTTCCATGGGGATTTTGTGCATGGAAAAGTTTAGAGTTAGGATTAAAGGTCTATGATCGAAGTTGGGTTCATGGTCATATATAAGTTTGGTTCTACATTTGTGTTAGATTATATGAAAACTTGAATAATATTTTCCATATATATTTCCTTAAATGATTTTCTTGATATTCTTGAGGTCAATTTACAGTCCATGTGTAGAGTGGAGAAGGATCATGTTTTTTTTTTTTTTTTTTTAATCAATTCACACACACAAGAAACATTTGAACCTTATTTGTATAGTATGTAGGAATCTATATTTGGGTTGTCAGGGAGTTCCATGCCCATGGATTTATTTTCCTACTGGGGATTGTGTTTCTAGGATTGGACTGGAGTTAGTTTTAGGAAGAAACTTCCCATTAGGTAAAAGTTTATTCAAAATCTAAGCCCCACTTCAGGTGAAAACTACAATGGATCATTTCAATGCTAATGTATCTTATTATCAAAGCACTTTCAAGTAGATATTATTACAGTATGCAATTTTGTTGAACATAAATATTTAAATTTTCTTTATTTTTATTATAATGATTAATCTTCACACTTGTTTATTCCATTGATCTTCAAAGACACAGTGTGAATTATTCATTGGAAATTGTATATGAAGATGAAATTTTTTCAATGAAATCATATTCAGTAAACAATAAACCATATGAAACAAGAGAAAAAATTATAATAACACAGTTAGGATTCACTAAACATAGATGACATATTTTTTTATCACCGCTATATATCTATGCGCTTAGATATGCTTCTATAGGTAATGCTACTAGTGTTTCTACTTAATCTACTAATGCTTATGTTTCTCATGCCTATGACTCTATCGCTAGTTATGGTAGTTGTTCTTACAATGGTTTTGGATCTGCTAGGGCATAACCTTGTTCCCTATGCTCATGCCTCCAGTAAATATGTTATAGTTGTCTTTTCTTCTAGGTTTTTATATGGAAAGGATGTTAGAGGTGATGTAGAAACTTAAGATACTTGATATACTTATGTGGGTGACATAATAAGAGGCCCATTTGGATTTAAACATGCTCTCTAAATAGAGGGTCATTTAGGTATACAAGGAAAGCATCCATCCCTCTTATGGCTCTTGCAGTTTTCCAAAGACAGAGGTTTTGGGGGCACCAACTCAAGTGTGTCAACAAATTTAGAGTCCCCCTTTGGGGAATTGGGAAATGAATTATTTTGGTTCTACAATTGCATAGTTTAAGAGAGGCCATGTAAAATTCTCTTTAGATTAAGAGACCAAGGATTTGTTTTTCATGATTTTTTACATTGAGTGGGTAAGCACACAAATATGTATTAGAGTCTTGTTACATGATACACACAATATTAATCAATAGAACCCATATAGATATGTTTTTGTTCAAGGAGCACATAATTCAAATCATTTTCTTTAATAGTAAGTTTGCAAATAAAGGTGTATGCGGAGCTCACTATGAATTATTTATTAATTCACTCGAGTGCCCAAGTATGAATGTTTTGTTTGACTAGGGATGGAAGCTATGTAGTACACCAACACTAAGTAAATATGTTATTTCCTTAGAGGAACTACTGTTGTTGAATATGCATGTTTGGTTTATAAATATTTTGTATAAGATTTATCTTATAATGGTAAATGGTTTTACCTAGTTATGATTATAATCTACTAATTTGGCAAAATTAGTAATAAAATTCAGTTTGAGGATTAGATGGGAAATGACTGTGTGCTAGTGAAATGTTTCTCCTCAGAGATAGAATTTTAGAAAGGCATAGGGTTTGATTGTAACATCAAATGAGAATTTGATCAAATAAATAGATAAATGATGTTTTTATAGTCATTGGGTTGTTTTTTCTTTTCTATTGATGATTTACAGTTATTGGCAATCATTTATTGGAATCATTGTTAGTTGTTTAGGGATGAGGAGAGAAGTAATAAATTACATAGAAAGATCCTTACATTATACAAGTGATACAGTCTATGAAAAAATCCTATATCTTCTGCAGAACATGGAAGGAAAATATAGTTTGGTTTTGCATTGTGCATTGAACAAGGTAAGACCATATGGTTCTGGGCCCTTTCAATGTGAGCCCATGAGGATTTATATTTGTATGATTTAGGGGAGTATTTATAGAAATTGTCTTTAAATTGAGCCTATGTAAGGATGTCTGAAGGAATTTATATGTGTGAATTTAATTATATGATTTCTTTATAAACTTGACTGGCGGGAGCTAACGCTTGTTTAATTCTTGGTTGGTTGTTTAAGAGGTTGATTCCACTGAAGGTTTTGGTTTTATGGCATACTAGGGAATGATTGGTATGGAGGAGGAATATATTTCCCTTGGTATTTCCATGGATTTGGAATTGTCCAAGGAGATGGGTTGGGATTATACCAAGGTTGAGAAGACATTTGTGTATTATATGCACCAAAATTTTGAGAATGATTGAAGTTCAAATCTGTTTGGAAGGGTCTTGGTGATCCAGGTATCCTTTGATTTATGAAGCATATTGATTCCACATTCTCCTATGTTTCCTTGAAATGTATCTTTTAATCCTTGCATAGAAGGACATTTATCAGTTGCATGATCTTCTTCACAAATACCACAAACATCTATGAGGTCTAAAGGGCATTCATTTCTAGGATGCCTCTTGGTGCATTTAGGGAAATAAATAACTAATGTCTTTTTTGCTTCCTCATGTTTCTTATTGATCTGCAAGGTATCCATTTGTGTGGCTAAAGAATGAAAAGTATTAGATTTCATATCTTCTATTAACCCTACTAATTAATTTTCTATATGGACTAGAGGGTTAGAAGATTGAGTTACTATTCCTCTACCGTTTCTACCTTTCTTCCTTGAGTATTTGGAGTGGTTCTTGAATATTTGATTGATATCATCATAGTCCATTTGTTAGATAGGAGATTTAGTGTTTCCATGAGATCCTCTCTTGCTCCTCTGAGTAAGACACGCTTTAGTGAATCCTCATCCAAAGTGTAGTTGTGAGCTATTTTATAGCTTAACTGAAATCTCTCTTCTAATTCTTCTAGAGATTCATCAGGTCCTTGAGTCATTATGAATATCTCATCTCTTATGTCCCTTGCTCTGCAATATTACTTGTACTTTTCACTGAAGGTATTTTTCATTTGATCCCAACTTGTGATGTTGTTTCCCTCCAAGCTCATGAACCATCTTAGAGCTTAATCCTTCAAAGTAGAAGGAAAAAGTTAGATATTTTGCTCATTTGTAGTATAATCATATGTCATGGATATAACTTCAAACTCAAGAAAGAAGGTGTCAGGATCCTATGAAACAAGACCATGGAAATGAGGCAAGGAAGAAGGATTAATATTTTTCATTTTTAATTTCTCCATTGGTTTCTCGTATAGGAAACTCAAATACTTCTACCATATCTTCTTCACCATCCATGGTACGAGGTTAGAGATTGACCTTCGTTTGAAACATTTTCAAATTCTCTAGCTTCCCTTTCCAAGAAACTTTCAAGTGTTTAAGGACCAACTTTTGGATTACTTGGGCTTGTTTTTGGTAAAAAAAATCATTTCTTATCTCTAGGTTGATTCATTCATAAATGTAAAGGAAATGAAGCTATTTTTTTTCTTTTTCATATAATCCTAAGATGCAAAGAATGTGACAAGGAGCTATCAATACTCTATTGAAGTGAAAACACTTGGTATTTTACACTACAAAAATTATATAGTGAGGTTGGCCATGTGACTGGCGTATCATTCCTACTCCTCCAAGTCACAATAAAATAAAATAAAAAGTGTGCAATCTTTAGCACTTCTCCGGGAACGACGCCAAAAAGTGGTGGGCCTAGGAATAACAACAATAATGCTACTGCCTCCTTGGCTTGTTACTTTACTTGTCAACCCGGGGTTCGTACAAACATAAGAGGTGATGTGCAAAGTATATGAAGAATGCACTGATAATAGTCTAGGTATGAGATTGATCAAGAGGATAATGCATGACAATTATGCAAGAATATGAATTGCAAAAAGAATTTAAGCTACTTTCATGAATAAAATCATATCAAATTGAAATAATAATTGATCTATATTCAGTAAAAGAGATCTACTCTACTATCATGAAAGAAAGCACACTAATCTATGAAAAGAGTAAATTGATTATAAATCTTGGAAACAAATTATATTGCATGACAAGAAATTGCATCCAAGAATATGAACTATTGCTTAGACTAAATGAACCAAATTATGCCTAACCCTAGAGCCAATATCAAGCCATATGTTATCTTATTATCTACTGCTAATTTCATGAAAATATGAATGAGAAAATTAAGAAACTTGAGCTAAAATGGTCCTACATGAAGTTTCTATAGGAACTGTGACAGTTCTACGGGAACTGTAATAGTCCTACAAGATGCCAAAAGGAATCCTAAGAAGCTTGTAGAAGTATTCCAAAGCATTGAAAAAGCTCTAGACTAAAATATAATGAGAAATAACTGAGTTTTTTAGCCTTGAGAAGATACCCTTGAGCATCCCAATAGGCTTCCAACCCTTTCTACAAGAGACCTGTTGAAGCTAATAGTTAACAACAACCTAACATTGTTGATATTTTGATGTAACTATGGAAGATATTCTTTTGTATTTGTATTGGTCAAACCTCAAGAAGGTTATTGTAATCTTATTGTATAAATCAGATCAAAAGAAATTTTTATTTTATTGTTATCCTTATTGTAAAAGTCAAAACAACCCCTCTTAGGGTTGTGTCTTTTCGGGAGTCAAGTTATGTGTATAGATAGAGGTCTAGTTCCTCTCATTTGTATACCCACACAACTTGCCTTCTCTTATGTATTTGGAGCATACCAAAGGAGGTTTAGCGTAGGAGGTCTTGGTTTCTTGGTCTTTGGTTTCTTGGTCTTGGTCTATTTGTGGGGATATATAACGTGACATTGTACTAGTTGAAGGATTATATACTGAAGAATTGGTTGCTGGGTTTTCTCCTCCATGAGGGTTTCCCAGGATATATCTTGTGTTTTGTGATTGTTTATCTTCCAGTGATCCTATTACATGCAATTGTTAATGAATGTTAAAGAAGATAACTGTAACTTCTAAAATTATAACATGGTATCAGAGCAGGCCTGAATAGAAGACAAAAGGAGTCATTTTTATTGATAGGAGTGGTGGCCAGACAATATAAATACCACCAACAAGTGCACACTAGTGGAGCACATCTTTTCCTTGGATAAGATCTTTAGAATCCATAATTTGTGATTTAGGGGAAGGATGACTACCAGAACCAAGATTGATGAGAAGTTGGAGGGATCTCGCAACTTTAGAGCCTAGGGGTACAGAGTATCCCTTCTCCTAGAAGAAAATGATCTAGAGAAGTTCACTAAAGAAGAGGTTTAGAACCAGAGGGAGATGAGGCTAAAGTAAAGCACAAGAAGGATATGATCAAAGAAAAAAGGATTATTTCGGACTCCATTAAGGACCATCTTATTCATCACATATATTCATTATCCACTCCAAAAGAAATAATGGATGCATTAACCCGATTGTTTCAAGGAAACAACATCAACCGAAGAATGACCTTGAGAACTCAGTTAAACAACATGAGGATGCAGAATTCAAAAACCATCCACTCTTACTTCTCAAGAGTGAACTAGATCAAGGAGTAGATAGAATCCATTGGTGATACAGTGAATGGAGAAGAAATGGTGATGACCACCTTGAATGGCCTCCCAGGGTCATGGGATGCATTTATTCAAGGGATATGCTCAAGAAGGAAGCTACCCAAGTTCAATAGTCTATGGGAATATTACAACCAAGAAGAAGCAAGGACGAAAGAAAGAGAGGAGAATATGACAAATGATGATCAACCCCTAGCCTCCCAAACCAGGAAAGGAAAGATCAAGAAAGAACCCTCCTCACCCAAGAAGTTTCAGAAGGGACGAAGAAATAACCTAAATATCATATGTTTTTGTTGTCATAAAATGGGACACATTGCTAGGAATTGTTCCCTCATTCATAGACCAAGGGAAAATAAAGGAGGTAAAAGCCACCATGTTCATACAACTGAATCTGATGAGACACCCAAGAAGGTTGCAAAGGAATATGAATCAAGTGATGAGGAGTATGGTATTATCTCATCCCTTACAGGAACTATCACTCATGGAAGTGACATTTGGTTGGTCGACAGTGGTGCTTCCAAGCACGTGACAGGTTATAAAAACTCCTTGTCTAACCTTACTCATAGTGATTCACCGCACAAGGTGAAATTGGGATATGACTATCAGTATCTGATCAAAGGAGTAGGAGAATCCTTCTACAAGTTAGACTCGGGAAAGCCAATGAAGATGAAGGAAGTTCTCTATGTTCCTTGATTGAAGAAGAACTTTCTCTCAGTTTCAGCATTGGATGAGAAGGGTTACAAAGTTTCATTTGTTGATGGAAAAGTTCTTATGTGGCCTAGAGGGAATACTTTTGATGATGTTGTGGTGATTGGACTTCAAGAGGGAGGACTCTACAAAGTGAAAGGGTGATCAAATTCATCATTAATTCACGACACTGTGAATCCCAGTGAATTATGGCATAGGATATTTTCTCACCTACATTACAAGGCCCTACCGAGTGTGAGAAAGATGGTGACGGGACTACAAGAGATCCAGGAAAAACCAGACGACGTGTGCACAAGTTGCGCACAAGGACATAGTGTGAAGCACTCTTTTCCCAACGACGATAATGGAGCCAAAAGAGTATTGGACATCGTGCACTAGGATGTGTATGGACCGATGTCAGCAACTTCACTAAGCGGGTATCTATATTATGTGTCTTTTATTGATGATTACTCACGTAAAAAATGGTTCTATTTGTTGAAGAAAAAGAATGAAGTGTTTGGAAAATTCAAATAATTTAAGGCATTGGTAGAAAACCTGACAGAGTGGAAGATAAAGACCTTGCGATCAAAGAATGGAGGAGAGTTCACTTCAGAGGAATTCAAAGAATATTGTAAGGAATCTAGGATTAAGAGGGATATTTCTACTCCCTACAATCCTCAGCAAAATGGAGTAGCAGAAAGGAAGAATCAAACAATCATGGAAGAAATGAAGGCTATGATCCATGATCAAGATCTACCTATGCATTTATGGGCAGAAGAAGAAAATACTGCAGTGTACGTGCATAACAAAATTCCCCACAAAGTACTCAAAAACAAGACACCAGAGGAGATGTTTTCAGGAGAGAATTTAAAATTCAACCATCTAAGGATATTTGGTTGCCCCGTATTTGTGCATGTCCCCAAGGAAAAGAGGAAAAAAATGGATCCATCCAGAAAGAATGGCATATTTTTTTGTTACAGTGACACATCGAAGTAATACATGATATATATTCCTGGTCACTGAAAAATTGAAATTAGTCGATATGTCACCTTTGATGAGAGTGCAACTTTTAGCAAATAAAATCTGGATTGTGAAAAAGAGGTTCATGAGGAGGAGAATGAATTTACTAGATTTCTAGAGGCAGAAGTAGTTGAACCAGAGGAATTCATTCATGAGGATAATGACATGGAAGAACCTCAAAGGCCAGCAGAGATTCCTTTTCAGAAGAGAAGAACATATTGGGCACAAGAGATCATCAGAGATGCAGAAATATATGGTGCCCCAGAAAAATATCTCAGGGAAAGTAAGAAGTCGAAACCGTATTCCAACTATGTGGCATTTTTTGGTGATATCATGGATACAGAATCGTCCAGTTATGAAGAGGCTACAGAAAATAGGGTATGGAAGGATGCCATGGGGGAGGAATATCAATCCACTTTAAAGAATGATGTATGGGATGTGGTCCCTAGACCGAAGGAGAAATCAGTAGTAAGTTCAAAATGGATCTACAAAATGAAACATCCAGCTGATGGAAGTATTGAAAAGTATAAGGCTATATTTGTGGCTCGAGGATTCTCTTAAAAGGAGGGAATTTAATATGAGGAGACATTTTCTCCTATGGTGAGATATACCTCGATCAAGACTATAATTTTGTTGGTCGCAATAATGAAATGGAAGGTGCATAAGATGAATGTGAAGACAACCTTCTTGAATGGTGAAATAAAAGAGGAAGTATATGTGGAGCATCCATAAGGGTTTGAGGTACATGACAGGGAGATGCATGCATGCAGATTGAAGATTGATTTATATGGATTAAAGAAATCACCTAGAGCATGGTATGGCAGGATCAACATTTTTCTGACGAGCTTAGGATTTGCAAAGAGAAGTGCAGATCCTAACCTTTACTTTAAGGTTGTGGATGATGGTTCGATAATACTATTGCTATATGTGGATGAATTGTTTCTAACAGGTGTGGAAAATCTCATATCAGAGTGTAAGAGAAAATTGGCTATTGATTTTGAGATGAAATATCTCGGGATGATACATTACTTTTTGGGTCTCGAGGTATGGCAGAGACAGGATGAGATCTTTCTTAATCAAGGGAAGTATGTAGTGGAAATCGTTAAGAGGTTCGAGATGTTGGATTGCAAGGAAATGGCTACACCTATGGTATCAAATCTGAAATTGTTGCAGGATACGACTTCATAGAATGTGGATGTTACTTTATATAGGAAGATGGTGGGTTCATTGATGTACTTGACGAACACGAGATTAGATATATGTTTTGTTGTGAACACCCTAAGTCAGTATATGGAACATCCCAGGTAGGTTCATTTGGTTTCATTGGACTATGGTCTTAGGTATGTGACAGACCATGAGTTCGAGTTATATGGATATTCGAATTCATATTGGGTCAATAGTATTTCTGATCAGAAGAGTACTTCGACATATTGCTTCAGTCAAGGATCCAGTATGGTTTCGTGGAGCAACATGAAGCAGTCATGTGTAGCACTTGGTATGACTGAGGCTGAATATGTGGCCACATGTGGAGCATGTAAAGAAGCAATGTGGCTTCAGAAGCTGTCGTCTGGGTTATTTTGTCCCAAACTGGAGGCAACCTGCATTTGGTGTGACAACCAAAGTTGCATGAAGTTGTCAAAGAATCTGGTGTTCCATTACAGGTCGAAGCATATCAAGATCAAATATCACTATATCATGGATATGGTGCAGAGGGGAGCAGTGAGGCTACAATACGTGACTACCTAGAAGCAAGTTGCAGACTTGTTGACCAAGCCAATGTTGAGGAAGAAGTTCAAGCACTTTAGGGACAAGCTTGGCGTGGTCCCTCTTCAGAGGGAGTGGCAAGGTACGAATGCATTGCGGGGTAGTGGATATCCTGGGGACATGTTGTAGCTATTTGAGAGATACCCACAAGACTTGGATGCATTAGATGTGAAGTCACAGGGGTGCACATGATGAGGTAAAGATGCATTGTGGGGTAGTGGATGTCACGGTGACATGTTGAAGCTATTTGAGAGCTACTCACATGCCTTGGATGCATTGGATGTGAATTCATGTTGTACTATGGATATCCGATGATGTATAGATTCATATGTTCAATAGTCAATGGCCATGATCTCGTGTGGCAACAAATAATACCTTCCTAGTTAAGAGGGATTGTTGATATTTTGATGTAACTATGGAAGACATTATGTTGTATTTATATTGGTCAAACCTCAAGAAGGTTATTGTAATCTTATTACATAAATTGGATCAAAATAAGTTATTATTTTATTGTTATCCTTATTGTAAAAGTCAAAACGGCCCCTCTTAGGGTTGCATATTTTCGGGAGTCAATTTATGTGTATAAATAGAGGTCGAGTTCCTCTCATTTGTATACACACATAACTAGCCTTCTCTTGTGTATTTGGAGCATATCAAAGGAGGCCTAGCACAAGAGGTCTTGGTTTCTTGTTCTTTGTCTATTTGTGGAGAGCTATAACGTGACATTGTATTGGTTGAAGGAATCTATACTGAAGAACTGGTTGCTAGGTTTTCTCCCCCACGATGGTTTCCTAGGATATATCTTGTGTTTTGTGATTGTTTATCTTTCAGTGATCCTATTACATGCAATTGTTAATGAATGCTAAAGAAGATAATCGTAGCTTCTAAAATTATAACAAACATAAATCAGAAATTATTGTGCATGACTATCTAATTCTTCAAGAGAAATAAAAGATTAATTGATAACACACTAACATGCAAGAAAGAGAAACTACAATAGGGTCATTGATCCCTCTTAATTGGGCCCTACCCAAGATGAAAAAGGAACCTTAAGGAAACTCTAATAGGATAAGAACGAAGGCATCTTTATTTCATCAAAATCAATTGTACATCAAGAGCAGAGCTCCAAATCTTCAACAAAATATTTCTTAACAAAACTTAACAAAATATTTAGATTTTTGGCTCTCCTTCTTCCTATGCTAGAGGCCTATTTATACACTTTGGAACTTGACCTCTCCCCTTGTATCAAGGAGGAAATAGGGTAACAACATATCTTGGTCAATCTCTTCTTATTTTTGAACTTATGCTTGCAAGGAGTGATCACTAATAAATTGGCAGCGCTTTAGAGGTAGGTGCGGGATAAGGTCCCTTGATTCTTGGAATCTTCCTTTCCTTAAGGGGTTAGACCTACTTGATTAATGGTACACATTTATCATAGACATTAGATAAAAAAGGTACCATACACATAAAAATTTATCTCAAAACATATTCATTTAAGAAAAATACAAAAGTACTCGTGACTACTATTAAACTTGGTCATATAAAAACAGTTATTAGTCATATCACGGTGAAATTGTGTATATGATGGGCCTTATATATAGGAAATATTGAGGCCCGTCACCTTGTATGTTGGATGAAGAATAGGATTATTGAGTTATCCCTACAATTGAAGACTTTGCATTGCATGCTTTCGAAGAGTTAAAGAAATATACAATTTTGTAGTGTAAGGAAAGGGGGAAATCACAGAGGATGGCAAGAGATATGGCATATTGATCTAAAATGATTGATTGCAAGGATGGTATGAGAGAATCAAGTTCCAATAAATTTCCCTTGCCTATTCTTGGAAGCTTTGGGGGACCAAAATCCTCCCATTGGGGAGATGTGATCTAAATTGGATCTGCACAAGAATAATTGGCTACCAACATAGACTCTACAATGATCGACACCAGAAAGGATCAAGGATACATATGAGGAAGGAAACTGGGTTATTGGGTATGAAGGGACACATGTCATCATGTTCGTGATTGGTGTCCACCCTTGCATTTGATTAAATCATAAGGAAAGCACATGAGATGTCAATTTACAAGGAAGAATATTATTTTCAAAAAAATATTATGTATTAAAAAATAAAATAACAACATGTGACCTCTTCCCCAATTTACAAAAAAAATAAATACAAGGGATGAGAAACGAGCTTGGGGGAAGCTGAAGGGTTGGGGATGCTTGACCTTCCATCTATCCCCTAGCTAATCCATCCTTCTTTATATTATTTCCCCAGAAGGGAAGAGGGATTCTTTGGCTAAGAGTGAAGAAAATGTTGCCCAGACTTCAATGAGGATCATAAGTATGAACCAAACATCATGTAACCTACCTATTGTTGCATAATAAATATCTTGGCCGAAGTTAAATGAATTTTGATTGAGTTCTTATGTGATCAATCACTTTGTTTGCTATGTTGTTTTTCGATCAATGAGTTTAAAATGGAGCTTCTATATATTTTAATGGTTTCTTGTGTTGTTTAATCATTGAGGATTCTCTACCAACTATAGTTTTGAGGATTTACTTCATAGTTACAATAGCCATGAGAAAGAGAACTATCCCAACAACTCTTTATTCTCCTTCATTCATCCATTCATGAGATGAGAGATCAATGGAATTCATTCCAGAGCAATTGCAATAGTTTAGGGAGTTTCTAATTTGGTTTGTTTCTAATTGTTGGGTGAATTTGTCTCTCCTACAGGTTGCAAATTCATTACTTGAGTTGAAATTTCTTTTTGGTTGTGTAATTTCTCTCACTCACAAGCCATACATACCTCCAATAATCCAACTCACTTGTTGGTTGTGTAATTTCTCTCTCCCATAGGATTCATGCCATTCCCATTGTTAAGAATTTAATAGACCTCAATAAAAAAAAAGACAAGAATTGGCGGAAAAGGATTTATACCATTTTTTTACACGTTGAATTGATTTCATGATATGAATTTATAGTACATGGACTGGACCACTTCTAGGTCTAGATCTCATTGACAACTCATCAATGGATCATGACAACACCTCATCAATAGATAAGGATTACAACTCATAAGTAGGTGGTCTCGGACTTTGTGATTGTCTAGGAACTAACAATCTAACATCTCTACCCCCCCACCCCTCAATCACAAGTATGAATAATTGTACAAGTAAGAAAACAATAACTGGTATCATCTTTAGTGTTTAATATGAAACTTTGGAACTGAGATTCGATGAAGATATGCCTAAAAAACTACCAATATATGGACGTTGAATAGTTCATATGGAATTGAAAAAATGCCATGTCTAAACATTCTCATTCTATTGATTAGCATCCCAATGGTTGATTGATTTGAGGAGACCAGTTGATATGTTGGAATTCTCAAATGTTGATTGATTTTTATGATTGATAGGACTTCAAATCTTGAAGCATGGCTATCATAATTGATGTCTAATATCCCCCCCTATCATGTGCAAGGTGAAAAGTTTGTTGAAGTTTGTTGAAAGGATCCAAGATTGAGCTTTGGATTCTTTTGTTATTCAATGATTCATAGTTGAAGGGATACAAGCTTGAGCCTTGGATTCTTCTGTTCTTTTAGGGATCCAAGCTTGAGATTTTAATTCTTCTATTCTTCAATTGTATTTGTTGGTTTTGTTTGACCACTAACCATTTTGATTTGAATAATGTGGTGGTTTTGGTTGACTACTAACCATGTTGAGTTCATCAATGTACTCCCCCCTTGAGAGTGTTTGAGAGTATTTTTTTATCAATGTGCTCCCTCCTTTGAGGCATGGAGAGTAAGATATTTGATTCATGTTTTAATTTTGGAGAACATATAGAATTGGATCTGAATCATGCCCAAAATCATCTAGAATAATTGTTTGAAATCTTTTTGGTTTTGTCATTTTGCCATGCAGCTATGTCTTGACCTCTATCTTGACTAGACGGTAAGACTTATACAACTTCTTTACTTGTTGATTCCATCTCTAGGAATTTCTCAATCCATAATGAATTGTTTTCTTAACCTTCTTCTTCTTTCAACATTTTGCAAGTAGGTGATTTTTCTTCCCACGATGAAGAGAAAGATGGAGATCAAAAAACATATTCTCCATGTGACCAACTCTGTGACAATGTTGACACTTATTATCAATATTCTAATTTCTTTAAGAAATTGTGCACTCACAAACTGAACTGGTTTGGAGTAATTTGGAATATGAAAGTTGTTTCCTTTGTCATATCCCAAGCCATGTCAATTTTGGTTGAATTATATTTCTTCCCAAGGACTTACAATGTTGTTGGAAATATTGCACTAATCATGTACAACTTCATCTTCATTTGTAATTGAAGTTGTTTCGCTCAGATTCTCAAGAGTAGACTTTTGATTTTAAACATCATCCTCGTCATCATCATTAACATCATAAAGAGGATTGTTCTAAATGAGGATTAGTTCATAATGCTTTACTGATTGTTGATTGTTTAGATCCTTGATTTCATCATTCAATAGTTGAGATTGAGATTGTAGCAAATGAACCCTTGTTTGCATGACTCACAAACATGTAATAACATTTTTGAATGTTTCATTGGTCAGGATGATCGAATTGTTCTCTACTATTTCTAGAAAAGTTTCCAACAAGGAAACAGATGCCATGATCTTAGCCATCACTGTCACACTTAAATGTACTTTCTTTCTTGAACTTTGCTTACTTTTTTACTTGATCTCACTTGCTTGTACTTCACACTCGCTCAAACTTGCTCACTTGAACTTTGCTTACAAAAAGTTGAGGGTGTCAGATACTACAAAAATGCACCCCAAAGTATTATAATGGTTTGATTTTTAACCACTCAACCTTGTCAAATTTTGTCTTGGAATTTCAATGAATCAATCAAGTCTTAGGTGTCGAGTTCAACCAAGAATGCACCTGGAAACTACAATTCAACTCAACTTAAGATTGATTTCACACTTACAAATAAACTATTGCAAGTATATTTCTCAAACTTGATTGATGGAAACTACAATTAGCGATGATGTATGTGTCGTGCAATGCTGATGTGGGAAGTAACTTGAATGTTTGATGCCATCAACAACTTGAATGCCTAAATGTTCTTTGCGACTATTTGATTACTTGTGCATGATATTGTTCATGGAATTGATTAACTTTTACTCTATGTGTTTTTAATTGTTCTTTGCAATTATTTGATTACTTGTACATGATATTGTCCATGGAATTTATTAACTTTTACTCTCTGTGTTTTTAATTGTAGCATCAAAACTAGACATCATAAATGAACATCATGGAAAATCCAAAAAAACATGCACCATCACAAACATACCTTAGATCCCCTTATTCAATTTTGATTCAATTTTGAGTTGATCTAAGACACAATCACCCACCCATTTTTACTTTGCACTAAATTGAAGCCCAAATAAAAATCCCCATTTTCTCCTCTTCACAAATTCAAGATATACTCCAAACACCTTTTACAATTATATGAAAAATATTTTTATTTTTCACAAAGTAAAAACTTAAATAATAAAAAGTTTTCTTTTAAGACCTTTTTACCATTAAAAAAATGGTCAACATTAATATTACCTTGAACACAACTCGACATGGGATCGATTGTTCAATTGCCAAGATCGCTGGGAATTGCTGAGTAAATTTTTGAGCAGCTTTGTTGAGGGCACATTCTTTCTAAACGAAATTGGGGTTTAATTTATGAATTCAGACAGAGATCGAATTGATGCTTGAAAAGGAAAATTGCAGGTTGGAAGGGCCGATTAAAACACATATGGAGGGCGCGTGAGAGTAGATCGCTTGAAACTGCGAGAATAGATTTGCAAAAACCTCGGATCTACCCCAACGCATTCATGGTTTCGTATTTCCCGCAAGTGAATGGTGTGATCTGAATTTGTCTCCTCACAAAACACTGGTGTGATGTGGTGTGATTCTAGTGATTTCTATGGTCTGGTGTGATTTCAGTAATTTTCATCTAAAGAAATGAGGTCTGGTGCGATGTGGTGCATCAAAATCCAACACAGATATATGTTGAGCCTCTGGTCACATTGATAATTCCACCTCTGTCGCGTAGATCTATTGCTGCACATCCTTGGCTTGATCTTGAGATTGGACTTGGAGCTCTGTGCAGAGAAAGAAATCCTAGTTGTGTTGAAATCGCTATGGGAAGATGGACATTATGCAAACAGACAGATTTGTACAACAAATCTATAATATATCATTAAATACAACAGATCTATTTAAGCGATTGCAATTTTTTTTAAGTAATTGAAAAACAACTATCTCCACAATTCAAAGGAAACATATCTCCACAGTTATTGGGAATTTGATCCACCTGCATTTGCACAACAATCCAACTTGACCAATTGGAAAATTATATACTTGTGTAATTATTGAATAGATATGAAACTGAACAGATCTTAGTGTGCAGAGATCAAGCTTGATCGAAAATATCTGCTCAAAAGAATTTCAATAGATTGCATATCAAGAGTACATTACAAGAGATCTAAAATATTTCAGAATTGCAAATGTATTTTTTGAATAACAAAAGAAATACCTTAGGGAAGACATTCCATTGTTTGATGGAGAAATACGAGCATAACAAAAAAAAAATCTCATAGAAGACATTCCATTGTTTGATGGAGAAATATTAGCTAAATCAAATCTATGTCACTCATAGATCACAACCACTTCACTTTTTAGCTCTTTCTTTATCAATAAAACTTCCATGGATAACTACCATAAAGCTGGAATTTCACCTTTTATGGAAAATTACCATGGTGCTATCATGTCTTTAAAGACCATAAGATCTTTGATACAATGTGAAGCTACAATACCTCACATTTCTTGGATCTCAAGACTACCAAACCCTTAAGAATTATAAGAGCTATGATATCGTGTTAAGAATTAGAGCTTAAGCAAGACAAGAAAACAATTGATATAAAATGCTTTATACCATTTTATTGCACATTGAATTGATGTCATGATATGAATTTATAGTACATGGATTGGACCACTTTTAGATATATATCTCATTGACAACTCATCAATGGATCATGACAACACCTCATCAATAAATATGGATAATAACTCATAAGCACGTGGTCTCAGATTTTCTAATTATCTACTGACTCACAATCTAACATCCACATGTTGTATGCTCTCTCTAGGCTGCAATTCATTTGTTGGTTGTATCCTCTCTCTATCTATGTCATAGTTTAACTGTTGAGTCCAAATTCAGTACATTTTGGCATTTTGTTGGCTAGCTGTAAATTCCATTCGTGTTAGTATATTGTTTCACTCTCTATTATATTGTTCAATTCATTCACCTTTTTATATTAGCCTATGTTAGTGTCGGATAAACTCATATGCTGGTTGGAAATTAGAGAACTGTTATTTATTTTTAAATTGAATGTCGAATAAGATTGTTCATATATCGGATTGTGTGGGGAATGTGGGTACTGTTATGGGAAGACCACCATTAGCATTAGAAAGGAAAGGCCTAGGGAGCATTGTTTATTGAGTTGGGTATGGACTTAAACACTTTCATAAGAATTTTTAACCATTGTCATATTTTCAGAAGTATATGTAAGCATGTCAATTAATTTCTTTCATTGTTCAAGAATTCATGTTGATGAGATGGAGAGGCTATATACCTATCATATATAAATCAATAGCAAAAGTCTATATAACTAGTAACAAATAAATTGTTACTCATAATATGACATTTTTTATCATTCAATATTTTATTAAATAAAATATATGCATTAATGCTATGTTCGTCATACTTCAAAGTTTCAAACAAAGAATATAATAATGTATTATATACATTTTAACGTATTCATTAATGATCTGTTTAATAATCTTTCATAATGTTTAATAATCTTTCATAATGTTTAATCATGAACTTCATCATTAATAAATAATTCCTATTTTCTATAATAAATAAATATAAAAATAAATAAAATTAATTATATTATTTAATTAAAACTATTACACAAAACTAAACTTTGAAATAATATAAAAATGTTTACAATTTAAAAATAATAATATAACGTTAATGATAAACTTAACACAATAACTTCTTGACTTTCACATTCACTAATAAAATCTTAGTAAACCCATTAATAAATTTCACAAATATAAGAAGCAAAGTCAAATTCATATATTAAAGAGCATACTCAAACGAGATCCCTTCAACTTACGCCTTATCCATATATTTTATGGATAACCCATGTGTTTAAATGCTTGGAAACTCCATGTATTTACAAGTAGAGATTTATTTATTTTTAATAATTTCAAAATTTTATAATTGTTTTTATTTAAATTTTTAAACATAAAATAGTATTGATTTAATATAATTGTTTGTTTTTGAAGTTGTTTAAATATAAAAGAAATCAAAGGATAAAAATTAGTTTATTAAAATAACATCTTAATTAACTAATTTTGGTCCAACATCCTAGGAATTATTTGTCAATGTGATTGGCAATGAAGGTTTTTTAGTCAAACAAAATTATATTAATTTTTTATTATTAAAATTTTGGTGTTATAATTTGTTAAAATTTATTATTTTTAATTTTTTAATTTTTTTTTAGGTATTTGATTAATTAATTAAATGCAAACTCTATATATAAGGATGAGAGGTTTTTTGGTCTGTGGTTTCAAATGGCTAGGGTAACTGTAGCCCCACATTTGACGTCAATGTAATGCTTTACTCCTCATTCCCCTCTCCCACTTTAAGTCATCATGGTCCCGGATGATGGGGAGCTTCTAGACTTCACAGAAGATCCTACTATTGGGATTGACATCTTGGAAGTCTACGTCATCTCTCCCTCCTCGGCCTGCCCGCATTGCCTCGATCCCTGAGTAGCAGATGTCATTCTCCTCTCCAACCTCTCGTTGTGTCCCGCTCCTTGCACTTCTCTTCCTCCTCCCCCGTGTGAGCTCTCACCTCTCCTATCTGACAAGCTCTTCACTGCGATCTGCAATGACCTGAAGTATATCTCCCCACTACCATCTCACGATGCGAAGGTGGTACAGGTTGCTTTGGCCTCTTCATGTCATGAAAGCACCAATACGTCCTACCTCTCCCACCATGACTTTGTTGTCATCGATCCTTGGCTTCCACAACGTCAGCCTGATATTTTAATACACCAATCCCCTCCTTATCCAGATGGATTCATCATGAATATGCTCATGGAGACCTATCTGCTAGGGACCTTGCGAGACCTACGACAACTTCGGTCCCTAAACTTGGTGTCTCTGACATGGAAGATTGCAAGAAAACAAAGCGTTGTCTAAAGCGAAAGGTGGGGGTAAACAATTTGTCTCTTGGTAATAATATACAATGGAATGACATTGCAAATATGTAGGACGAAACCCTTGTTGGTAGATTCGTTAGTAAGAGACTCTCTACATCCTCCCTACGACTATGGACTATGCAGAACTTCTTGCCACTCTTGGGATACTCTCCTAAATGCTTGGTCCTTTCGAAAGCCTAGATGGCCTAGACTCTTTAGTCATCATTGGATGTTCACAAGGTTCTTGTTGGCTCCTGGTCCTACGGTGCCCAAACCCTCTTTTTAAAAAAGTGGTTAGTTGACTTCGATGTCTCCAAGGAGAAAGTTGAATTTGCACGAGTCTAGGTGAGGTTGTCAGGTCTCCCATTGATCTTATGGTCAGCGTATGTATTCAAAGAAATCGACAATTCCATTGGACTATACTATGATGTGGATTGATCCTACTCCACCTCTAGTTACATGGGCATTGCGCGAATATTGGTAGGCATAAATATTTATGATGGGCTTGCATATGAAATCAACATTTCATACAAAAATTTGTCCTTTACTCAATCCATGGACTATGAAGGTATCCCCTTCAAATGCGGGCGGTGTCACCTCTATGGTCACATAGCTAGAGACTATGCCAAGGGGGTTCAAAGATATCATTGGGAAAGGAAGAGTCCAGGTGAGGGTTCCATCCAAAAGACCACTCGATCATTGGGACAACACCATGCATATCCTCAAATATCCAACATTGTGCAGGCTTCTCAGGCACACCATACTATTGCAGCAGAGGTGGCTCCTCCTCCTCTCATTGAGCCAACGATTTTCCCTCTAGGTAAAAATTCATCCTCCCTCCTCTGCTTCAAACCATATATCATGGTCTGGCTCTTCAATTGGATTTGGGTCTACCCCTGCATTTGGCGACCCCTCAAAGGTTCCATTCCTCCTCAGTCTCTCTAGTATCTCGGGATATTGCTCCTCCCCCCTCATCCCCATCTTATCTGAGGCTCCCTTAACCCCCCTAACCATCAT
>JZKD02S1658579.1:565172-583417 GCA_000966675.3 Picea glauca
TATAGATTTGTTGTACAAATCTGTCTGTTTGCATAATGTCCATCTTCCCATAGCGATTTCAACACAACTAGGATTTCTTTCTCTGCACAGAGCTCCAAGTCCAATCTCAAGATCATGCCAAGGATGTGCAGCAATAGATCTACGCGACAGAGCTGAAATTATCAATGTGACCAGAGGCTCAACATATATCTGTGTTGGATTTTGATGCACCACATCGCACCAGACCTCATTGCTTTAGATGAAAATCACTGAAATCACACCAGACCATAGAAATCACTAGAATCACACCACATCACACCAGTGTTTTGTGAGGAGACAAATTCAGATCACACCATTCAGTTGAGGGAAATACGAAACCATGAATGCGTTGGGGTAGATCTGAGGTTTTTGCAAATCTATTCTCGCAGTTTCAAGCGGTCTACTCTCACGCGCCCTCCATATGTGTTGCAATCGGCCCTTCCAACCTGCAATTTTCCTTTTCAAGCATCAATTCGATCTCTGTCTGAATTCATAAATTAAACCCCAATTTCGTTTAGAAAGAATGTGCCCTCAACAAAGCTGCTCAAAAATTTACTGAGCAATTCCCAGCGATCTTGGCAATTGAACAATCGATCCCATGTCGAGTTGTGTTCAAGGTAATATTAATGTTGACCATTTTTTTTAATGGTAAAAAGGTCTTAAAAGAAAACTTTTTATTATTTAATGTTTTTACTTTGTGAAAAATAAAAACATTTTTCATATAATTGTAAAAGGTGTTTGGAGTATATCTTGAATTTGTGAGGAGGAGAAAATGGGGATTTTTAATTGGGCTTCAATTTAGTGCAAAGTAAAAATGGGTGGTTGATTGTGTCTTGGATCAACTCAAAATTGAATGAGGGGATTTTAGGTATGTTTGTGAGGGTGTATGCTTTTTTGGATTTTTTTTATGATGTTCATTTATGGTGTCTAGTTTTGATTCTACAATTAAAAACACATAGAGTAAAAATTAATAAATTCCATGGACAATATCATGTACAAGTAATTAAATAGTTGCAAAGAACAATTAAAAATACATAGAGTGAAAGTTAATAAATTCCATGAACAATATCATGCAAAAGTAATCAAATAGTCACAAAGAACATTTAGGCATTCAAGTTGTTGATGGCATCAGACATTCAAGTTACTTCCCACATCAACATTGCAGACACATACATCACAGACACATACATCAGTGTTAATTGTAGTTTCCATCAATCAATTTTGAGAAATATACTTGCAATATTTTATTTGTAAGTGTGAAATCAAACTTAAGTTGAGTTAAATTGTAGTTTCTAGGTGCATTCTTGGTTAAAATCGACACCTAGGACTTGATTGATTCATTTAAATTCCGAGACAAAATTTGACAAGGTTGAGTGGTTAAAATCAAACCATTGTAATACTTTGGGGTGCATTTTTGGTAGTATCTGACACCCTCAGCTTTTTGTAAGCAAAGTTCAAGTGAGCAAGTTTAAGCGAGTGTGAAGCACAAACAAGTGAATGTTGGGTATGTGTTATATTCTTTGCATGTGTGTGTGGGGGCGCGTCAGATTCGACAACTGGGTCTGACGATCCCAACTTCCTTCGCTCTTTGTGTTGTGTGCGTCGGGCGCTTTCCTGGGGGGGGGTCCAGGGGCGGCCAGGTTTGCCCCCCCTGGTTACGTGCAACGCGCCAAAATATTATTTTGGGCTGTTTTTGCTATTTTAGCGGATTTTTATATTTTTAGCAGTTTTCTAAATTAATCTCGAATTAAGGGATTAGGGTTTTGGTAGCTACGAAATACCTAAAACATTGTATATATTGTATGGTGAATGGTGAAATTAATACAATAAAGAGTTGAAAGGTGCGGCCCCAAGGAAGACTGGTTTTCTCCCGGTTAAGGGTTTCCAGCGTAAATCTCTTAATTATGTGTATGAGCCATTGATTAATTTCTGTTTTGCTTAAGAATCTATATGCATTGCTTTACTTCACATGTTTAAAAATTACAGTGAGATCAAGTAAACAAGTTCAAGCGAGCAAGTTCAAGAAAGCAAGTACATTTAAGTGTGACAATGATGGCTAAGTTCACGGAATCCGTTTCCTTGTTGGAAAATTTTCTAGAAATAATAGAGAGAAATTCGATCATCCTGACCAACGAAACATTCGAAAATGTTATTACATGTTTGTGAGTCATGAAAACAAGGGTCCATTTGTTGCAATCTCAATCTCAACTATTGAATGATGAAATCAAGGATCTAAAAAATCAACAATCAGTAAAGCATTTTGAAATAATCATAATTCAGAGCAATCCTCTTTATGATGTTAATGATGATGATGAGGATGATGTTTCAAATCAAAAGTCTACTCTTGAGAATCTGAGCGAAAAAAACTTCAAATACAAATGAAGATGAAGTTGTACATGATTAGTGCAATATTTCAAACAACATTGTAAGTCCTCGGGAAGAAATACAATTCAAAACAAATTGACATGGCTTGGGATATGACAAAGGAAACACTTTTCATATTCCTAATTAATCCAAACTAGTTTAGTTTGTGAGTGCACAATTTATCAAAGAAATTAAGAATATTGATAATAAGTGTCAACATTGTCACAGAGTTGGTCACATGGAGAATAAGTGTTTTGATCTCCATCTTTCTCTTCATTGTGAGAAGAAAAATCACCTACCAGAAAAATGTTGAAAGAAGAACAAGTTTTAGAAAACAATTCATTATGGATGGATAAATTCCTAGAGATGGAATCAACAAGTAAAGAAGTTGTATAAGTCTTACCATCTAGTCAAGATAGAGGTCAAGACATAGCTGCATGGAAAAATGACAAAACCAAAAATATTTCAGACAATTTTTCCGGATGATTCTGGGCATGATTGGGATTCAATTCTATATGTTCTCCAAAATTAAAACATAAATCAAAGATGGTACTCCCCATGCCTCAAGGGGGGGGAGCACATTGATAAAAAGATACTCTCCAACACTTTCAAGGGGGGAGTACATTGATGAACTCAACATGGTTAGTAGTCAACCAAAATCACCACATTATTCAAATCAAAATGGTTAGTGGTAAACCCAAACCACCACTTTATTCAACTCAAAATGGTTAGTGGTCAAACAAAACCACCACATTATTCAAATCAAAATGGTTAGTGGTCAACCAAAACCAACAAATACAGTTGAAGAGTAGAAGAATCCAAATCTCAAGCTTGGCTCCCTGAAAGAACAGAAGAATCCAAGGCTTAAGCTTGGATCCCTTCAACTATGAATCATTGAAGAACAAAAGAATCCAAAGCTCAAGCTTGGATCCTTTCAACAAACTTGAACAAACTTCTCACCTTGCACATGATAGGGGGGAATATTAGGCATCAATGATGATAGTCACGCTTCAATATTTGAAGTCCTATTAGTCATAAAAATCAATCAACATTTGGGAATTCCAACATAGCAACCAGTCTCCTCAAATCAATCAACTATTGGGATGCTAATCAATAGAATGAGAATGTTCATACATGGCATTTGTTCAATTCTAGATGAACTATTCAATATCCAGATATTGGTAATTTTTTAGGCATATCTTCATCGAAGCTCAGTTCCAAAGTTTCATACTAAACACTAAAGATGATACCAGTTATTGTTTTCTTACTTGTACACTTATTCATACTTGTGATTGAGTGGGGGAATGTTAGATTTTTAGTTCCTAGACAATCACAAAGTCTAAGACCACCTACTTATGAGTTGTAATCCTTATCTATTGATGAGGTGTTGTCATGAGCCATTGATGAGTTGTCAATGAGATCTAGATCTAGAAGTGGTACAATCCATGTACTATAAATTCATATCATGAGATCAATTCAACGTGTAAAAAATGGCATAAATCATTTTCCGCCAATTCTTGTCTTTTTTTTTATTGAGCTCTAATTCTTAACAATGGGAATGACATGAAGCCTATGGGAGAGAGAAATTACACAACCAACAAGTGAATTGGATTATTGGAGGTACATATGGCTTGTGAGTGAGAGAAAATACACAACCAACAAGAAATTTCAACTCAAGTAATGAATTTGCAACCGGTAGGAGAGACAAATTCACCCAACAACTAGAAACAAACCAAATTAGAAACTCCCTAAACTATTGCAATGACTATGGAATGAATTCCATTGATCTCTCATCTCACGAATGGATGGACGAAGGAGAATAAAGAGTTGTTGGGATAGTTCTCTTGCTCATGGATATTGTAACTATGAAGTAAATCCTCAAAACTATAGTTGGTAGAGAATCATCAATGATTAAACAACACAATAAACCATTAAAATATATAGAAGCTCCATTTTAAACTCATTGATAGAAAAAAAAAAAACATAGAAAAAAAAAGTGATTGATCACATAAGAACTCAATCAAAATTCAATTAAATTTGGCCAAGCTCTTTATTATTCAACAATAGGTAGGTTACATGATGTTTGGTTCAACCTTATGCTCCTCATTGAAGTCTGGGCAACATTTTCTTCACTCTTAGCCAAAGAACCCCTCTTCCCTAATGGGGAAATACTATATAGGAGGATGGATTAGCTAGGGGATAGATGGAAGGTCAAGCATCCCCAACCCTTCAACTTCCCCTAAGCTCGTTTCTCATCCCTTTTATTTCTTTTTTTTGTAAATTGGGGAAGAGGTCTCATGTTGTTATTTTATTTTTTAATACATAATATTTTTTTTGAAAATAATATTCTTCCTTGTAAATTGACATCTCATGTGCTTTCCTTATGATTTAATTAAATGCAAGGGTGGACACCAATCACGAACATGATGGTATGTGGCACTTCACACCAATAAACGGGTTTCCTTCCTCATATGTATCCTTGAGTCTTTCTGGTGTCGATCATCGTAGAGTCTCTGATGGTAGTCAATTATTCTTGTGCAGAAACAATTTAGATCACATCTCCCCATCGGGAGGATTTTGGTCCCAAAAAGATTCCAAGGATAGGTGAGGGAAATTTATTGGAACTTGGTTCTCTTATACCATCCTTGCAATCAGTCATTTTAGATCAATATGCCATATGTCTTGCCATCCTTTGTGATTTTCTCCTTTCCTTACACTACAAAATTGTATATTTCTTTAACTCTTCCAAAGTGTGCAATGCAAAGCCTTCAATTGTAGGGAGAACTCAATCATCCTCTTCTTCATCCAACATGGAAGGTGATGGGCCTAAATATTTACTATCTAGAAGGCCCATAATAGACACAATTTCACCATGATATGACAACTAATTGTTTTAATATGACTAGGTTTAATAGTAGTCATGGGTACTTTTGTATTTTTCTTAAATGAATATTTTTTGAGATGAAATTTTATGTGTATGGTACATTTTTTTTATCTAATGTCTATGATAAGTGTGTAGCGTTAATCAAGTAGGTCGAACCCCTTAAGGAAAGGAAGATTCCAATAATCAAGGGACCTTATCCCCCACCTACCTCTAAAGCGTTGCCAATTTATTAGTGATCACTCATTGCAAGCATAAGTTCGAAAATCAGAAGAGATTGACCAAGATATGTTGTTACCCTATTTCCCCCTTGATCCAAGGGGAGAGGTCGAGTTCCAAAGTGTATAAATAGGTCTCTAGCATAGGAAGAAGGAGAATTGGAATTCTAAATATTTTGTAAGTTTTGTTAAGAAATCTTTTGTTGAATATTTGGAGCTCTGCTCTTGATGTACAATTGATTTTGATGAAATAAAGATGCCTTTGTTCTTATATTATTAGAGTTTCCTTAAGGTTCCTTTTGCTTCTTGGGTAGGGCCCAATTAAGAGGGCTCAAGGACCCTATTGTAATTTCTCTTTCTTTCATGTTAGTGTGTTATCAATTAATCTTTTATTTCTCTTGAATAATTAGATAGTCATGCATAATAATTTATGATTTATGTTTGTTATAATTTTAGAAGCTACAATTATCTTCTTTAACATTCATTAAAAATTGCATGTAATAGGATCACTGAAAGATAAACAATCATAAAACACAAGAAATATCCTAGGAAAGCCCCGCGGGGGAGAAAACCCAGCAACCAATTCTTCAGTATAGATTCCTTCAACCAGTACAATGTCACGTTATAGCTCTCCACAAATAGACCAAGACCAAGCAAGGATGATTTTAAGGATGGAAATTTATTTTAAAATGTAGAAACCTTGGTGAATCTTACTAATCCTTCATATCCCAACTATAAAATGTTTGATGATATTTTTGTAAAAATATTCAAATTTCTAAGGATTTTATATAGTTTGTATAAATTTTTGGCGATTTTTAAGGTAAAATAAGTTTATCCTATAGAATTTGGGTGAATCATTTTTAGAATAAAAAATCTTTTTTTGGGAAAAACCATGGAAAATTAGCCCATGAGCGAAATTTAGCCCCTAAAATCATCCCTGAGACCAAGATACCAAAGACCAAGAAACCAAGACCTCTTGCACTAGACCTCCTTTGATATGCTCCAAATACACAAGAGAAGGATAGTTGTGTGTGTATACAAATGAGAGGAACTTGACCTCTATTTATACAAATAAATTGACTCCCGAAAAGACGCAACCCTAAGAGGGGCCATTTTGAATTTTACAATAAGGATAACAATAAAATAATAATTTCTTTTGAGTCGATTCATGCAATAAGATTACAATAACCTTCTCAAGGTTTGACCAATATAAATACAAAAGAATTTCTTCTGCAGTTACATCAAAATATCAACACTCCCTCTTAACTAGGAAGGTATTCTTTGTTTCCACACGAGATCATGACCATTGACTATTGAACATATGAATCTATACATCATCGGATATCCATAGTACAACATGAATTCACAACCAATGCATCCAAGGCATATGGGTATCTCTCAAATAGCTTCAACATGTCACCATGACATCCACTACACCGCAATGCATCTGTACCTCATCATGTGCACCCCTGTGACTTAACATCCAATGCATCCAAGGCCTATGGGTAGCTCTCAAATAGCTACAACATGTCCCCAAGACATCCACTACCCCGCAATGCATCTGTACCTTATCACTCCCTTTAAAGAGGGACCATGCCAAGATTGTACCTAAAGTGCTCGAACTTCATCCTCAACAATGGCTTGGTAAACACCATTTTGTGAGGAGACAAATTCAGATCACACCATTCACTTGAGGGAAATACGAAACCATGAATGTGCTAGGGTAGATCTGAGGTTTTTACAAATCTATTCTCGCAGTTTCAAGCGATCTACTCTCACATGCCCTCCATATGTGTTGCAATCGGCCCTTCCAACCTGCAATTTGCCTTTTCAAGCATCAATTCAATCTCTGTTTGAATTCATAAATTAAACCCCAATTTCGTTTAGAAATAATGTTCCCTCAACAAAGTTGTTCAAAAATTTCCTCAGCAATTCCCAGCGATCTCCACAATTGAACAATCGATCCCATGTCGAGTTGTGTTCTAGGTAATATTAATGTTGACCATTTTTTTAATGGTTAAAAGGTTTTAAAATAATTTTTTCTTATTATTTAATGTTTTTACTTTGTGAAAAATAAAAACATTTTTCATATAATTATAAAAGGTGTTTGGAGTATATCTTGAATTTGTGAGGAGGAGAAAATGGGGATTTTTATTTAGGCTTCAATTTAGTGCAAAGTAAAAACGGGTCATAAGACTAGTTGAAGTCTTCTCAATGTATTAGAATGAGAAAACCATATTGTATTGCATCGTGTGAAGATTTTATAATAAAGTTGTTTTTTGTTTTTTTTTGGTGATTGTGTTTTAGATCAGCTTAAAATTGAATAAGGGGATCTTAGGTATGTTTGTGATGGTGAGTGTTTTTTTGGATTCTTGATGATGTTCATTTTTGGTGTCTAGTTTTGACACTAAAATTAAAAATACATAGAGTAAAAGTTAATAAATTCCATGAACAATATCATGCACAAGTAATCAAATAGTTGCAAAGAACATTCAAGCATTCAAGCATTCAAGTTGTTGATGGCATGATACATTCAAGTTACTTCCCACATCAACATTGCACGACACATACACTAGTGTTAATTGTAGTTTCCATCAATCAATATTGAGAAATATACTTGCAATAGTTTATTTGTAAGTGTGAAATCAAACTTAAGTTGAGTTGAATTGTAGTTTCTAGGTGCATTCTTGGTTGAACTCAACACCTAAGACTTGATTGGTTCATTGAAATTCCGAGACAAAATTTGGTTAAAATCAAACCATTGTAATACTTTGGGGTGCATTTTTGGTAGTATCTGACACCCTCAACTTGTTGTAAGCAAAGTTCAAGTGAGCAAGTTCAAGTGAGTGTGAAGTACAAGCAAGTAAGATCAAGTAAACAAGTTCAAGCGAGCAAGTTCAAGAAAGCAAGTACATTTAAGTGTGACAATGATGGCTAAGTTCACGGAATCCGTTTCCTTGTTGGAAAATTTTCTAGAAATAATAGAGAGAAATTCGATCATCCTGACCAACGAAACATTCGAAAATGTTATTACATGTTTGTGAGTCATGAAAACAAGGGTCCATTTGTTGCAATCTCAATCTCAACTATTGAATGATGAAATCAAGGATCTAAAAAATCAACAATCAGTAAAGCATTTTGAAATAATCATAATTCAGAGCAATCCTCTTTATGATGTTAATGATGATGATGAGGATGATGTTTCAAATCAAAAGTCTACTCTTGAGAATCTGAGCGAAAAAAACTTCAAATACAAATGAAGATGAAGTTGTACATGATTAGTGCAATATTTCAAACAACATTGTAAGTCCTCGGGAAGAAATACAATTCAAAACAAATTGACATGGCTTGGGATATGACAAAGGAAACACTTTTCATATTCCTAATTAATCCAAACTAGTTTAGTTTGTGAGTGCACAATTTATCAAAGAAATTAAGAATATTGATAATAAGTGTCAACATTGTCACAGAGTTGGTCACATGGAGAATAAGTGTTTTGATCTCCATCTTTCTCTTCATTGTGAGAAGAAAAATCACCTACCAGAAAAATGTTGAAAGAAGAACAAGTTTTAGAAAACAATTCATTATGGATGGATAAATTCCTAGAGATGGAATCAACAAGTAAAGAAGTTGTATAAGTCTTACCGTCTAGTCAAGATAGAGGTCAAGACATAGCTGCATGGAAAAATGACAAAACCAAAAAGATTTCAAACAATTATTCTAGATGATTTTGGGTATGATTCAGATCCAATTCTATATGTTCTCCTAAATTAAAACATGAATCAAAGATGTTACTCTCCATGCCTCAAAGGGGGGAGCACATTGATAAAAAGATACTCTCAAACACTTTCAAGGGGGGAGTACAATGATGAAATCAACATGGTTAGTAGTCAACCAAAACCACCACATTATTCAAATCAAAATGGTTAGTGGTAAACCCAAACCACCACTTTATTCAACTCAAAATGGTTAGTCGTCAAACAAAACCACCACATTATTCAAATCAAAATGGTTATTGGTCAAACAAAACCAACAAATACAATTGAAGAATAGAAGAATCAAAATATCAAGCTTGGATCCCTGAAAGAACAGAAGAATCCAAGGCTCAAGCTTGGATCCCTTCAACTATGAATCATTGAAGAACAAAAGAATCCAAAGCTCAATCTTGGATCCTTTCAACAAACGTTTCACCTTGCACATGATAGGGGGGGTATTAGACATCAATGATGATAGTGATGCTTCAATATTTGAAGTCCTATCAATCATAAAAATCAATCAACATTTGAGAATTCCAACATATCAACTGGTCTCCTCAAATCAATCAAATATTGGGATGCTAATCAATAGAATGGGAATGTTTAGACATGGCATTTGTTCAATTCCATATGAACTATTCAACATCCAGATATTGGTAGTTTTTTAGGCATATCTTCATTGAATCTCAGTTCCAAAGTTTCATATTAAACACTAAATATGATACCAGTTATTGTTTTCTTACTTGTACAATTATTCATACTTATGATTGGGGGGGAGGGGGGGATGTTAAATTGTTAGTTCCTAGACAATCACAAAGTTCGAGACCACCTACTTATGAGTTGTAATCCTTATCTATTGATGAGTTTTTGTCATGATCCATTGATGAGTTGTCAATGAGATCTAGACCTAGAAGTGGTCCAGTCCATGTACTATAAATTCATATCATGAGATCAATTCAATGTGTAAAAAAATGGTATAAATCCTTTTCTGCCAATTCTTGTCTTTTTTTTATTGAGGTCTAATTCTTAACAATGGGAATGGCATGAAGCCTATGGGAGAGAGAAATTACACAACCAACAAGTGAGTTGGATTATTGGAGGTATGTATGGCTTGTGAGTGAGAGAAATTACACAACCAACAACAAATTTCAACTCAAGTAATGAATTTGCAACCTGTAGGAGAGACAAATTCACCCAACAACTAGAAACAAACCAAATTAGAAACTCCCTAAACTATTACAATGACTCTGGAATGAATTCCATTGATCTCTCATCTCATGAATGGATGAACGAAGGAGAATAAAGAGTTGTTGGGATAGTTCTCTTGCTCATGGATATTGTAACTATGAAGTAAATCCTCAAAACTATAGTTGGTAGAGAATCCTCAATGATTAAACAACACAAGAAACCATTAAAATATATAAAAGCTCCATTTTAAACTCATTGATAGAAAAACAACATAGCAAACAAAGTGATTGATCACATAAGAACTCAATCAAAATTCATTTAACTTCGGCCAAGATCTTTATTATGCAACAATAGGTAGGTTACATGATGTTTGGTTCATACTTATGATCCTCATTGAAGTCTGGGCAACATTTTCTTCACTCTTAGCCAAAGAACCCCTCTTCCTTTCTGGGAAATACTATAAAGGAGGATGGATTAGCTAGGGGATAGATGGAAGGTCAAGCATCCCAAACCCTTCAGCTTCCCCCAAGCTCATTTCTCATCCCTTGTATTTATTTTTTTTGTAAATTGGGGAAGATGTCTCATGTTGTTATTTTATTTTTTAATACATAATATTTTTTTGAAAATAATATTCTTCCTTGTAAATTGACATATCATGTGTTTTCCTTATGATTTAATTAAATTCAAGGGTGGAAACCAATCATGAACATGATGGCATGTGGCCCTTCACATCCAATAACCTGGTTTCCTTCCTCATATGTATCCTTGAGCCTTTCTAGTGTCAATCATTATAGAGTCTATGCTAGTAGCCAATTATTCTTGTGCAGATCCAATTTAGATCACATCTCCCTAATGGGAGGATTTTGGTCCCACAAAGCTTCCAAGAATAGGTGAGGGAAATTTATTGGAACTTGGTTCTCTCATACCATCATTGCAATCAATCATTTTATATCAATATGCCATATGTCTTACCATCCTTTGTGATTTTCCCCTTTCCTTACACTACAAAATTGTATATTTATTTAACTCTTCCAAAGCGTGCAATGCAAAGTCTTCAGTTGTAGGGATAATTCAATCATCCTATTCTTCATCCAACATAGAAGGTGACGGGCCTCAATGTTTCCTATCTATAATTCCCATAATATACACAATTTCACCATGATATGACTAATAATTGTTTTTATATGACCAAGTTTAATAGTAGTCATGGGTACTTTTGTATTTTTCTTAAATGAATATTTTTTGAGATAAAATTTTATGTGTATGGTACATTTTTTATCTAATGTCTATGATAAGTGTGTATCATTAATCAAGCAGGTCTAACCCCTTAAGGAAAGGAAGATTCCAAGAATCAAGGGACCTTATCCCCCACTTACCTCTAAAGCACTGCCAATTTATTAATGATCACTCCTTGCAAGCAGACGTTCAAAAATCAGAAGAGATTGACCACGATATGTTGTTACCCTATTTCCTCCTTGATCCAAGGGGAGAGGTCAAGTTCCAAAGTGTATAAATAGGCCTCTAGCATAGGAAGAAGGAGAGCCAAAAATCTAAATATTTTGTTAAGTTTTGTTAAGAAATATTTTGTTGAAGATTTGGAGCTCTGCTCTTGATGTACAATTGATTTTGATGAAATAAAGATGCCTTCGTTCTTATCCTATTAGAGTTTCCTTAAGGTTCCTTTTTCATCTTGGGTAGGGCCCAATTAAGAGGGATCAATGACCCTATTGTAGTTTCTCTTTCTTGCATGTTAGTGTGTTATCAATTAATCTTTTATTTCTCTTGAAGAATTAGATAGTCATGCACAATAATTTCTGATTTATGTTTGTTATAATTTTAGAAGCTACAACTATCTTCTTTAACATTCATTAACAATTGCATGTAATAGGATCACTGAAATATAAACAATCACAAAACACAATATATATCCTAGGAAACCCCCGTGGGGAAGAAAACCCAACAACCAATTCTTCAATATAGATTCCTTCAACCAATACAATGTCACATTATAGCTCTCCACAAATATACCAAGACCAAGATACCAAAGACCATGAAACCAAGACCTCTTTTTTAGGGAAATACCAAGATAACAAATCTTTTTTTAGGAAAAACCATGGAAAATTAGCCCATGAGCGAAATTTAGCCCCTAAAATCATCCCCGAGACCAAGATACCAAAGACCAAGAAACCAATACCTCTTGCACTAAACCTCCTTTGATATGCTCCAAATACACAAGAGAAGGCTAGTTATGTCTATATACAAATGAGAGGAACTCGACCTCTATTTATACACATAAATTGACTCCCAAAAAGATGTAACCCTAAGAGGGGTCGTTTTGACTTTTACAATAAGGATAAAAATAAAATAATAACTTCTTTTGATCCAATTTATGCAATAATATTACAATAACCTTCTCGAGGTTTGACCAATATAAATACAAAAGAATGTCTTCTGTAGTTACATCAAAATATCAACACTCCCTCTTAACTAGGAAGGTATTCTTTGTTGCCACATGAGATCATGACCATTGACTATTGAACATATGAATCTATACATCATTGAATATCCATAGTACAACATGAATTCATAGCCAATGCATCCAAGGCATGTGGTTAGCTCTCAAATAGCTTCAACATGTCATCGTGACATCCACTACCCCACACTGCATCTTTACCTCATCATGTGCACCCCTATGACTTCACATCTAATGCATCCAAGGCCTGTGGGTATCTCTCAAATAGCTACAACATGTCCCCAGGACATCCACTACCCTGCAATGCATTTGTACCTTGTCACTCCCTCTGAAGAGGGACCACGCCAAGCTTGTCCCTAAAGTGCTTGAACTTCTTCCTCAACATTGGCTTGGTCAAAAAGTCTACAACCTGCTTCTAGGTAATCATGTATTGTAGCATCACTGCTCCCCTCTGCACCATATCCATGATATAGTGATATTTGATCTTGATATGCTTTAACCTATAATGGAACACCAGATTCTTTGACAACTTCATGCAACTCTGGTTGTCACACCAAATGCAGGTCGCCTCCAGTTTGAGACCAAATAACCCAGACGACAGCTTCTGAAGCCACATTGCTTCTCTACATGCTCCACATGTTGCCACATATTCAACCTCAGTCGTACCGAATGCTACACATGACTGCTTCATGTTGCTCCATGAAACCATACTGGATCCTAGACTGAAGCAATATGTCGAAGTACTCTTCCGATCAGGAATACTGTCGACCCAATCTGAATTCGAATATCCATATAACTCGAACGCATGGTCTGTCACATACCTAAAACCATAATCCAATGAACCCTTAAGGTACCTTATCACATGTTTTGTTGCAACCAAATGAACCTGCCTGGGCTACTCCATATACTGATTTAGGGTGTTCACAAAAAAACATATATTTGATCTCGTGTTCTTCAAGTACATCAATGAACCCACCATCTTCCTGTATAAAGTAACATCCACATTCTATGAAGTCGTATCCTGCAACAATTTCAGATTTGATACCATAGGTGTATCCATTTCCTTGCAATACAACATCCCGAACCTCTTCACGATTTCCACTGCATACTTCCCTTGATTAAGAAAGATCTCATCCCGTCTCTACCATACCTCAAGACCCAAAAAGTAATGTATCATCCTAAGATATTTCATCTCAAAATCAATAGCCAATTTTATCTTACACTCTGATATGAGCTTTTCCACACTTATTAGAAACAATTCATCCACATATAGCAACAGTATTATCGAACCATCATCCACAACCTTAAAGTAAAGGTTAGGATATGCACTGCTCTTTGTAAATCCTAAGCTCGTCAGAAAATTCTTGATCCTGCCATACCAAGCTCTAGGTGCCTGCTTTAATCCATATAAATCCTTCTTCAATTTGCACACATGCGTCTCCCTATCATGTACCTCGAACCCTTATGGATGCTCCACATATACTTCCTCTTTTATTTCACCATTCAAGAAGGTTGTCTTCACATTCATCTGATGCACCTTCCATTTCATTAATGCGACCAACAAAATTATAGTCTTGATCAAGGTATATCTCACCATGGGAGAAAATGTCTCCTCATATTCAATTCCCTCCTTTTAAGAGAATCCTCGAGCCACAAGTATAGCCTTATAATTTTCAATACTTCCATCAACTGCATGTTTCATTTTGTAGATCCATTTTGAACTTACTATTGATTTCTCCTTCTGTCTGGGGACCACATCCCAACCATCATTATTTAATGTGGATTGATATTCCTCTCCCATGGCATCCTTCCATACCCTTTTTTCTGCAGCCTCTTCATAACTGGACGGTTCTGTATCCATGATAACACAAAAAAATGCCACATAGTTGGAATACGGTTTCGACTTCTTACTTTCCCTGAGATATTTTTCTGGGGCACCATATATTTCTGCATATCTGATGATCTCTTGTGCCCAATATGTTCTTCTCTTCTGAGAAGGAATCTTTGTTGGCCTTTTATGTTCTTCTATGTCATTTTTCTCATGAATTACTTCTTCTTGTTCAACTACTTCTGCCTCTTGAAACTTCATTCTCCTCCTCATGAACCTCTTTTTCACAATCCAATTTTGATTTTCTAAAATTTTCACTCTCATCAAAGTTGACATCTCGATTAATCTCAATTTTTCAGTGACCGGGAATATATATCATGTATTCCTTCGATGTGTCACTGTAACAAAAAAATATGCCATTCTTTCTGGATGGATCCAATTTTTTCCTCTTTTCCTTGGGGACATGCACAAATACGGGGCAACCAAATATCCTTAGATGGTTGAATTTCAAATTCTCTCCTGAAAACATCTCCTCTGGTGTCTTGTTTTCAAGTACTTTGTTGGGAATTATGTTATGCACGTACATTGTAGTATTTGCTTCTTTTTCCCACAAATGCATAGGTAGATCTTGATCATGGATCATAGCCTTCACTGCTTCCATGATTGTCTGATTCTTCCTTTCTACTACTCCATTTTGATGAGGATTGTAGGGAGTAGAAATATCCCTCTTAATCCTAGATTCCTTACAATATTCTTTGAATTCCTCTGAAGTGAATTCTCCTCCATTCTTTGATTGCAAGGTCTTTATCTTCCACTCTGTCAGGTTTTCTACCATTGCCTTAAATTATTTGAATTTTCCAAAACACTTCATTCTTTTCCTTCAACAAATAGATCCAATTTTTACGTGAGTAATCATCAATAAAAGACACATAATATACATACCCGCTTAGTGAAGTTGTTGACATCGGTCCATACACATCCGAGTGCACGATGTCCAATACTCTTTTGGCTCTATTATCGTTGTTGAGAAAGTAGTGCTTCACACTATTTCCTTGTGCGCAACCTTTGCACACACCGTCTGGTTTTTCTTGGATCTCTTGTAGTCCCATCACCATCTTTCTCACACTCGCTAGGGCCTTGTAATGTAGGTGAGAAAATATCCTATGCCATAATTCGTTGCGATTCACAGTGTCATGAATTAACGCTGATTTTGATAGCCCTTTCAATTTGTAGAGTCCTCCCTCTTGAACTCCAATCACCACAACATCATCAAAAGTATTCCCTCTAGGCCACATACGAAATTTTCCATAAAAAAATGTAACTATGTAACCCTTCTCATCCAATGTTGAAACTGAGAGAAAGTTATTCTTCAATCTAGGAACATAGAGAACTTCCTTCATCTTCATTGGCTTTCCCGAGTCTAACTTATAGAAGGATTCTCCTACTCCTTTGATCGGATATTGATAGTCATATCCCAATTTCACCTTGTGCGGTGAATCCTTATGAGTAAGGTTAGACAAGGAGTTTTTATAACCTGTCATGTGCTTGGAAGCACCGTTGTCCACCAGCCAATTGTCACTTCCATGATTGACAGTTCCTGTAAGGGATGAGATAATACCATACTCCTCATCACTTGATTCATCTTCCTTTGCAACCTTCTTGGGTGGCTCATTAGCTTCAGTTGTATGAACATGGTGCCTTTTACCTCCTTTCTTTTCCCTTGGTCTATGAATGAGGGAACAATTCCTAGCAATGTGTCCCATTTTATGACAACAAAAACATATGATATTTAGGTTATTTCTTTGTCTCTTCTTAAACTTCTTGGGTGAGGAGGGTTCTTTCTTTATCTTTCCTTTCCTAGTTTGGGTGGCTAGGAGTTGATAATCATCTGTCATCTTATCTTCTCTTTCTTCTGTCCTTGCTTCTTCTTGGTTGTAATCTTCCCATAGACTATTGAACTTGGGTAGCTTCCTTCTTGAGCATATCCCTTGAATAAATGCATTCCATGACCTTGGGAGGCCATTCAAGGTGGTCATCACCATTTCTTATCCATTCACTGTATCACCAATGGATTCTATATACTCCTTGATCTGGTTCATTCTTGAGAAGTAAGAGTGGATGGTTTCTGAATTCTGCATCCTCACGTTCTTTAACTGAGTTCTCAAGGTCATTCTTCGGTTGATGTTGTTTCCTTGAAACAATCGTGTTAAGGCATGCATCATTTCTTTCGGAGTGGATAATGAATATATGCGATGAATAATATGGTCCTTAATGGAGTCTGAAATAATCCTTTTTGCTTTGACCATATCCTTCTTGTGCTTTGCTTTAGCCTCATCTCCCTCTGGTTCTAAAACCTCTTCTTTAGTGAACTTCTCTAGATCATTTTCTTCTAGGAGAAGGGATACTCTGTACCCCTAGGCTCTAAAGTTTCCATATCCCTCTAGCTTCTCATCAATCTTGGTTTCGGTATTCATCCTGCCCCTAAATCACAAATTATGGATTCTAAATATCTTATCCAAGGAAAATATGCCCTCCACTAGCGCACACTTGCAGGTGGTATTTGTCTTGTTTGGCCACCACTCTTATCAAGAAAAATGACTCCTTTTGTCTTCTAGATCTGTGAATTGTCTTCTATTTAGACCTGATCTGATACCATGTTATAATTTTAGAAGTTACAATTATCTTCTTTAACATTCATTAAAAATTGCATGTAATAGGATCACTGGAAGATAAACAATCACAAAACACAAGATATATCATGGAAAACCCTCATGGGGAAGAAAACCCAACAACCAATTCTTCAGTATAGAATCCTTCAACCAATGCAATGACACGTTATATCTCCCCACAAATAGACCAAGACCAAGATACCAAAGACCAAGAAACCAAGACCTCCTACACTAGACCTCCTTTGGTATGCTCCAAATACACAAGAGAAGGGAAGTTGTGTGGGTATACAAATGAGACGAACTCGACCTCTATCTATACAAATAACTTGACTCCTGAAAAGACAAAACCCTAAGAGGGGCCATTTTGACTTTTACAATAAGAATAACAATAAAATAAAAATTTATTTTGATCTGATTTATACAATAAGTTTACAATAACCTTCTTGAGGTTTGACCAATACAAATACAAAAGAATATCTTCCATAGTTACATCAAAATATCAACAATGTTAGGTTGTTGTTAACTATTAGCTTCAACATGTCTCTTGTAGAAAGGGTTGGAAGTCTATTGGGATGCTCAAGGGTATCTTCTCAAGGCTAAAAACCTTAGTTATATCTCATTATATTTTAGTCTAGATATTTTTCAATGCTTTGGAATACTTCTACAAGCTTCTTAGGATTCTTTTTGGCATCCTATAGGACTATTACAGTTCCTATAGAAACTTCCTATAGGACCGTTTTAGCTCAAGTTTCTTAATTTTCTCATTCATATTTTCATGAAATTAGCAGTAGATAATAAGATAACATATGGCTTGATATTGGCTCTAGGGTTAGGCATAATTTGGTTCATTT
>JZKD02S1658579.1:611328-623272 GCA_000966675.3 Picea glauca
GCTTCAAACTTCCCAGCCAATGATATTCTGACAAATACACAAATTTATTATTAAAAAAATGAGGTTTATATATTTCCTATGTTAAACATTACCTTTTTTTCAAAAATTCCGAAGTCAACTAACAACTAATTGAAAGTCAGCGATGAACTCATCGCTATAGTCCCTGCCCTTGGCCTTCCGGCAGGGACTAATAATATGAGAAGTAGATACAAAAGGATGCTGAAATTAAGGTATATAAAAGCACGCAAATTATTTATGGGCTTTAATTTTCATTCCATCGGGATTGTAATCTATATAAGGATCTAATGAGATTATATTGGAATAAATACTTTCCATGAATTCACTCTTTGGGTAAAACAACAAATGTCTTGTGACTGAGGTATAATAATTTATATAACTTTATTTATTTTTTATTTGAAACAATTCTGCAATAATAATAAATTAATATTTACGTATTATTTAAATTACTTGATAAACTATGATGACCATTTTTGAAATTAGGACCTACATGTTCATATCTTCTTGTTTTGAATTTTAATCTTATCTTTGTATTACCTATTACCTACACGTTCATATGTTTACCTACTTGCTTTGAATTTTAATCTTATCTTTGTATCATCTTTATGATATTAAAATGGATAAGACTAAGTATATCTATCTACTTTTTTATTTTTGAAGTATTTTTGAAGAATTAAAAGATATGATGTAATTTTTTTTGTTCATTATAATTTTTTATGAATTATTTTGAGAAGAAATAAACATGTTTGTGGTTTGCAGGACTAGTCAATGGTATAAGAAACCATGACTCAGGGGCATCTAAGTTGTCAAAATTATCTAAGGATCACACCTTGATTGGACCACATCAACCTTTAACATGATTGGATTTTAGGTGTCTCCTTTTAGCTACCATGAAGTTTCGAATTTGGATCGCCTTAAAAAACAAAGCCCTTCAAAACCAATCACATTAGCAAAATTTGACAATTTATTTTCTTTATTGTTTAAATATGATTTCTTTTATTTATTTTAAAATTTCAATTTATTAATTACAAATATAAAAAATCAAATAATTCAAATCCAAAGGAGCATATTTTTTATTTACTTCACTTGATTGCGAAAAATAGATAAAAGAATATTTATAAGAAAATTATGTTTTAGTTTTTAGATTCATATTTATGTATTTTGCTTATTTCTAAATGATTTAAATATTCATGTGATGATTTATGAATACACTTACTAGCCTCTAAAAGTGTGTTGGAGTGTTTCTTTTTGAATCTTACCCTCTTTGAGCATAAATAGTAAAGTGATGGTTAAAAAAAGAAGGTTGATGGTCACCATCAAGAATGGTGATGGCCACCATCATGAAGTGGATGATCATTGGCAAAAACTCGTGTACCATAATCATTGTGTAGAAAATCTTGAACATGGTGCATGGGAATAAAGCACAAGACAGTGTAAAGACACTTGTTTTTGGTTCAACCATTTTGGAGGTTCCCCTCCGATTGTTAGAGACATGGGTAAGGTGGTTCTTCCATTTTTGTTGATGGATACACTCTCATAGTTTCACAAATCCACTCCTGTAAAATCTCTACAAACAAATTAAAATAAAATTCTATTAGATTTGTGCATCCTGTATGTGTGTAATTGAATGTAAGTTATGAAAGTGGGAGATAATAACAAATTGAAATAAAATTCTATTGGATTTGTACATCTGTATGTGTGTAATTGAATGTAAGTTATGAAAGTGGGAGATAATAAATTGATGAATGTAAGTTATGAAAGTGGGAGATAATAAATTGATATAGGATAAAGTTTCAAATACAAATTTCTCAACCAATAAAGCTTTCGTTTTCAAAATATCAAGAAGAGTTATAGATGTAAATTATCATTACTTCATTTTCAAAATATCTATTGTAATTTAAAAAATATTCATAAATCATGGCATCATGTGATTTTGTTATGATTAATGTTTTCATTTAACTATGAATTTAATTATAAAAAATTATATATTTTCTTATTGATAAAGTACTCTTAAAAATGACATTGTAGTAGTTGTTTAAATTATACTTTTTATAATGATACAAAATAAATTAATAAATTAAAACAACATTTGACAAAATAAAATTTAAACTTGGTATAACTAGGAGCATATGAATTAATAGTTATACCAATCGATCTATAAATCAAACACTATCCCAAATATGCCAAACAATAGGATAGAGGGTGTGATCATTTTATGGAAGCAAATCTCTTTTTTTCCAACACAATTATTTGATCATTATTAACAACATGTCCATTAGAAGCACCTTGTTTATATATTATTCAATATACATATTAAATGATATGAAAATGACGACAAACTTGATAATATAAAACTTAAACTTACCTAACAAAGAGCATATGGATTAATGGTATTAAATTTTATTTAGCATAATGGGTACCATACAAATTAATGGTTATATCAATAAATCTATATATCAAATAATGTTCCAATTATAATATGGTGATTGATATATCATTATTTTAGATTAATGGTTATATTAATAAATCTATATATCAAATAATGTTCCAATTATAATATTTTTAGATTAATGGTTATATTAATAAATCTATATATCAAATAATGTTCCAATTATAATATGGTGATTGATATATCATTATTTTGTCTTCATCAAATAATTATGTTAGTAATATTATTAAAACATTATTAATAATTATTCAATTAGAAACACTTTGTTTATATATTATTCAATATAGATATTAATATAAATATTAAATGATATGAAAATGATAACAAATTTGATAATATAAAACTTAAACTTGACATAACAAAGAGCATATGAATTAATGGTCTCAAATTTTATTTAGCATAATGGTTACCATACAAATTAATGGTTATATCAATAAATCTATACATCAAATAATGTTCCAATTATGGTGATTGATATATCATTCACTTTGTTTTCGTCAAATAATTATGTTAGTCAATATTATTAAGACATTAATTCTTTGCAAAGTGTTATTGGTATTAATTGATAGTCCAACTCTTTAAAATGATATGATGAAATGTAGAATCATTTAATAGAAAAATATCTATCCTTTTATCACCATATATGTTCATTACACTAACAACATCATGGAAAAAGTCCATAGCTTAGAATAATTAATGTTTTCATAGTGCATCTTGAATGCATTCCATCATCATGTCATACTCACCTTTCCCATCACTTGGGCTCAAAATAATCCCATCTGATAGGAATCCATGTTTAGCAATGCCATCTGCACATCTAATACAAACACCTCCAACACTTGAACTTCTCGATACATCCATTAGATCACATTGCATGTTCAAATAATATAACACCAATATCATTGATAAACTTGACATAGGGAAAACAAATGAAGCACTCCATAAAAATTTGGTCATGTTTATTATCGTTACTAATCATGAAAATGTGTCTCCTTAACTATGCATTGATTGTTGGGTGCATTGTTGTTATCATCAATCCACAATGTTGCATGCTTATATGTAATTTGCACCATAGTAATTATCAATTGGGTTTAGCTTGGGTGGTTGGGAGGAATGATCGTTATCCTCCCCAGACAAGATCAGTTCCCACAAGTGACATGTTGAGATCTTAATGAATACATAATTGTAATGGCTTCGAGCCTTGTTGTTAACCGACCTTATACCCTAAAGATTTTAGAGTTTACCCTGGATACCATCCTCAAAATTAAAAGAAATACTCGAGATTTCCCTTAAATTTGAATTTTATAATGTAGAAAAAATATATACCATAATAATAACATATTTAGAAAAAATAATACTCCCTATAAATCTCAAATCTCACTTAATGAGCCAAAATCCCTATAAACATGACTTAATGAACCACTGTATAATTATTTACAAAATCCTTCATTTATAAAACAACATAGCTAAGCAACCATACTTTTACTCTCAAAATTCCATATATCTCCTTTAAAACAATGCGACACTATTTCACTTATGAATTAATGTATTTTTGGAACTTTATATATATTAATTTTTGATGCATAGACTAGTGATACCTTATCTAAGGTGATGGGTCAAATCTACACGTAAACACATTACAATCAATCACCATTAGTAACTACATCTATCACATTAATATATCGTATTTATCATCATTAGAGTGTTGATCAAGAGTACTACACAGAAAATATTGGCATGTGCGCATTAAACATTTTTCCTTTGAATTTGTTCCAACAAATATTTATATTGAGAGATATAATCATACCAACATATATTTATATTGAAAGATATAATATAATTGACATATTTTGATTGGCATTTATATAATAATGATTAATATATCTCTCTTCGGAAGAAGATTGATCGATACAAGTTAGTGTATGGAACGATATCATTTATTAATATTCTTCACGACAGCTTGACAATCCTATAAAATATCATATGGGAGTGGAAATTTAACAATCTCATGACATGTTAATTGATGTGATTTAATGTTTTGGTGGTAGGTTACATAATAAGGCTCACCAACACTATAAGACATTCAAATTGTATTTGGAGGAAAAGTAAGTTACAGCGTCGGCACAGAACCTTCCATCTTCTTTGGCTTCAGAGAGAAGATGGAAGATGGAACCAAAGATGGATTATATCTTTTTGGAGTCATCGATTGGCGGAGGGGATAAGGTTAACATTTCCTTGGTCGAGATTTTGCCAAGTTTACGACAGGTTTAGCAGATTATTTTTCGGATTTCACAACTTTCTTATCCTTTACTACATCTCTGTGTAGTAAGTGACAACCCACTGTTTCTGAGGTGCCATACATTAGTTTTTATTATTTACATTAATGGACTATGGTTAGTATACCTTAGGTTTTTATGTCACCATTAAACCTTTGCAGTCTGGGTTTAAGTAACTATAACTGGGCCCTGACTCCATTATTTTCGCCACCTATTACTATTCTGGGAAACTGGTTCAACATTGATGACCCTGGCTTAAACATTACCAATGGAGCCCAGGTGGCGATACTATGGTGAATCCATGACGTGATGACATAGAAGGCGACGTTAGTGCACTAATGGGTGCAGCTGACGAGGACTTATGGCAAGGGACGGGTCTTTTTGCCATTGATGATTCCTTGGGAGTGGATACGACCTCATTAAATCTTCCTCCCGGTGATATGACCACTAAACATGCCCACCAACTCAACAAAAATTTTGACATTTTGCCAACCTTCGTCGCTTCACATCCTGTGTGTTCTGGTCTTTCGCGCCCTGTGGAGCTGGTTAAGCCCATGGGTGGTCTGAACACAGGTTGTAGGGGTGGGGTGTGGACTCTCCCAACACATAGAGAAAAGCAAGAAAGCCTTCAGCTACAACAGGAGTAAGGTGCAAACAGTGGAAAGCCAACAAAACCATTAAGAGAATGGTCCTGGGGTCCGATATAGGTCTCGAGGAGACCTGTAGGATGGCTCTATGTGGGTTAGTTGACAGAGTATCATACAACTATTTGAGTAAGGTCCCTATCTCGGTCTGGGTTGAACAACACTGGGTGCCTATCCTAGGCTACGCACCTGAGATTTTGTACCTAACGAAAGGTTGGTTGGGTTTTATTTGTAAAGTTCCAGAGGATTTAACCCTTCTTCTGGAAACCTGGTGGGTGTTTGGAGGCAACAGCTTGATGGTGAAGTGGTGGAGGGTAGCATTTGACCCGACGACCGAATACTTCCAAAACTGTCATCTATGGGTTCTCTTACCCGGGTTACCCATTCAACTCTGGAACGAGGGTGCCTTAAGGGCTATTGGAAACTCCTTGGATACTTTTATCACTTTGGACAGGAAGACCCTTTCGGCTGTGTTAGGAAGATTGGGAAAATTCTGGTGGAAATAGACATCCACTGCAAGCTACCAGAGGTTATAGAGATTGAATGATGAGGTCATTGAATACTCCAGAGGCTATATTACCTTGGCATACCTTTCAGGGGTAGCCTTTGTCATAGCACGTGACACCTTCGAAGGGACTGTAAGGGCTTCGTGGAGGAAGAGGTGTCGGAAGACACCGCTATATTTAGATATTTTCATGACTACTCACCGAAAGTGGACTCTTTTGGGACCAGGACTCTGCATTATACATTAGAGGTTTCTAGCTAGTCTAACCCTGTGGACATGCGCACCGGTAAGTTAAAACAACATTGTCCTACTCTTTATTCTACTTGATCTTTGTGGGAAAGGGATGCTTTGGATGCTTCATGTTGGCTAAAACATTCTACCTCCAAAGGCGAGGTGTCCTCCGAGGTGGACATGGAACTTTCTGGACCTGCCTTAGTGGGGCCAGCTCGTCAAAAGGATAGGGCTACTTCATCGGTGGGTTTTATGGAGGTAGAGTCTTTAAATATAGCCGCGAGTCTTTCTTACACTGAATCAATTAAGAAAACACAGTCTAGGATTCCTATTGGTCGTGATGACCCTAGTCCACCGGTTATCTCATCTCCTTTGTCTTTGCCTCGGTCAAATGGTATTGAAACTCTCCTTGGTTGTAGGGAATCAAAGGATGACAACACTACTCTCAATGTTGTGATGGATTCCCTGATTCCTTTCATCCGCGACACTAACTCTATTGTTCAATTACCAGTTTACTTGGGAAACATTGTTTATGGAAATTCCACTAGTGGTGGGGAGGCTAGTACCTCTTGTCCATGTTCTGAGGGGGCAGAAAAAGAGTATGCTTGGTTTAGGGGCCTGGGCATTGAACATTCCCCTATAAAGACATAGAGCTCCCAGAATAAATTGGTGGGTTTGACCACATTGCCTATTGACATTGTTCCCTCTACCATTGATTGTGGGGCACTTAGAGAAATGAAAGCCCTGGCTAGGGAAAAGTAATGTTATTACTTTTATTAAATCTAATAGGGGTCGGGGTCACCCTCAAATCCGCCTTTATTTGTCGACTTTTGGATAGAACTCGGTCGGACATTGTGTTTTTACAGGAAGCCTTGGTGCATGAAAAAAAAGCTAGAGATTTCATGAATTGCTTCCGACCTTCTTGGGTTTCTTGTGTTGTAAATTCGGTTGGTACTTTGGGAGGTCTATTAGTCACCTGGGACCCAAACTTTTACGAATTGGTTCCTCACCTTTCCTGTGGTGGTATATTGTTGACAGGCAGGTGTATTACTAGCAAGAAGGAGCTCACTCTGCTCAATATATATGGACCGTGCTCAGAACGAAAGATGGTTGCAGACAGTGGTCTATTATCATATAAAAATCTGGTTATTGTTAGTGATCTGAATTTAACTATCTTGTCTGATGAAGTCTGGGGAGGATCTCACAAGCTGGACCATTGGCCATTTTTTTCAAAGCGTTATTTCAATCCAAGAATTTATTTGATATCCATCCAGAAAACATTATCCCTACTTAGAGGAATGGATGAACTGGTACAGACTCTATTGCAAAGAGATTGGATAGATGTTTTATTTCTGAAGATTTATTAACAAGTGTTGGCCTCTACAGGTCCTGGGTGGAGTACCAGTTTATATCATATCATGCCCATGTTTTATTACAGTTGGAGATTCCTCCATTATACAAAGCCTACCCTTTCAAATTAAACTCACAATGGTTGCTCAAAAAGGATTACAATGAATTGGTACATAAGGTATGGAAGGATCCAAAATTTGTATTAGAAGAAGGTAGACATTGCATAATCGTCTAGAAACTAAAGGACTTGAAGACACACACTAAGTTTTGGATAAAGGAAAGAATTGGCAGGAACTTGCTACATCTGGATATGTTAGAGACTGAAATAAAAGTTACTATTTTGAATATGGTGGGAGATTCATCACTTCCTTAAGTGGTAAGACACGTTTGTAATGTGAAACAAGAAAGAAATAAACTATTAATAGTGAATGAAGAACAATGGAGACAACATAGTAGGGAAATATGGATCCAAAGTGGCGACCAAAACACAAAGTTTTTTCACCATTATTCCAATCACAGGAGGAATCAGAAACATGTTTGGGAGATCTCAGATGAAACTGGGTATATGCACACAGGTCAGAGAGAATTAAAAGAGAGGTGGTAAATTACTTCAAAAAGAATTTGAAGGCTTCGGGCCATCCTTCCAAAACTGAGCAAGTCAAAGTTGTTGGTCTATTCTCTAGGCTGGTTACTGTTGAAGAGGCAAGATCACTACATGGTCCAATTAATTTGGGTGAACTGAAAGAAGTATTATCTCTATTCAAAAAAGATAAAAGTCCAGGGCCCGATGGTTGGACTGTCGAGTATTTCACTCACTTCTTTGATTTTGTAGGGGAGGACCTCCTAGATATGGTTGAGGAGTCAAGATTGAAACGATTTATTGCTGGGAGCCTAAATTCTACGTTCTTATCCTTTATACCAAAAGAAAATAAACAAACTAACTTTGGGGATTTCATGCCTATATAGTTATGTAACCTCTGCTAAAAATTAATCTAAAAAATCATCGCTAATCGAATAAACCCTATCCTTTCCAGATCACTCTCAACATAGCAGTTGGGATTTTTGAAAGGTAGGCAGATACAAGATGTTATTGGAACAACACATGAGTGCCTCCATAGCATAAAAAAAAAAGAAATTAAAATCCCTTGTTCTGAAATTGGATCTGCGGAAAGCATACAATTGCATATATTGGGATTTGTTAAGGATGATATTAATACAAGTGGGTTTTGGTATCCAGATAACCAATTGGTTTATGAGTTGTGTTGTTTCCTCGTCTTTTGTTGTGTTACTTAATGGAGAGGCTACATATTTTTTCAGGAGTGGCATAGGTTTACACCAAGGTGTCCTTTATCCCAATTATTATTTATTCTGGTTATGGAGAGTCTTAGCCTTTTATTAAATGAAAGCAAAGGGAAAGGAAAACTAGCAGGTATTAAGGTGTCCAGAATGATAAAAATTCTCCACTTATTCTTCATGGACGATGTATTAATCATGACCAATGCCACACTTCAAGAATGGTTGGAAATTGACAGACTCATCAAATTGTTCTGTAAAGCTTCGAGTCTTCAGGTTAATGATTCCAAAACAATTGTTCTTTATGAGGGTTTATCTGAAGTGGACCTAACTCCTTTCAAGTATTTTCTCCCATATACATTTACAGATCTAGCTATAGGTTTCAAATATCTTGGTTATTATCTAAATACTGGGGTGCACAAAGCTGATGACTCGAGCTGGTTGTTGGCCAAGATGGAGAAAAAAATTGGATTGTGGTGCAATAGGTGGTTATCCTTGGGTGGTCGATATATTTTAATAAAATCAATATTGGAGAGTCAACCGATTTATTGGATGTCTTTGGAGACCATTCCACGCTTAGTTTTAAACAAGATTCGAAAAATTATGTTTAATTTTCTATGGAATGGAAAAAGTGAAACTCAACATTTCCATCTCTGCAGGTGGGAATCTCTATCTAGACCAAAGAAGTGCGATGGATGGGGTTTTCACAATTTATTCCATTTCAACAACGCTTTGACATCTAATACACTCTGGTGATTTCTAACCCAGGATGGCATTTGGCACAATGTTATTAAGGATAAATATATTCCCTTTACAACTATCATTAATTGGTTCAGGTCGACCACCTTCAAACCATCTGTAGCATCAAGGATCTGGAACAGTCTTATTAAATCGATCCACTTGATCACTCATTGGCTTAGCTAGATCCCCGGATTGGGACAGCATATATTTCTCGGTAGAGATAGAATCTTGTGACTGGGAGATAGATCCTTTCTCTCACATGCTCTTATCACTCACTTAAGGTGGAAAAAGAACATAGTTCTCACCCAAGCCAAAAGTAACTTGGATCATTTCCCCCTCATAGACAACTAGATCTGTAGCAACGAGTTGGGTATTACAAGTGAGATGGCAGCCGAATGGGATCATTTTCATATCGCTCTTATTGGTGCAGGAGCCTCCATCCAGGATACAAAAGACGAAATGATGTGGATCGAAGGCGATACTTCTGGGTCTGTTATTGTTAAAAATGCTTATATGGCTCTCATATCTACCCATAGGTTCCCGAGGTATGGTGGATGGAGGTATAATATCTGGAAATGGGACATGCAACTCAAGATCAAATTTTTTATATGGTTGGCAGCTGAAAACAAAATATTAACTTGGGATACACTTCAACAAAAAAGCTGGGAGGGCCCAAGCTGCTGTCAATTGTGAAAACATAACATTGAAGATATTAACCACCTTTTCATACTATGAACTTTCACCAACTTGGTTTGGGAAAGAATAAAAACTATTGAGAAGCTTAAAAAACATTGGGAAGGGGATACACTATCTGATTGTTTTAACTCTTGGACAGAGGACACATATGTCTCCTCTATTCTAGCTGCCCTTACTTGCTGGTATATTTGGATAGAGAGGAACAAAGAAATCTTCGAGAATGATTCTCCATTAGTTCTCTTTGTGGTTATCAAGACTCTCAGATCATTTAAAAGACACCCAACAACACACAAACATATCCCTTTAAGATCTTGTATGATTACACAGCTTGTTGATACTTCTACTGCATATTTTGACGGGGCAACACAAACATGTGGCAAGAAGTGTGGAGCCAGGGGTGTTATCAAAACTCCAGATTTATCAGTTTATAGATGGTTTTTGAACTGTGGGGAAGGATCCAATACAAGGGAAGAACTACTGGGAGTATGGGCAACTCTCACACTGGCTACACATTTGTCCCTTCAAAAACTTAAGGTTTTGGGTGACTCAAAGGTAGTAATAGAATGGATAACCAATAGAGGAAGACTCCAAGATAGTGTTATTGAAGGATGGAAGCTTAGAACAAAGGAATTATTAAAAAACTTTCAAGAAATTAGTTTCCAACATATTTTCAGGGAATTCAACAAGGAGGCGGATCATCTATCAAAACAAGCTATACATGAACCTAAAGGCAAAATTACATATTTCAAGTGGGAAAATGGGACTGAAGGTCCCAAAAGACATCTCATCCTTTTCTAACAATTTCTGTATATCTGTATATTGAGTCTGCTTATACTATATTTGGACTTTTATCATATAGATTTGGGTATAAAAGATCAGATGTTTTCCTTTTGATCTAGTAATATGGTTATGTAGCATTTCATTTTGAAATATCGGTCCACTAAGACTTCTAAGAAATGTTATTTCCATATAGTTATTGTTTTGACTACTTGGTACTTCCGGTTTAGTCTCTAACTGGATTCCTTGTTATAGACAAAAAGATGTAAAAAAATTATACTTTTTCCAATATAATTTGAGAAAATTTTCTATTGGAAAATGAGATAAATAATAACTAGGTATGTGATTGCTTAAAAATTGAAATAAAATTTGAAATTGGTTGGATTAACATGTATATTTTCCAAATATTGTACCTAGCTTTGGGTCGAACTTAACTTCATTTCCTATTTTTCTTGGAAATAGGTTTGGTATTTAACCTATGCACATTTTCATTATAGTTTCAGAATGGCTAGACTTGTGGAGAGTTAAACTATTGCTAGTTCTTAGGACTTTAAGATAAGACTATCTTTCAATTTTTTAAACTACATTTGTTAAACTTTTGTTCAATAAAAAATAATATTATGATTTTTTAACAAAATAAAATATTATGATTTTTTAACCAAATAAAAACATTATATTGAGAAATTGCATCATTAACTTATTACTATAACTATTGTGAACATACTATGTTAATATCTCTCGATTAAAAACTAAATGCCCGCGGGCAAGATTTGGACACAGTGCGGAAAAGTAAAGTTTCCGCAGTTAAGTTAAAGGCAAGATGCGGACTTTCCGCACTGGACTATATATTCAAGGTGCGGATACTCAAGATTTCCGCAGGCTGTCAATACGCAAAACGCGGAAATCTCTGAAAGTAGAAAAAAAAAATTCAAAATCAAACAAAATTTAACTTAGTTATGTAACC
>JZKD02S1658579.1:623322-650150 GCA_000966675.3 Picea glauca
ACCAAATAAAAACATTATATTGAGAAATTGCATCATTAACTTATTACTATAACTATTGTGAACATCCTATGTTAATATCTCTCGATTAAAAACTAAAATTAAAAATGAAAATAAATTATATAAGTAGAAATATTGATTGAGTAAATTAATATATACATATTTAAAAAAATTAATTAAACAAAATATTTAATAGAAAAATATAAAATTAATGGAATGGTTAATCATTAAACAAAATATAAAGTTCACAAAAGTATTTCTGGACTCATTAGCAGGGGCTACATCTAGGTTGGGGATCAGAATAGACCCAAACCAAGATCCAAGAAAACACCCAAAAGAAAACAAGCGACGGGGCAAAAAATTGGCTCATTGGCTAATAAAGGAGGTGGGAAACTATATGATAAACTCAAGACAGATTCACAGGCTCTCAGAGAGCTCCTTTTCCCACCCACCAAATTGTTAACTATGAAATTCTTCACCTGGAATATCAAAGGCCTAAATGGAAGATCCAAACAAAGGATTCTTCGAAACTGCATCAAAATGGAAGACCCTGATATATTCATGATACAAGAGACAAAATGTGTTGGACAAACTGCAGACGATATCATCAAAAGATGTTGGCACAACTGCGAATCCTATCAAACAGACTCAAAAGGGGCTTCAGGAGGCCTGGCCATCCTATGGAATCCTGCCATAGTCATCCTTGATCAAGGCTTCTCCACTCCATGCACCATCACAATGCACTACAGAGCCATCGGTTCGAACAAGGAGGGAATGATCACAAATGCCTATGGACCGCAGAACAACCAAGACAAAGACCTCTTTCTTCAAAGCCTGTCTTATCTAGGTTCCCTAGCAGAGGGTAAGCGATGGATAATAGGGGGTGACTTCAACATGATTCTCACGTTGGAGGAGAAGCGAGGGGGGAAAAAGCGCCTGGAGAAGGATAGCACAAAATTCCAGGAACTCATAGATAACCTCAGACTGGTATATATTGAGAAAAACAATGGCACCTACACTTGGACCAACAAAAGATTAGGTCACCAACAAATATCATGCAAGCTTGATCGCTTCCTCATCTCGAAAACTCTCCTTTTGGAAGCCCCCCTAGTATATTCCAACATCCTCCCGAAAGTAGGCTCAGACCATTGGCCAGTTTAGCTATGGGTTGACACTGTTGCCACCCCCAAGCTCAAACCCTTCAGATTTGAAATTTTTTGGTTCTCTCATCCAGATTTCCAAGAGCTAGCCTGTCACTGGTGGAGCACTGCAGAAACATGGAGATGTACAAAAATGTATTGCTTCCAACAAAAACTAAAATATTTCAAACAATAGGTGCGCAAATGGAACAAAGAAGTCTTTGAGAACATTTTCCAGGAAAGGAAACTGCTGGAACAAAAACTAGAGAACCTTCAGGGACAATTCATTCACGCTGGATACACAATCACTCGGCAGCAGGAGGAGAGTCAACTCAAAAGGAAACTAGAAGAAAGACACAAGCATGAAGAAATCCTGTGGAGACATAAATCTTGGGTCTAATGGCTCAACGAGGGAGAGAAAAACACCAAATTCTTCCACTGTTCTATGATCCATAGACGCCTTATCAACCGCATCATGAAGATGGATGACTCGCAAGGCAACACCCTGTTAACCCATCAGGGAATAACGCATGAGTTGACATACTTCTACATGGATCTCCTTTCATAACCCAATATGGATCGCACCTCAACAATAGAAAGGGTGACTAAAAATATCCCAACTATAATCACCCAGGAACAGAATGAGGCTCTCATGACACCAATCACGCAAGTAGAAGTGGATTAGGATATTCAAGAGTTACCCATAGGCAAGCCTCCAGGTCCAGATGGTTTCAAAACAGACTTCTTCCACTCCAGTTGGTCAATGTTGAGGGAGGAAGTGTGGCAACTGGTGGAGGAATCCCGCAGCTCAGGAAAAGTTCTTCCAGCACTAAATGCCACTTTCCTCACCCTAATACCCAAAGAGGAAAGAGTCACAAATCCGAAGAACTTTAGACCTATAGCTCTTTGCAACGTGATCTACAAAATCATATCCAAGGTCATAGCTCTAAGACTCAAGCCAATTCTACCCTTCATTATCTCCAAATAGAAATCATGATATGTCAAAGGAAGTCAAATCATGGATAGTGTCATACTTGTCCATGAAATCATTCACTCGCTCAAAAGCACTTGTACTCCAGGTATGCTTCTAAAAGTTTACCTTTCAAAAGATTTTGAAAAATTAAGCTGGCAATACATGAAAGCGCCCCTATTGGCTTTTGGTTTCAACAAGGATTTGATCTCTTGGATAATGAACCTCATTTCCTCAACCTTTTTCTCAATCCTTGTCAATGGTGTCCCCTCTCAACCCTTCTCCCCCTCAAGAGGAATAAGGCAAGGCGACCCTCTCTCCCCTTTCCTTTTTATCATAATGGATGAAGGCCTAGGATGCTATATCAAAGATTCAATTCAAAATGGATCCCTCCAAGGCCTCCCTCTTCATGGGTTACAACCGACAGCCTCCCATAGCCAATTTTTCAATGACACACTGCTAATGAACACCCCCGCTATGCAAGAAGCAACTAAACTAAACTCCATCCTCTCTGATTTCAGCGAAGCCTCTGGAACCACCTTTAATCTGGCCAAATCAAAACTCTTCCTTTTTAATATTCCCATGGCAATCCAACAACACCTTTCTCAACTTCTGAATACCCCTGTCCGCACTTTTCCCTCTCTCTACCTAAGACTCCCTCTCTCTGACTCAATAGCCAGAAACATCTTCTGGGACTCTCTCCTTCTCTCCATCACCAACTGTCTTAGCAACTGGACCTTTCGATCCCCCAACCTACCAGCCATAATCGTTCTCCTAAAGTCAGTCCTCCAAGCCATCCCAACTTCCCTTTTCTCGGATCTCGCGGCCCCACAATCAGTCATAAAGAAAAAAAGAAAAATCAAAAGAAAATTTCTTTGGCATGGACACAACCCAAACAAAAAATGGGCCCTACTCAACTGGGAAAAAGTCTGCAAGCCCAAATCTTCCGGTGGTCTGGGCCTCCGGGACCCTGGGAAATTAAATAGCACCATGGGAGCAATAATTTGGTGGAGATGGATCAAAACACCAGCAGAGATCCGGGCAAAACTCTAGAAATGCAAATATGCCCCAAATACGCACCAAAGTCAACTTATAAGAATGCAGGAGAAAATTCAGGGCTCCAACATCTAGAATGCAGCCTGGAAAAATCGACCACTTATATAAGAACATGCCTTCTGGGAAGTTCACAATGGCCAAAATGCCCTATTCTATATGGATTCCTGGTAGAAAATGCCACCTTTTCAATTGGAAGAAAATATAGAATCCTACGAAAATCACATTCGAGATATTTCCACTCTCAAAGTAGCAGACTTGTGGACAGATACCCGCAGCAGCTCTCCTTCTCGAAGATGGAAATCTACCCATTAGGACCTCCAGGTGGAAACAGACTATGACCTGCAGCACTGGAAGCAAGCCACCACCCAAAGGCGAATCTAGAAAAGAACAGATCAAGACATTCTCATATGGGGATACACACCTCATGGAAGCTTTACTCTCAAGGAGGGATACACTCTTCAGGAGAATTTCCACAATCTTCAGAAAGATAACATCTGGACAACAATATGGAAATCAAAACTCTGGCCCAAAATCTCCACTTTCCTCTGGCTCCTTCTCCAGGACAAGATCTTAACCTGGGACAATCTTCAAAGACGTGGATTCATTGGCCCCTCGATTTTCCATATCTGTCATCTCCAGGATGAAACCATGGAGCACCTCCTCAACAACTCTCCACTCAGTGAGAACATTTGGAACCAGGCCACTCAGTTCATTAGAAGAACCTAACGAGTTAAAAACATCATCATAAGCACCATCAAAGATTGGGACTCTAGCTCCTTCAAAATCCCTATCCTAAATAGAACTTGGAAACTCTTACCAGACTCTATAGTCTGGAAACTATGGAAAGAGAGGAACAAACGAATCTTTCACTCCCAATCCTCTCCTCCCACCCTCCTCTTGAACACAATCCTCCTGCATCTCCAGGAAACTCTTCATCTATAATTATGGACCAAGGAAGACTTCCCCACCGACCCATGTGAGCTCTCGCTCCTCAACTCTTGGGGCTTCTCTCTTGCTCACTCCACCCCCCTCAGCAACCCCCCCCTATCTTCAAAATCCTTTAGTACCTCTAAGTGATTCGCCCCACCACCAGGCTTCCATAAGTACAACTTTGATGGCGCATCTAAAGGCAATCCAGGACACTCATGCTATGGAGCGGTCATAAGAAACAACGTGGGCCAAATAAAAAGCCTCATTGTAGAAAACCTCGGTTGCGATACCAACAACTCAACAGAAATATGGGGTCTCATCAACGGAGTGAAAATTTCTTTAGATCGAAACCTCACTTGTCTGATCATTGAAGGAGACTCCAAAATCATAATAGAACTGGCTGCAAAAATCCTGAATGGCAGAGATCCAGGGAAAATCACTCCGAGTTGGCGCCTCCTTGGCCCTCTTTACAGCTTCCAGGGTCTTCTCAGACCCTCCCTAACTCTAACCCCCTCACACATTCGACGAAGTGAAAACAAAGTGGCGGACAGACTGGCCAATGCAAGGGTTGACTCTATGCAGCAAATCATTCTCCACGATTCTAGGTAGGCCCAAAGCTCACTCCTCTGGCTCCAATGCGAGGATCTTGCCCAACTAGATGGCACTCATCAGGACGGGGTGTCACCTCTATCCCCCTAGAAATTATTCCAAATCATAAGTGATCAGAAACTCAGGAGAGAGCGCATAAGATCTTTAGCCGATAGATGATTTCGGGAACTCAACAATTAGGAGTCAGCAGGACGGTGGTTGATGCTCCCTAAAGATACGAAAAGTGAGAAAGGATCTAGATCATTGGTGCTCGAGAATATCTAGACCATCGATCTGGTCACAGTGATCTAACTCGAGAAGATCTTGGGAACTCGGCTATTGGGAGTTTGAAGCAGGGAGGTAGCTGTCAACCCAAGTCGAGAAGTCACGATACGCAAAATGCACGAGAGGATCGAGACCATTGATCCCGAGGGAATATGGACCGTTGATTTGTCGCGAGCAGATTTCAGGAACTCAGAAATCGGGCATCCAAAGAATGTAGGAAGAAACCAACCCAAGTCAGGAACTCGCGAAATGCGAAATTGTGAAAGGTGCAAGAGGATCTGGACCATTGATCCCGAGGAAATCTGGACCGCTGATCTGTTGCAAGAAGATTTCGAGAACTCGATAATTGGGTGTCCGAAGAATGGAGGGATCTGTCTTCATTTTGGCACAGGGGAAGACCCAGGGTTCAGCTCTAACAATGCACCAACAATCCCTAACTACTGGCCCTTTCAACAACACCTGCGAAGCAGATGTAGTCTCACCCGAAGTAGCTATAGGGGGTTGCAGGACACAGGTGTCTACAACCAAAGGAAATGTAGAGTGGATTCACAGCAACAACACACAACCACCTAGTTATCCTTTATCTCCCTTAAGCCTATTGCACAAGTTACACTTCATATCGAACACAATATCATAATAAAAACATATCAAATGATAGAGAACACAACATCAATCACACATAACACAAGATATACGTGGTTCACCCTTTCCCTAGGGCTACGTCCACAGAGCCGTGCTTTATGATATATTAAGATGGAATCATACAGTTCTTATATGCATTCTTAGCTAGCGGATATTCTCTTCTTCTATCTCTTTCTCTCCCCTCCCCGCGCACCTAGCTAGAGGGTTGATCTTCACACCCAACTGAAGATCTTACAATACCAGAAGGCTCTCGCACTCAACAATTTTCTCTCACACAGTAGTACTCACTCAATCATACAATAGCAATGAGCCCTCAACCAAATTATCACCAACCCATTCCAGGTCCTTTAGACCTTTATTTATACATTACAGTAGCTCTTGGACACCCTTAGGTTGAAACCTAAGTGTCAAAACCCTAGATACCAAAACCCTAGGTGTCTAAAACCCTAGGTCAACTTGAACCGCGTTTTCAAGGCTTCACTAGCCTATCTTTCCTTCCTTCACGCGCGATGCTTCAAAGCATATGTTGAAATCTTCTTTCACTTACTGAGTTATCCATGATCCCTCTTCCTTGCTGATCTGTCATCCTCGATCTCCTCGTCCAACGACTTGCTTTCTATTACTTCACTCCATCTTTTCTGCTCTTTTGCTCACTTCGACCCAATAGCAGTCACTATGTCTTTTGTGTAGTTCGCATTTTGCCTTTTCTCCCTTAATATTTTCTTTCTTCCATAACCAAGGGCCAACAGGCCCCCAACACTCACCTGTGACTCATCCTGAGGCACTTCAAATCTGAACTTTCTGTTTCATTTCAACTTCAGACTACGCAGGGCAGCTTGTGCTTTCTTCTTTGTCCCTCCCTTCTATGTGTAGATTGTATTTTTTGTGTTTGGTACCTAGTTTCAACTGCACCTGGTACCTAGACCCTTTTCCTTTTCCTTTTACTGAGAGTTGCGAGGTAGCTAGTTGTCATAATACAATTTCAACTGGCTTTCGTTCACCAAACCTTCCTTATATTCTCCAGTCAAAGTCTTCAACGACGCAACTTTTCCTTCTGTAACATAGGCAATCTAATATGGCCCAAGGCAATGTGTCCTAAACTTCCCTGGATGCCTCATGAACTTACTGTCATATACCAATACCAGATCTCCTTTCTTGAAAGCTTTCTTCTTGATGTGTCTGTCATGGTAGGCCTTTTCTCTTTCTTTCTGAACCTGCTGGTGAAATCCTGCAATAAATCTGTCTTCTTCCAGTTCGACCAACTGCGCAAGCCTCTCTTGCACAGTGCCAGTGTCATCCATATCTGTAAAGGCTGCAATTCTCAAACTAGGAACCAAATATTCCATGGGTACAACTGCTTCTATAACATAGACCAATTTAAAGGGGGTCTGCATGGTTGGTTTCTTGCAAGTGGTTCTATAGGCCCATAATACTGTTGGTACTCTCAAATCCCAGTCATCCCTGTTCACACTGCATATCTTTGTCATCACTGTCTCCAAGATCTTATTGAATGCTTCAACTGTCCCATTTGCTTGTGGATGATATGGCGTGCTCTTCTGATGGTGAACTTAAAATTCCTGATTCAAGGCTTCAATAGTCTTGTTAATAAAATGTGCGCCTTGATCGCTCATAAGGATCTTTGGGCATTCAAACTTGGTTATGATATCATCAAATATGAAGCGCGCAACTGTAGTTGCACTATAGTCCGTAATTGCTCCTGCTTCTGCCCATTTGGTCAAATACTCTGTCGCAGTGATTATGTATCTAGCTCCTGTGCACTTTCCTGGTGGGTTGATAGGTCCCATGAAGTTGATGGCCCATTTCTCAAATTCTTGTAGGGTCAGCTACAGTGCTAAAGGCATCTCATCTCTTCTGGACGGCTTCCCAACTCTTTGGCATACATCACAGGCCTTATAGTATTTCTTAGCATCTTTGTGTAGAGTAGGCCACCAGAGACCAACCCTAAGAATCTTCTACATTATTGCTTTCCCTGCGTATTATTTTCCTGTGATGCCTTCATGTGCTTCTGCGAGAATCAATGGTCTCTCTGCTTTCATAACACACCTCCTCAATATCTCATCAGGTCCCATCTTGTATAGTTGTCCAACTATAAGTGAAAAATCTGTAGCGTGCACTACCAACTATTTTTTCTGAGTGATTGTATATTCACTAGGTGCCATTCCTGTTGACAGGAACTACACTATCTACACGAAGTGATCATCAACCTTCCTGATGGCCAACAACTGTGCATTTGGCAGTGTATCCTCCAAACTAGTAGGCTCTTCTCCATGTTCCAACCTCGACAAGTGGTCATGACCTTTTTTCATTCTTCCTGGCTTAACAACGATCTCGAAATCATATTCCTGAAATAACAGAAGCCATCTGCATATTCTCCTCCCCAACACTGGCTTGTTGACTAGGTATTTCAGCGTGGAGTGATTAGTAAACATTTTAAATAGTCCTCCCAACAAGTAGGGGCGATACTTCTGCACCACATACACCATGGCTAATCCTTCTCGCTATGTGGTGATGTAATTAATCTTAGTTGTTGATAGCTTCCTGCTAGCAAAGGCTAATAGGTGGTCAATGTCTCCAGCGCCCGGTTGTGCTGACACTACTCCTAATGCGATAGAAGATGCATTGACATCCACGTGAAATTCCTTACTCCAATCTGGGAAAACCATAATGGGCGTAGTAACCATTTTCTGTTTCAGTGTGTCAAAGCTCTGCTGACATTCTTCTGTCCAATGAAACTGACAGTCTTTATTTAGAAGCTTCTCCATGGGTGATGTGATCTGTGTGTAGCCCTTAATGAACTTCCTATAGTATCCAGTATGTCCTAGCACAATGTGCAACTGTTTAACTGAAGTAGGAGGGGGTAGATCAACTATAATGGAAATCTTGGATGGATCTACCAACAATCCTTGCTTGCACACAATATGGCCCAACAGTACTCTGAAGGGTGAAAAGAATATGCACTTTTTCAGGTTCAAGGCAATCTGACATTGCCTGCACTTATCCAACATTAGTCTTAAACATTCAATATGATTTTGCAAAATGCTGAAAACAATCCAATCATCAAAGTATGCTTTCAGTAATTTATGTAAAAACTCCTTAAACACTTCGACCACCACCCTGGAAAAGATGGCTGGTGCATTCTTCAATCCAAATGGCATCACTATATACTGGTAGGATCCCCATTTTGTTGCAAATGTGGTCTTATGGCGATCTTCCTTGGCAATCCGGATCTGATGGTATCCTGAAAATCCATCTGTAAAAGAATATACCTCCCATCCTCCTACATTTTCTAGCACTTTGTAAGTGAATGGGTCATGCAAACAGACATCATTCAGCTTCCTAAGATCTACACAGATCCTGATTTCTCCTATCTTCTTATCTTGTACCACCATAGGGCTAATCCATTATGATTCTTCAACAAGTTCTATGATTCCTACTTCCAGCATTCTATCAAGCTCAATCTTCACTTTCTCCTTATATTTAGGGTTCAATCTGTAGGATCTTTGTTTGACTGGCCTTGCATCTGGTTTCAAAGGGATCCTCATTTCTCCCATGGGTCCTTTAATTCCATTCATATCAGTGAACTTGGTTGGAAACAAGTCCTGATATTCATGCAGTAATTCTGTGATCTTGTCAATAGTGGCAGCATCCCAATAATCTCCAACATTTGCAAGCTTTGGTGTTTGTTCTGTTTCAATGTTGACTTTTTTTATTTTGATTGGTTGTCCAACAAAAGGTAGTTCAACTCCTGGTCCTTCTACATCTCTTTGGGATTTTGTTTCTGCGATGTTCACATTCCTAGGATCATCGTCTTCAACAACATTGATATTGTAACAGCCTTGCGACTTCTGAAGAGGCACAATCCATTCATCCTCTTCTTGCTCCAAAGGGAGGCTAGGTGCCTCCTCGAACACTTTTTGTCTTACAACCTGTAATGCCTGATCTACTCTAGGATATTGGCTTTCAAACAAAAAGGTAGTTACAAAGTTCTGGGTCATACCTTCCCAATCTGCAGTGATGAGATGCAGTTCTGCTTGAAGATACCAGTTGATGGGAGTTGTGTCTAGTGTGTTAATGAATTTGTGTACCCACTGTTCTTGAGGAATGCTGCTCCAGGATTCCTCACAACTTCACACATGGTCCTTCGGACAACTTCGACCTGTGTACCTAACTTCGCAGCCTTCTACTTGCTCTGAAAATCATGTTGTCATCAAAGTGCAACAGTGTACCCAGTCTGTAATATTGTTTTTGTGTGTGCCCCACCATCTCACTAGAATTTATTTCAGGGCCTCATCCATTGCCAACAATATTTGTGGTGTTGGTACAATTTCTTCAAATTCCAGCAAGAATTCTTCTAAATGATTCAAACCATCAAAGGTGGGCAAGTTACTTATTGTTGTGACGATCCAACGAACTTATCGGGTTAATCTAGCGCATCTCCTTGTAGATACTTCATACATTTTGTTCTTCCAGTTCTCCAGCGCTTCTTATGAATCTAATGAGCATGCACTGTCACTTCACAGCTCAAATTCTCATCTGTTGTAGGATTATTGTAATCCTGTTCTCTGGCTGTTAATTTGCATATGTTTTCTAGTTCATATGCTTGGTCTTGTTCTCTGATGGGTTTTGTGTATCTCTAAACTTCATCAAGATCCAAAAGTGCAATGACCCTAAGGCCATCTCCTTCAAATGTCATTCTTATTTTCTTTAAATCAACCACAGTGGAATTATTGAAAGCCCAATCAATTCCTAACAGTGCATGGTAAGGACAACTATCATCAACTATATCAATCACCTCAAAGTCTACAAACGTCCTTACTCCCTCGATGTCCACAAGGACACACTCCAATATTCCAAAGGGGCTTATAGCTTGCTGATTAGCCATCCTAAGCTTGATAGGGGAATATATCAACTTAGGTTTTCCCATCAGTGCCCAGGTCTGCTTCGTCATGACATTGATCTCCGACCTAAGTCGAGGACCACATAGTCTATATTGTATTCTCCGATCTGAGCATTAAGGTGTAGTTATTTATTTTTCCTTCTCTTATTGGATAGTTGATGTACTGCTTTATTCAACAAAGGATATACCCTTCCTACCTCATACTGTCTGACCAAATTTTGTAGTTCTTGTATGGCTTTTTCATCTTTAATCAACTTAATAAACGTATACAAGAAACCGATAAGTTTACTCACCTCTTTTCCATATCCGGGTGAAGTAGAATGATCAAATACCAGAGGCATTCCATATTCTCTTACTTTTGGTTGAACCTTTGATGAAGAATCTTGATCTCTTCCGAATTCCTTTCTTTCTTCCGGCTCAAATATCTGCTTCTCTTTCCTTGGGTCAAACTCTTGTGTCTTCTCTGCAGCTTTCCTGACTCCTTATTCTTTTGTAGTATTTCCTTGGATCACTCTGTCTTCTCCTGTAACAACACCTCCTCATATGATAACAACAACTCTGGCATCTACTACACGAGGTTCTGCTTTGATTAGTTGTATTTGTTGGTTTCCTCCTGAATCTTAGCCATCAATGCTGGACATTCCTTGATAACATGCTCAAATGAGTTGCAGTAGATGCAAGTGGTACAAGGGTTTTGACAGTCCCTTTCCAAGTGTTCTGGATGTGCGCAGTTATAATAGATGATATGTCCTTGACCTCAACCCATAAATCCTCCTCTTCCTCTTCCTCGGAATACACCCCGAGGGTTGAAGTTTCCTCTCCCAGGGGAATTATACTGCGCAGTGCTTCCTTCTTGTTGTACTTCACTTTGAATTTTTTATATATCCCTTGACCTTTCATGCACGACATCATAAGCCCTACAATCCCTATCATCATGTCCTACTGACTTACAAAACATGCAATACAGATTTGTGGCTATCTGAACATATTTTGCATATAGTAACATTCACCAGGGCGATGTCGATTTCTACATAACTCGTGCTAGGGTAGGGTAACTTGCTTCAAAGGGATCAGAGCTCTAGAGGCCAAGTATTCATGAAATAAGGGACAATGTTCCTTGTCATGGCCTTTTGATTTTCATATGATACACCAAATGTTTTCTCTTTTATATTTTCCCTTGTCTTTCTTCATATCTTCGACCTGTAGTGATAAGCTAGTTAGCTGACTCAAGATTTGACTCATACCTGAGCTGGATTCTCCCATAGGGGCTGATTCTAATTTCATGGCGATCTCCAGTGCCTCAGCCTATGAAGCAATCTTCTGTTGCATCGGATGAACTCTGATGTGTGGTAAGAGGGCAACAATGAACCATTCCTTGTTCTACTCATCTAGGATTTGAAAACTCAAATGGCCTATCAAATTCTTAAATATTTGATCAAACTCCCACACAGTTTCAACTGTTCTCTGCTTGATTTCTTTTAGTTGTGTAATGCACTATGAATCTGACTTAGGTTTCTTGAATTCGACAATTAGCACAGTCTTAATGGCGTTCAGTGGTTTAGGTGCATCTCTCTGGATGAATTTCATGTACCAGATCAGTGCGCGGTCTCTTAGGGTAGTATTGAACTGAGTTCGTTTGACACCTTCGTCGGTGATATTCTTAATAATCCACACAACTTCACATAGAAACCAGTTTTGATCAAGATCTTCATATCCATCTCCTCTAAAGGTGAGTAACCTCATCTCATCTTCCATAGATCTTCCTAGGTTTCCTGACTGAGTATGTGGTGGACTGCTAGCGATAGTTCTCTGAGCATTCTGATGACTTAGGTTACTCTGGTTACTTAAAACTGTTGAAGCAATAGGAGGAATAATAGTACTTACTTCAATAGTCGACGCAGTTCTTGAATTTTTTGGCTCTTCTCAGTGAGGTTCCTCTGTCCTAGAGGATTCTGAATGCTCTTCATTTATTAGATATGCCTGTTCTCCACTGTAGAACCCTTCGTCTTCGTAGTTCTGCTTAAACAGGTTCACAAGGTGAACTTCTCTGAATACTTTCCCATTGCGTGTATGTCTAGCCTCTATGTTGTTGTCGTTGTTTGAATTTTTGAACATTAGCTCTTCCGATCTGATCGATTACTGTATCTTCAAGATGTTCTTCTCATGCAATAACATCTTGATCTTCAACTTCAGAAGATGTAAAATTTTTCCTCTAGGTCCCTTAAATAAATATCTCTCTGCTTGGCTATACGATTCCACTCTGTCAACAACAAACTCAATGATATACCCTCCAATGGTTCTATCAAACTAGTGATCTACTTCTATTGACACAGTGTTATCAACTCTCTTGACCTTCTTGATCAGCATCGTCGTTCAAACTACAGGTGGTCTAAGTCTGACTTCGAACTGGTTATCTGCTAACCTAGCTAGCCACTCATATAGCTCTCGATGGATTCCTCCAAAGAAAATCTCTTGTATATCAGTAAAGATATATCTTCCCAACCAATCCTCTGTACTAATATTAGGGTTCTTGTTCTGGGCTTCAACGAAGTCCTTTTCTTGATCTTCTATCCACTTTTGAATCTTTGTCTTCGATGGAAACCAACTTGACATTCCCTCAAGAAGATTCTTGTTTCGGCAATGAAACCATTTGTTGGCACAGGGGCAGACCCAGGGTTCAACTCTAATAGTGCACCAACAAGCCCTAACTACTGGCCCTTTCAGAAACACCTGCGAAGAAGATGCAGTCTCACCCAAAGAATCTATAGGGGGTTGTAGGACACAAGTGTCTACAACCAAAGGAAATGCAGAGTGGATTCACAGCAACAACACACAACCACCTAGTTATCCTTTATCTTCCTTAAGCCTACTACACAAGTTACGTTTCAGATCCAACACAAGATCACAATAGCAACATATCAAATGGCAGAGAACACAACATCAATCACACATAACACAAGATATACGTGGTTCACCCTCTCCCTAGGGATACATCCACAGAACTGTGCTTTATGATATATTAATATGGAAGCATATAGTTCTTATCAGCGTTCTTAGCTAGCAGATATTCTCTTCTTCTCTCTCTTTCTCTCCCATCCCTGTGCACCCAGTTGCAAGGTTGATCTTTGCACCCAACTAAAGATCTTACAATACCAGAAAGGATGCCTCCCATATGAAGGTGTTCCTGGCTGAATGGGTGATAAGTAAGTGGGGTAAGGGGGTAAATATAGGTTGGTGAAGCAGGTGGGTTGATGGGTGGTGCTTAATCTTATGGGGTTCTACTGGCTAGATCAACAGAGTCCACTGCTCCCACCTCTATAGGTGATTTTAGAGGTGCCGCATTAATGAATTAATCCACTGCTTAATCCAAGACTTGATCCGCTTTTGTCGTCTATGCTGCTGGACCTGGAACTCGTAGTCAACACTTTTTTCTCACATAGTAGTACTCACTCAATCATACAATAACAATGAACCCTCAACCAACTTAGCACCAACCCATCCCAGGTCCTTTAGACCTTTATTTAGACATTACAGTAGCTCTCAGACACCCTTAGGTTGAAACCTAAGTGTCAAAAACCTAGATACCAAAACCATAGGTGTCTAAAATGCTAGGTCAACTTGACCCATGTTTTCAGGGCTTCGCCAACATGTGTTTCCTTCCTTCACATGTGGTGCTTCAAAGCATCCGTTGAAATCTTCTTTCACTTGTTGAGTTGTCCAAGCTCCCTCTTCCTTGCCGATCTGTCATTCTCGATCTCCTCGTCCAATGACTTGCTTTCTCTTACTTTGCTCCATCTTTTCTGCTCTTTTTCTCACTTCGACCCAATATCAGTCACTGCGTCTTCCGCATAGTTCACATTTTTCCTTTTCTCCCTTAATCTTCGCTTTCTTCCATAACCAAGGGCCAACACTTCCCAAGTTGAGAATTCGCGAAACACGAATTCGTGAAATGCGCGAGAGGATCTAGACTGTTGATCCCGCGATGATCTGGACCATTGATCTAACACAAGAATATTTCAAGAACTCGTCTATCGGGTGCCCGAAGTTGGGGGGGAGATGCCTGCCCAAGTCGCGAAGTCATGAAATGCGAAATCGCGAATGCGTGAGAGGATTGAGACCGTTGATCCCAAGGAAATCTGGACTATTGATCTGTCACGAGAATATTTCGAGAACTCGACAATCGGGCGTCCAAAGAATGGAGGAAGCATCTAGCCCAAGTCATGAAGTCACAAAACGTGAAATTGTGAAAGGCGCAAGAGGATCTGGACCATTGATCTCAAGGAAATCTGGACAACTGATTTGTTGCTAGAAGATTTCGGGAACTCGACAATCGGGTGTCTAAAGAATGGAGGGAGTTGTCTGCCCAATTTGAGAAGTCGTGAAATGCAAAATCACAAAACACGAAATTGTGAAACGTGTGAGAGGATATGGACCGTTGATCCCAAGGAAATCTAGACCGTTAATCTGATCCGAAGGTCTCGGGAATTTGTACTGTGGGAAAACCGTGAAGAGAAACATAATTAGTCCTACCTTGAGCTGCGGGCATCTTTGTGTATGCAGATAGGTTGCAGATCTTTTTTGTAAGATTTCAATTGGAATTAATATAAGGATCCACTTTTATTTATAAAAAAAAAAAATAATTAAAAAAAATATTTAATAAAAAAGTATAAAAATGAATGGATTTGTTAGTCATTGTGATGTACGTGATACATATTTAAATGTGTATGCTAAAAAATTGTTTTAATAGGTAAATAATTGGATTAATGACAACATTACTTCCCATCGAACACAATAAATGTGTGTTATATATGATTGTCATGAAATGAATGAATTTATAGTCTTATGATGATTTTTTGGAAACCCATTTTTATGTAAAATATTGTCTAAATACATTATGTAGAATATTGTCTAAATATATTATGGTGAAAATTTGTAGGGATCTATAATAGATCAAGCAATTAATGGTAGAAAACACCTTAAATATAAAAAATCAAATGTTTCTTTCTAAATTAATAAAGGTCTTAGTTTGGAGGTACTCATTTTTACAACCACTGATGTATATCTTAATCCATAGTATTATGTTAATAGTGCATCCAAATTTGGAGATGGTTGAAATAAAAACCTCAAACCCTAGCTTTTCAACCTCTTGAACCTCTAACATTGCAGTCTGCTCCAACTTTCTGCATCTCTCGTAATCCCTATAGTAGAAACTCCATGGTGTGGTTGTAGTCTTACAGGACTATGGTGGTTCTGATCTAATCACATGATGACATATGGTAGTATGTAGGCTGATCCATGGTCCTTCAAGGACATGATCACAAGGAAATCCTCAACGTACCCTCTCTCCTTTGGAACGAGCAGGTTGGGGAACTATTCAAGGATGGATCCTCGCCTGACAAGGATGGTCTTCAACAAGGGAACACATCAAGGAAAACTCAACAATGATTGTCTAGAGAAAACCAAGGAGAGTCCAAAAGAAAATTCCAGATACAAGAATTATGTTTCTTGAAGTCTGGTTGTAGTTTTAAGGGCTCTAAATCAGTGTGACATTCCCTTCTATATCACTTAGCCCAACAAGATTCAAAGATTTTTTTGTGAGGAGCATCATTATTACTCGCATCAACAGGGAGGACCTCCTCACCAATTTGGAAGACAAAACTAGCAACTAGACCTTCCTCTCTCTTAATTTATAGGGAAAAACCACTCTATTCAAATTGGTTTTGCAATCCATGTTATGTACCTATTTTCATTCTTTGCAACCCCATTGAAGATCCTAAAGGCCATTATATCCCTTCAAAGGGATTTTCTCTTGGGAGGCCTAGACATGGATTAGAAATAGGTCGTAGTGGTTTAGGATATTATATGTTTCCCCAAGCGATATGGGGGGTTGGGTTTTAGGGACCCACTGATCATGAGTAAGGATTTTGTAGTCAAAACTTGGTGGAGATGGAATATGCAACAAGGGGAGTTATGGAGTAAGATATGGAAAGTTAAATATGCTAGTGAGTTCCCCAAGGAAGAGATGATAATACTAAATGAGGTATGCCCAACCTCCATGATATCGAATAATGCATAGGCCAATAGATATTTGGTGCAACAATAGTTCTTAATTTTGGGAAATCAGAGAAGGGGAACTAAAATTATTTTGGTAGGACACATGACAAAAAGAACCTAGACACAAACTCAATCCCGTTCTGCAATATTCCAAATGAATTCTCCAAGACAATGGTTGGTTGAATGTCAATCAATATTGGCAAGGGGTGGAGGATGAAGGTCCTTCATAAAACATAAAGTGGGTCTTTGGAGACTTTTGGCCCTCTCAACTCTCTCTTGGTGATATAAACCTTTTTCACTCGTATATGAGGGATAGGAAAATCAACTCTCAAGAGGGAAAGGCCATAATTTGATGGGGTTCTCAAGGGAGTGGAAATTTCATCATAAAAGGAGCCTATGAATGGGAAACCAATCATTTCCCCTTAATCTCAAACATTATATGGAAGAGGTTCTGGAAAAATGAACTCTAGCAAAATATTTCCTCTTTTTTTTGGCTTCCGACTTCGATGAAAACTCTCACCTGTGATAAACTTACCAATAGGGGTTTTGAAGGACCATTAATATGCTACAAGTGTGGACAATAGGAGGAAATGACGAAACATTTGTTCAATAATTGCAGTGAATCCAATCAACTATGGGATATAGGTGCTTCCATATTTAGACTGTCTGACAAAAACATAACCAACATCAGACTCGTTATAGAGAACTGGCAGCAAAGGCCCTTCAATAATGTCATTCTCAATAAGTCCTGACACATCTTCCCTGACCACCTTATTTGTTCGATTTGGAAGGAAAGGAATTGATGAATCTTCAAACAACAATTTCGAACAAGGGATAATATCTAGATGAACAACTAGGAATCAATTAAGGAATCCATCAACTCCAAGCCTTGGTCAAAGGAAGTAAAAATTGTATAAGGAAGATAGAATATGATCTTCTCATCCTGAAAATTCAAATCGGGACTAGAAGACATGGCCAATTCATATAGGAAAGTAAATCCCTCTTTGGAGAAATGGGAAAAAAAAACCCACCATCATACATCAAATTAAACTTCGATGGTAACGCTAAAGGTAATTAGTGGAGGAGTATTAAAAAATGACAAGGTGACATTTTGTTCGTGTATGCTAGTTATATGGGCAGGAGAACCAACAATGCTATTGAGCTTGATGGTCTAATTAAAGGGATAATTTTAGCTATATTACTAAACTACCACAACGTGGTGGTTGAAGGAGATTGAACCATCAATATCCTATCCCTCACTAGGATTCTATGTGGTTCCAATCCAGGCAAGGTCTCATCTAATTGGTGGCTATATTCAATATTGGAAAGATAGTCGCTCTGCTTAGGAAATTTCAAACAATCCAAGCCTCCCATGTTTGCAGAAAAAAAATGGTCTGGCAGATTGCATGGCTAACTGGGGTGTTACATCAACAAGTCATAACCTCAATTCCACTTCACATTCTTTGGACCAGGATAATTTTTAAGAAGAATGCATCGATTTAAACAAAATGGAAAACAAACCCCTAAATGGGGTGATCGACCTAGGACCATATGTTATTGAAACTTGAAGATGGGGCTCTAGACATGTGTCTCACCAGTCTTTTCAATCTATCGAAGAAGGTAAGGGTAAGTATAGTGGGTTTCATTCCATGGTGTGGGACTTTGAAGCGGTTATGGGTAAGGACAATGGGTTTCATTTTAGGGAATCCGAGTTTGGTCCACGATTAATGGCATTCATGAGGGAATGTGGTAGATGTTCTTAGTTGTTTGACGCTCTTCTGGTGATGATGGTAAGTACATTCCCACCTAGTTATTCTACATTGTTGCTCTCATTAGGCAGACTGGGTTGATTATGTTTGAATGTGCACTCTCGGTTTTTGTGTCTGCTTGCATGTTCAAGCTACATTTCCTTCTTGTGGATGTGGTTTTGGTTCCTTCTTAGTGATGGTCTGACTTCCTAGTTAAGGGAATATGTCCTTGAGATGACACAGGGTGGGTCTTCTCTATTTCTTCAATTTTTCCTTTTGGTTTTCTTTGTTCTTTGAGGTGGGGGCTCATTTTGTTAGGTTTGTTGGGTCATTTTGGTGGGTATGGCCCCTTTCTCCTCTGACCCAATGTGTTCCTCTTGGAACTGGAATATGAAATGGGGGATATGATCCCCTCATTTTAGTCTACTTGGATTTAATTTTCATTTGGAAGTTGGGGCCTCATGCCCTGCCTCGATTTGGACCCTGTCCTCACTGGTTTTGTCTCATTGTTTCATTTCATCCATTCTTGCGTCAAAATTTTATAGATTATGCCAAATTGGTATGAGTCGAGCTTACATATGTCCAGAAAGTGAGGATGCTCCAAGCCTCCTCCGTCTCCACAAGATCTTGGTCAACCACTTGGCACAGGTGCAAAAAGGGATGCATAACAAGCCAAGAATCTCTTCCATTCCAGTACCCCACCAAAGATGCACGAGAAAATGGAAATGTATGCGACTGAGGCTAGGTAGTTGTGAGCCCAAACCTAAAAGTTCCAATTCAAACAAGAGTTCCATGAGTGGGTATCGACTACCAATTTTTCCAAGTCTAAAGACACAAAGGTCTTTAGAACCTTGGAGTTCTAGTGTATGTCTAAAACCATCAATGCTTTTTCTCAAAAATATGCTCAAGCTAATCAAGTCAAATAGGAGGAAACTTTGGATAGGCTACAAAGATTGGAAGCAAAATTTATGGTGCTATGCAAATTTTCCTTCAATGTCAGTTTTAAAGTCACCAACTGGGGCTCAGATGACGAGAAGGAATACACAGAGATTACAGGATCCTCAAAGATTACTAGGTACCAGCTTCGATTTGATCATTCTCAAGGAAGATACATAGATGGACATCAAAGGCAAAGTCCATATGCATGAGACTTCCAATCAAGCAATCCCAACCAAGCCACCTCTCAATTAATCATATGGATTTCTTTTCTTTCAAGTTCATTTATGTCTAGTTTAGATTCCAGTGTAGTCATATTATGTATCGACTACTCTATAGACCTGTTCAGGCTGACATAAATCTTACAAACATATTATAGACATATAATTGATGAAGTATGAAGGTTATCTGATGTTTGGTTTCCATTTTGGTAGACATTAGACAATGTTGATTGTACCAATATTTTATACGATAAATATACGAGTAGTTTTAGTTTAAAAAGAAAAACAAAGGTCATAATTCCATCTTATCTTGCAAACACCCAGTTATGACCAATTATATTTCGATGATTAGAATATATACATAAGATAGCAAAGAAAAATCATAATATGGTAATCATCATGTTTTATAATAAATTAAAAATTAAGTAAGAGTTTCAAGAAATAATTTGTTTTGGACATGATATCTCTAGTTTTCAAAGGCATATAAATACATATCTTTGATCTTCACATGAAGATAGCCAACAAAATAATTTTGAATTATTCTATTTTTCTCATTAAAACTAAGTACGTAGTAGAACTTTGGCATTTAGTTGTGCATCTATATCCTTACCTACATAAAGAGTGATATTAGCTGAAAAAGCCTCGAGAATTGAGTGCATTGAAACATACAAATAAAATTCTTAGAAATTAAATCAAATCTAAAGGAAAAGTATAATCTTTATTAGTTTTCTCATTCAATCTTGTCAAAATTACAATAAAATAAGTAAAATATGATGATCGCCAATAAGGAAAAACAACATGAATATATAATATCACCACCAACAAAAAGATATTTATGGATAGATTGAGCTTCTATAAGGCACTCCACTTGAACATCTGTTTTTGATATTCTCTTGCTCTATTCTAGATCAATAAGACACAACTTTATTATGGTAAATTCATCAATGTTAAGATCTCTCCATTTACAATCACACAAAGTTGTCCATGGATATGGAGAAATTACAAACCTTAAACATTATAAGATCATGACTCATTACTAGCACATGTATCATACACAAGTCAAAATTTCTTCAATGGTTGATATTGTTATAAAAATCAATTAAGTTATTTTTGTAAGAAAAAAAAGTAAATCTCATAATGTGTTCAAGTAGGTCTTAAGCTATTCAATCAAGTGTTTTTTGTAATATAATAGAAATTCTTATGAGATTCAGTTCTCAATCTCTTCATTAGCTTAATATGAAATCCTAAATATTCTCATTACATTATATTCATCCTTTGTAGTATTTTCTTACATAGACAATATATTATATTCAAGGGTTCAACATATAATATTTGCAACATGTTTAAAAATCCAATAGTATACTGCACAATTTAGGATTGAACCGTTGTTATTGACCACAATGATTTTTGTTTCCTGTGGTTTATTATTTGATTATTTGAAAAGACACTAGATGAAATACAAACATATGTGCCCACAACTAGCTATAGAGACCAAAAGGTGCAATAGTGAGTTTGTGGAGTGGTACATCAATCAAACTAATCCTAGCTCTCCTTTATCTTCAATAGATACATATAATAGCAAGAGTATAGGTGCTATTCCAATGGAATAATTCCATGATGTCAGCCTTATAATAAGAATTACTAAATACCATACACGCATACAATACCAGTGGTTGAAATTGCATGAGTATCGAATCATTTAGAAACAATAAAGATGGTTCAGAAAACAATCATTTAGAGGAGACAACTTAAAACAAGATGGATATACACAAGTAAGAAAAACTATATCAATAATTTTCAAAACTATATGCACACTTATATTATGTATTAACTCATCATACATAGAGAATAGATCCAAGTGGGGCGGGTGAGGTCCCACTACTGTCTTTGATCATATAGGGGTGACAGAGGACACCCCACATGAATAAGGGAGGGAGGGGTCCCACTACTTTATTTGACCAGACTGGGGTGGCAGAGGACACCCTACATGCATAAGGGACAGATACCACTCTATTATTCCTTCAATACCTTCATAAAGCTGAAATTTCAAGCTACCCAACAACCAAACAAGAAGAGCGAAACCGAAGGAAAGGGTTTGGAAGCAAACAAGCTAGAATAGTTTCTTTGGCTGGAAAGCAATATCATAGTTTAAACCCTTTAGAGCAAAGTACTAGTCAAATTAGATCATTTTTGTTTCTATTCAGTGCAAAATAAGAGAACATGTGAAGTGAAAGATAAGTTAAAACCATTTTTCATACCATTGATCAATAAGTAAATAAAAATTCAAGTTTTCTTGAGCATAAGTGAACTTGTTTTATATACCCTTTTTTTCAGGAAACATATAGGATTGCATTGTATTTATTTAGTGTAAATCTGCTATGTACTTGAAGGTCATGTAGGATATAAATATTTATTGGATTTTTTTGCAAATATACTTCAAATGGCATTTGTGTTAGGCCAAGAAGTAGATCGTGCAATATAAGCTCTCTAATGTTCCATCGTACAATAGTGTTGTTGATGGTTCAGATAGTAGCATTTAGGCAACGTCTAAATATAAATAGATGATAAAGGGGGATTTCTTATTACATTTCAGACAATCAATCATTCCATCTTTTATGCCAAATTAGAGCATTTCTATTTTTTTCCAGTGCGCAATCAGAGAATTTGCAAAACAAAATATAAGTTAGAACCATTTTTCATATCATTGATCAATAAGTAAAATCAGTAATTCAAGTTTTTTTTAGCGTAAGTGAACTTTTTTTCATCCAACATGTATGATTGCATTGTCTTTATTTAGTGTAAATATGCTATGTACTTAAAGGTCACATAACATATAAATAATGTTTTTTTTTTCGTAAATATACTTCAAATGACATTTGTGTTAGGCCAGGAAGTGGGTCATGCAATATAAGCTCTCTAATGGTGCATTATAGCATAGTGTTATTGATGGTTCAGATAGTAGTATTTAGGCAATTTCTATATATAAAGGGGCATTTCTGATTGCATTTCACATAATCAATCATTCCATATTTTATTAATGGAGATGCACTAGTAAGAGAATTACAAATGGCACAAAGAGGTTCAAATGGGATTGAAAATGCATTTGTTGTTATTAGTGTACCTTCAACCTATTTATATAACGCAATGTTTAATATATTAAACATCATTATATATATGTGCGTGTGTTTTTAAATAATCTTGTCTATGAAGTTTGTAGTTACAATTGTATATCTATACTCACAAGATTTGTTAAGCTAGTTATTCTCTTCAGATCTTGTGCTGCTTCTGTTATGATCTCTGTTATAAATGTTGATTGTGTCAATGTGTGGAAGATATTTTCTCTCACATCTTTTCTCTTTGTTATATTCTTAAACAAGAATATAGGAAATTCCCCTTTTTGCAGTTATTTTTCCATTGAAATAAAAGAATGTTCATATGTTTCAAACAACTGTCCAATAAAATGTCATAACAATTATGTAATCTGATTGAATACATAACAACATTTAAAAGTAAAGTATTATAATAGTTATGTAATCTGATTGAAGACATATCAACATCTAAAAGTAAAAAAATTGAATATGGAAAGTCATATCGTTGCTTTGTCAACTTTTGAGTTGACATCCTTTATATTTAGAGTGTATTGCAACTACACTTTTCTAGATTACATGTGATAACGAAATTCAAAAAATAAGGATAAAGAATGTATTTTAAATTAGAATATTATATTCTACATATGAAAATTATAAAACTTTCCATACATTCACAACAATTGAATGTAAAGAGGCTTGACTATTGAGGATACTTTTTTGTATGAAAACAATAATTAGAAGAGGGTAGTTTTAAGTATGAAAACAATAATTAGAAAAAAAATTATCGTACATTTATGATGTATATTTGTTTTCACTTTCTAATGGAAATAAAGAAATCCAACCTTACCTTATTGTAACATAAAATTACTTTTGATGTTTTTTTTCAGTCGTATGGACCCAGGTGCTTAGGCTGTAGGCCTGAGGCTCCTAAGTACTTACACTTTGCACAATGTGGTTGCTCCCCTTTCCAATGGATTCTACATAAAAGTGCTAGAATATTCGTCGACAATGATATTCCGTAGGCAAGGTGTGCTCTAGAGGAAGGCTCCACATGGAAATGGATGGGTTAAAATTCGAGTGTGTAGATTGCAAACTAATCCCAATTAAATTCCAAGCATTTAGGGCTCAGTTAGATTTCTTCAAAGGGGATTTTTCGTATTGGTATGGAGTAGTGCCAGAGATTTCACACTAGGTGAGGAGTTATGGCTCTAAGGAGCAAGTCATTTCTGAAGCCTTAGAAGGAGACCTTGATTTCAATGCGAAGGTTGGTTCGAAAATTGGGGCAATGATGCTAATTCCCATCATTATTCTTCCTTGTTGATTCTAGAAAAATCCTCCTCAGAGCTCCCAGAAGCAAGTTATAAAGAGGGGTTTTTCCCTGGTGCAAAGGTTGGTTCGGGCGCTGAAGTTCATAAATCAAAGAGAAAGTGTATTATAGTTTGTCCAAAGTTTGTCTAGATGGGAGTTGGTAAGGATGTGGCTGTCATAGACATATGGAAGTATTATGGAATGACTCTAGTAGGGAGGTTCAATGGAAAATATCCAAAGGAAGGTCCCTTCTCCAATTGGATTGATAATCATTGGAGACATGTGTTGGAATATATGCCAGTTTTCCATCTTCTTATCATAGGGTGGATGTTTTTAATCTTTCACTCGATTGCATACTGTGACATAATTCTTAAGAAGAATTGGACATGGGGCCGGTCAGGGTTCGTCTTGCAGAGCTGCGATGTGGATTTCCATCCTACTAGAGAGCCAGCAGAGATTATGAAAGTATAGGGGATTATACTCTGTCTTCCACTGGTCTTTTGGTCTCAGAAGGCTATGGAATCCATAGGAAACAAGATTGGGGTATTCTCAGGATTGGAGCCTAAATAGGAGTGCAAGGAAGATTGGAGGTGGGCATGGATTTAGGTTGAGGTTGATCTAAGAGATGGCTTGGTTAGTAATGTGGATCTGGTTTATGGAGAGAAAATTTGGCATCATAAGGTAGACTATTGGCAAATGCCCTTTTGCTGCTTTTCATGTCATGAGGTGGGTCACTTTCAATCTCAGTACAAAAGGGCTCCTCCGATTTTGGGAAGGTCAACAAAGAAGTGGGTCAATAAATCTAAGTGATATTAGGCAATTAAAAGTCATATCCATGATTCCAAGTTTGTCTAAGCATAGGAAGTTCAAGCTCTCAAGGAGGGTTATTCAACTCGGTCATATGATGACTAGGCTTAGTATAATGGCTCGTTTGGTAATCAATAAGATTTCCCTCCCATTGTTTTAATTTCATCCATTGATGTGGTTTCCACTATATTTTACGCCTCGCCTGCCATTCCCCCAAGTCCCCTCACATTTTTTCCAGGTCCAAGATCCCCCGAATTCCCCTGTCCTTATTCTTCCCTTATCTCGATTCCAACTGGTGGGTGTTCGATGAATGAAGCCAGAGCCAAAGATGAGGTATTTTTGGCCTCTCCCCCTGTGGCAATTGCTAACATATCTCCTCCCAAAAAATAATATGTGTTGAGGCCTCGTTATATAGGAAAGAAATATTCCTCCTCCCATGGGGGTTTACAGTGCAACCTAACCCTATTGGGAGGAATTCTCATATCCTTAAAATACCAACAACGAGTAGATATGTACAATGCTCGAAAAGGTAAACAAGCCACAATTTATGGGGCCCTTAGAGAAAGGAAAGCCCTTAATATATCATCGCCATGATGATTTTATCCTTCAATGCGTGAGGGGTAGGGGGTGCACATAAAAATGTATCCCTCAAATGGATCATTCAAAGCCACAAGCCTCACATGTTGTTAATCTAGGAAGCCATGTGTGAAGGTTCAAAAGCTAGAGCAGTTTTGGAGATCTGGATTAAAGGTTGGTCTTTTTGTGTAGTTGATGCTATGGGTTAGTCTGGAGGTTTAATAATTGACGAGAGTTCGGCTTGCCAAGCCTTCTCCTCCTCGCCAATTCATTTAGCCATTGCAGTCAAATTGGAGGTCAAGGATGTTGGGTTCATATTTAATGTAGTAAACATATATGGTCCTTATCCTGATAGAATCCCCTTCTAGGAAAATATGGTTGATTCTGGTGTTTTCAATGATGTGAATATAGTGTTAGGCGAGGATCTAAATATCACACTTTATATGAGGGATCTGAGAGGGGCCAACCCTCATTAGGACCAACAAGGAGGTTTCTTTGTGTCATTTTTTGAGAAGTATCACTTAGCTGATATTGAGCATGTTACCCCCATAGCCTAGGGGTAACTAATGAGATGATGTCTCGAGGCCAGCAGATAGAATACATGGATTGCGAGGGTTGGATGGATAACACAAACCATAGATCCCATATTCTTATCCATGCCTCACCATCATCATTTGCAGTAGAGAAACATCCACTACACTGCTTTGGCCTCAGAACACAGTAGGTCTTGCTTCATGAGGTAACAAGTCCAGTCTCATGGTAAGTGTCACTTTAATATTTGAGGCATTTGATCATCTACAAAGAGTCCTTACTTGATTATGGAACGTTTGCTTGGAAATTATATCTTTTTCCTAATTTCACCTTGGTGGTTGTCATGGTATCCTATTAAGTTGGTCACCCTTGGGAAAATGATTTCTATTGGGGATTTCCTTGAAGGGTCATCATACCATTCCCACTCATACTTACCATTTTCCACACTTATTCCCCTCCATTTCCTCATCTTTTGGGTTTTTGGGTTCATTGACCCCAAGAAGGGTTTGTACCTCATTTCATGGGAAGAAGGGGTTAAAGGACCAGAGGTGTTATTGCTAGCATCATAAATAAATGCTTGCCCTAAATTTCCGAGAGCCATGGAATTTTTTTCTAAAGAAATAAAGTTCTTTTCAGTGAAAATAAATAAACAAAAGGTGTCATGCTTGAGAGGGGGTGCATTGCAGTGTTCTTTTATTTCCAATGCACATAGCACCCAATGTATTCTAACTTCAAGTGGAATTGCAATGCTCCTTTATTTCTAGTGCATATAACACTTAATGTTCAGACTTAATAAAAGGAAAATAAAGGGCTTGGAAAAAAGGTTGCATTTATAATAAAGGGAAACTCAAGGATGTACCTCACCCTTCACAAAGGCACCCAAAAATGAGACAATATGAGCCCTTTATATATCAAGGACCCCATGCCCAAGAGTCTTTCCGCAATCCACCTGATACTCATTACATGATCTATATATGGTATTCTTGGGAAACATTCATTGACTTAGGGATTGGCCTACCCAATAGGGAACCAT
>JZKD02S1658579.1:650251-692602 GCA_000966675.3 Picea glauca
GCCCTTTTTTTAAATGTGGCTTACTTAACATGATTCTTATGACTTGTGGACCCTTGGAGGGCATACTTGTTTGTATTTTCAGGACCTTTCCTAGTGAAGGATGACGAACCACATATGATGTCACCTTCTATACATGGACATGGCCTTTGGAGGCATAGGAAATCATCCTTTAGCCCTTGATGTCATCTTGGAGGATAGGGTTTGATGGATGACATGGTTTCGAAGGTGGTTTGACAGAGAAGACACATGGCATGGCACCATTGCACATTGGATCATGGCACATTGATTTTGGAGGCCCAACAATCCACTCCTTGAGCTTGGACGTCACATTTTTTATCCCTATGTCACCCTTATAGGGCATGAAGTCACCCTCTTTAGGGTTTTACTTTATGCATTTTTTGTTTTTGGCATATTGTAGAGGAAAATGAAGGGGTCATCCTATTGGTCCCTCCATTTTTTAGGAATGCCCGATTTTGCGAAAAGCGCAACAACTCAGCGAAAGATTTGAAGTGGCGGAAAATAGCTAGACAAGTAAACAACCAACTGACATTCTAGAAGTAATGAAAAAAACCAACAACATCATGCACCAACTCTATGAGTAGTGGAAAAAGCATGTGGCAGTTGGACAATTAGTGGAGAAAGAAAAAGAGCTTTGAGTGCATGCAATAAAAAAACAACGAAATCAAGAACCCAAGAAACGTCAAGGGAAAAATATAAATATGGAGCTACGTATTGGGCAAAGGGTTACTATAATTCTGGTCATTCTATTGTTGTTGGTGTTGCTATTGTTATCATTTTTATTCTCATTATTTTTATTGAGTCCATCTCGGGAAGCTATGGGAAAACGGTTTTAAATGTTATTGTGCTTGCATAGAAGTATAGAGTCTATAATGGGTAGTTGAGAAAAAAATCTGCTATATAAGCTATCACATGAGAGTTGTATCACTGTACGATTGTTTTGAGGTGCTAATAATATAAAGTATTGTTCGGGCCCTAAAATTCTTGGTGTAATGTGTATGAATCCTTAGCTTCTATGTTGTGCACTTAGTCCTGACATGTGTAGTTAGAATGCAGTCACTGGTTACAAATGCATTTGCTTATTAATATATATATTTGAATATGCATGTGTTCAATCCAAGGATGCATCCTCTTTAACTCACGTCATCACACACACGTCTCGATTGCGCTTCGGGTGAGACCTCCCTCCCTTGTGGAAGGTTGAATATTCCAATGCTCCTAGACTAGAAAGATATATTTGTTGGTAACCTACGCGAATCCAGGGTCTTGATCTTGCGCCAACAAATGGTTCCATTGCAGGGGCCTAAATTTTTAGGTGAGTTTTTAGAGGATGCCTCATTGGATCTTCAAATATGATGCTAAAAATTGGTGGGAAAGGAGGTGCAATGTGTTCATACAACAAGAAGTTGAGATGTGACATAAAATCTTTAGGGTTGTGAAGAGTGTTTTTTCTATTCAGAACCTGTGAGTGACCAGTATGAGATATTTTGGGTCAGATTTCCTGAAGAGGTATTTCAGTGGTTGAATCACCTACAAGAAGCACATAATTTAAATATCAAGTTAAAAGGAGGTATAACTAGATTGCAGAAACCCTAGTCACTATGCATCGTTTAGATCACCGGATCTCTCATGTTGTGGATTTTTGGGTGCAAACTATTCTGGAGGGTTATATTATTGTGTTTTCTATGGAGAACTACCAATATGTTTTGAAAGTAGAATATGTATTCCATGAAGGAGCCAAAGGAAGATTGTTGCAGGAAATATCTCTTTGGATTAATATCTTTCTAGTGGAAGAAGGAATGCTACATGTTTAGTCACTTGATATGGCAGTGTAAACCCCTACGCTTAGGGGAAGGTTATTTATGGGAAGGGTTCAGGAGTTAATAAAGAAGGGTTTTTTGGAGATTAGTGGTTGATGAGAAAGGAATGCAAGAGATGAACAAGTGTTGAAGAGGGTTGTGGTTGTTGAAAAGAGGTGGTGGAACCAGATGCAAAAATTAATGAAAAGACTTGATTAATCACGGAAGGAGACCGACTGTGATGGTATTCGAAGAAAATAATTAGCGAGGTTGTGAGAGTTGCAGTGACACAAAAGGTTGGCTAGCCGATGGTTGAAGGAAATTTTTGGTGAGAGTAGTGAAGGTTATGAATGAAGTAGACAAGAGAAGGGAACCTTAGGAGAAACAAACGAAGGAGGAAGGATAAGTTCCACCACTGAATAAGAGTACTCAACCGAGATCTCAAAAGGATTTATGAGAGAAATAGAGCCCGTAACACCAAAAGATATTGGACTGCACCACAAAGTAGATGGAACCTTGAAAGAAAACATGAACCCATAGACTCAAAAACCTCACTATGAAGGTAAAGGAACCAACCGCACATCACCTATCCCCCCGGTGCCATCTGAAACTCTGGTAATTTCTACAATCAATATTTCTATTAATTCTGCTATTTCTAACCCTTATAGTCCAGCCAATTCAATTCATAGTAGTAGTAAGAGTGTGGTGAGTAGTTAATTCATATCACAGCCAAGACCTTCAGGGTTCATCTCAATAGGATCACCAAGTTCCCCAATGGTGAATCAACATGCAGGATCCCTCACCTGATACACTGAATTTTGGGGAAAAGGGGATGAGGATGTGGAGAAACATTGGTTTCTCATTGAATCCATCTCGAGGTCTTGCGGAACCCTAGATGCGAATCAAATAGTCGAGTTTTAGACTACTTCGAGGGGCCAAATTTTAAAGTGGTATATGAAATATATTGAGCCAGGGAATCCTCAATGGAAACCTTTCTCTCTAATTAAGGTGAAGTAGAATTTTTTTGCGAAGTTTCAATTACCTCAATCAGAGAAACAAGATCTTTCTGAGTTGCAGGAGATAAATCAAAGAGATGGTGAATCCACTTGGGAGTATAATCAACGATTCAAAGACTCTATAGGGAATTTGGAAAATCCAATCCACGAGAATAATCAGAGAGAATGGTTTATTCAGGGATTTCTACCATTGAATAAAAAAAGGATAGCTACTTCGGGAGAAGTGTTGGAACAAGCAATGAAAATTGAGGCGATTGATGTATATCCCATAAGCTTGTGGGTTATGAGACCATCTAAAGATCATAAAATTGCACAACTGCAAGGACAAATCTCTGCATTAAATGAAAATATACAAGAGCTGACCCTTCCTAGGTTAGGTCATTTGTAGGTGTGGTGTACTAGCTATTACACCGAAGGTCATACAACAACTGAATTCCCAAGATTGAGGGGTGCAGGACCCCCTATTTGCCCGATAGCACCTTCACTAGTAGGATCATTGGGATGAATTGTGCAAGTTACCGCTATAATGCCATTTCATGGCCCTATTCAATACCATGATTTTTTGAATCATTAAGGACTCGACCAAAAAAATGAATATTGTGAAATATGTAGAAGTCATGACCACTCTCCGAGACACTACCCTATTCTACAAAAGTATACCTCTGTTTCAAACACAGTATATTGTGAATTTTGTGAGTCTGTTGTAATCTAAGGGAAAGTAGAGAGTGTTACTAGTAGAACCTTATATAGCCATCATAGAGATACATGCATACACATAGACATATAGAGAGACATACATAAGTAATGAGAGCCCAAAGAAGAGTCATTTTATTATATGATAGAAAGTACAACATAGTTACATATATCCTCTCCCATGAAGCTATTTGAGCCTTCATGTGCTTATCTATTTATACCTCTAATAGGAAGTTTTAACTACTTAACTGCCTAGGTCAGTTGGTTAATAGAGACTCTGATCGACTTCTACTTCTAACTACATCAGTCTTCGGACAAGTTCTAAGTCGATCGCCGGGTCTAGTCGATAGGGTCGACTAGCCCCTACAAAATCTTTCCCCACCTCAATTCCTTTCTCGTCCTGAGCAAGAGGTCATACAAATTATTTTTTTCTCATGTTTTGATTACAAAAATATAGTATGGAGAAGTATGGATGAAGATAGAAAGAGAAGTATGTAAGAAGAAGAGACAATATATTTATGCGGTTGGTTGACTTAGGGTACTGAGTGAGTTGTTGTGCCTAGAGTTCCATTGTTAGCGTCATTGACTGCCCTGTTCTTTTCACTTTCTATGATGACCTTGAATATTGTCTGAATAATACTAGGGACTAAATTGTTTATTTGTTGGATGAAGTCGCACCAAGCGTTGACTGCCTGCTGAGCCTCGATATTTAGAATCTTCGATTGGGTGATCAATTTGACTTTATATTCTATACTTGTTGTCTAAGAGGTTCCCTATTCTTGATCAAATTGTTTCTTTTTATGTTGCATTTTCCCTATTAGATGGCTCAAGCGACTGGATGCTGGTCTGTTTATAGTTGCGAGTCTATGTCCCTCTTTCTTTCATTCCTTCTCCTACTTTGATAATCATTGTTCTATTTATCTTTATTTTTCCAACTGCATGGTGAGGGATTCTTTTACTTTTTTATCAATGGTCGAGTTCCTTGACTATTCTATACTGTCAACCGCAACCATTTATACCCTACATTTATTGAATGCTTCCACAAAGTGAGTCGGTCATTCGTTTACCACCGAGCTTAGTGTGCTAGCTTCTTTGGTTAATTTATGTACATTTTGCATGAAGCCATTCAAATTCTATTGTTCTACTTATAACACCATGTTTATTTTTTCTTGGGTTGTCTAGACTTCTTTAAGTGCTAAGTCGTGTTGTTTCTCGACTTCTTCTTTTTATTTCTTTAGTACCTCTACTTGTTTTTGGTAATTTGTGTTGTTTTCAATCATTCTGTCAATCAGTTCCTTGAAGTTGTCTAAGGGGTTTTGTACCTATGACATATGTTATATCCCTTCATTTAGCATGAATACTTCTCTGCATCCTTCCAAGATATTATTTTGTTCTTGTTTTATTCGTTCGACCGATATAACACCTTCTTCCATCTCCTTGCTAATTCTTTTGAGATGGCTCCATGTAAGTCAAACAAATTTTTGTTGGAGATGGTAGTTGGGTCGAATGAGGTTTCGACTGACAACCCTGGTGGAGTCTCTATTCCAGTCGTTCTGATGGTGATAATGGACGACTTCCTTTTCTTTCGTTTATTTGCATATTTGGGTGTTTGGTCGTCTTTTGTTACTGTTTGTTACGTTGTTGGGATGCTTTGTTCACTTGTTTCATTTTTTTCTTCTTCCTTGTGCTAGGTGTTTTGTACATTCATGTTTTATTTGTCCTGAAGCTATGGATATTTTGCATTAATCTGCTCAGTGTCTGTGGGATCTATCTCCAGTAAAAAAAATTCAGTCTGCAACTTTTCGACATTCACCGCTTGAGTTCTTGGAGTGTCATTTTCTCGCTTTGCTTCCTTATCATTTTGGTTAATCCCAACCTGATGTGCTTCAACTGAGCGCAAGAATTATTCTTGTTGATATGATGCTTTAAACGGATGGGATTCCTATTATTGTGTTGGGACGATTGACCCATCAACTTATATTGATTCTACTGATTGTTGTGGCAATGTCGGTTTTCTGGTTGACTGTTGATGTACTAGTTTTGTGTCGATTTCTTCGACCGAATCCTGCTGCTCCATGTCGATAGTTTCTATCTTGACGTCATCCATCTCAATTGGTTGATATGACTCTATTGATTAAGACAATTCATTGATGATGAGTTGCCTCTTCTTTTTCTTTGCAGGTACTTCTTCTATAACTGGGACTGGTTCTGCGAAGAGTGACTCTCTGATGAGGTTGATTGTTGCATCATGTGTTCTTTTCTTGCTTGGTGTTACTTTTTATTTCGAATGAGTCGTCGAATATCCTGGTCAGGTTTTTTCTATGTCTGACAAAGGGTGATACTCAAGGAATATTTGTTTCTTCTTGAGTACAGAATATGCATCCTCAGTTTGGGAACTTTGATATTTGTATTCGACAAGCCATTGTTCCAAAGGTTTCATAGCTTACAGACTATAATAAATTTTTTCTCTCGAGATTAGATGTGGCAGGGGGGTCGAGTCGGTGAGGTCCTTGATTTGGATAATCATATTGTCGACTTCATTTCGTTCCGGCTCGACAATCAATGCATCTCGTAGGTCTCGACAATCAATGCATCTCGTAGGTTTCCCAGGTCGTTTGTTCTGTACCATAATATTACCTATTGGTCATCAATTTTTAGCCTTTTTTGGAGAAATTATTGTATCCTTGGATTGGTTTCTAGTGCGGGAGACGTACGTACAACTAGTCTAGATTCTTTGTAGTCCATACTTTTCGGTTCGTTGACCGGTTGATGGAAGTTCAACTGTGCGTTGTTGTATCTGTCGGGTGTCGTCACGGTTACTACTGTTGCTAACTCTAGTCAATCTCTGTCTAAATCAGACTGCTCATGCACTCTGACTAGATGACCCTCCCCTAACATCTTTTTGTTTGAATTTTTACTATTCCATTGGTTATGAAGCTCTTCTCTTTTCTATTTTCTTTTATCCCATTCTATTTTCTGCATATCCACGGATTTATTATGGGATTGCTTTCCTCTCGACGACATTTAGGCTTGGGAAACGCTACTTCTTGTTTTTATGACATCTCACAATCTTGGCCGACCCCCCATTTCCGACCCTACTTACTCTAATTTGGGAGCGTTGGCCATATTGATTTCTTCAAGAAGTAATCCCAGGCTTCTTTTTTATCTTTTCACTTTGCGTCAAGAAATGCTTTCCACCTTTTGTCTCTTTCTTGGAACTTGTTATTTGGTAAAGGTGTGCCTAATATTTATCGGTATTCGACAATATCACCGACTACGTTATCGAGAAGGAATTTATGAAGAAGTGTTGAAACTGTGCAGAAAAATCTGTTATGCAATTAAGTGTAGAATTTCTCTTTTATTTTTTCGAGGGATGTCTGATCTTCAACGCCTTGTTCTAAAATATAATCTGCAATAATTCATTCAAACTAGTTGTGTAGTTTTGTTCTTCCTCCGTTTGTCAACTTCAGGCCTAACTCATCATTGGGTGTCAATCTACGCATCACCTGAGTTGTTAATGTATTGAAACAATGCTTCTGGGATAGCTTCAAGAAATCTTTCATGCGTCTTTGAAAATAACCGCGACCTTACTTTGGCTAGTGAGAGGTTATTTATTCTTTCATAGTTTATGATGTAGTTCTCGATTTTGTGCTCCCACCACTCATGTATTCCTTGTTGAGTTAGAATTTATGTATACTTATACATGCCCAAGTTCAGTACTATTGGAAATGGAACCAATGTTGTAATCTAAGGGAAAGTAGAGAGTGTTACTAGTAGAACCTTATATATCCATCATAGAGATACATGCATGCACATAGACATATAGATAGACATACATAAGTAATGAGAGCCCAAATTCCTTTTATTATATGATAGATAATACAATACAATTACATATATCTTCTCCCATGAAGCTATCTAAGCCTTCATGTGCTTATCTATTTATGCCTCTAACAGACAGTTGTAACTATTTAACTACCTGGGTCGGTCGGTTAGCAGAGACTCCATCTGAATTATAATTCTAACTATGGCGGTTGACCGACAAGTTCTAAATCGACCATCGGGTCTAGTCGATAGGATCAACTACCACAAGGTCTCCTACGCATGCTACCAATCAGTGTAGAGATTTGGATGCTCTTGTTGACATATTAGAGCAATCTGCATTTAGGGTCAACTAAGGACCTCAAGGAACTGGAAGAGGTCACGGAAATGGAGGAGGATACTGAGGAGGAAAAACCGGGGGAAGATGACTAGTTCATTTATATAATTGTGATGAGTAGGGACACTTGGACATAGAATGTCCACTTCCAAGAAGACCTTGGTGTGCACATTTTCGGAATAATACCCATGCTACATAAGACTATCCAGACCTTATTGCAAAATGGAAGGATCGGGCCAGGAAAAAAGGTGCCAATTTGATCAATTTTGAACCTAGGGCTATGAATTACAAAAGGAGTCCTAAGATCAATATCGTCACCATAGGAGGTACAGATACTAGTGTAGACGTAGAAAGTCCCTATCATCCAAAGATCGGGAAGGCCATTACAGAAAATACCAAGTATGACCCCATCCAACAAAAGGAATTCTTAAAAAGTGTAGTTGAGATGTTTAAGCATATGCATGGTACTTCAACACCAAAAGTTGCGGAATTAAGAGACAATTATAAACCCCAATAGCCAAAGGCTTTCAGAGAGCCACTTGTTCGAATGGATTCCTCAAAAAAGGCACAAAGAGCGGTTGATTTGTGGTTACAACTATTTTCCAATATATTGGATGATGAACAACTCACAGGGAAGTTGTGGAATACAATTAAGTTGGTATTGGGCGTTACAGAAAACCCAAAGGATCTTAAAGCTTCCAATATTCCAAAAAAGAGCATAGGTAGAATCCAGCGAAGGTGAAGAAGATATGGAAAGGAGTTCAAGATTAGTGCTCACATTAATGACTATGAGATCAAAGACATTATGTTATATTTGGGCTCTGATGTCAACATATTTCCAAAGAATACCTGGGAAGCAATAGGTAAGCCCAAACTTGTCTACTCCCCTATTTAGTTGCAGATGGTGAATCAATATTGCATCTATCCTATGGGGAGGCTGCAAAATGTTGAGGTAGACTTAGTTGGTGTTAAAACAATGGCCGATTTTGAGGTAATTGATATTATGGGAGAAAAGGATCCTTAGGCATCGATTGGGCCTATGAAAACTATGTTGTAATCGATCTTAAAAAGGAAACAATGACCTTTACATATGATGGAACAAAGGTTACTCAACCATTGGATCCTTATCAAGGTCCAATATACTCCGAACCAGCCGATGATAACATAGAAGAAGATGTCATTGATCAGTTGTATTCTCTTACTATAGGGAAGTGAGTAGATTACATTAATCCCACTGCAGACAAATCTGTAAGTTGGTGAAGCATTCAGTTTGTGGATGAAGACTTTGAAATAGCTTTCGATGAATGGCAACAAGGCATGTATGAGAAATTTTCAAGGTGTTGCACCACTGTCTGAGCAATAAGATGGATTGGAATGAAGATAAGGGAGTGTCCAACATATGATGGTACCTCAGACTTACAAATATTTCTCATTGATATGGTGAGTAGGGTTGCAATAGAACATAGGGTCTCAACACTTGATATAGCTTTGAATTCTTCCCCTACCATGTAGTGGGATACTCATAAAACAACCCTTTCTTCTTGGAAAAAAAAACTTGCTATACAACACCATTTTCTTCTAGATCCACAATTACAGCAAGTGGTACAAGACCGAAAATAGAAGAGTATTTGCTAACCTTAGAGGTATATGATGGTCAATCCAACCCAAATTCACATATTGAGCATTGTATGAAGATATGGAGAGTTTCAAAACTTATGTCTTATCTGTGGACACATCAATTCTTTCACTCTCTAGGCACTATTCGAAAGGCCCAGTACGTGCACGAAGAGACGTGAAGACAAACTGATTGTTGGGAAGTGCTGCAAAATCAATTTCATCATGACTTCTCTTTCTTTGGTAAGACCCTTGAAATTACAACTGTGTTGCAATTAATCAAGATAATTTTATTTAGTAATGATATCAAGCCTAAATAGTCACTTGCAATCTATCCCGAGAATGAATATTTTCTTGAGTATATCTTTTATCCATCCCCTGTAAGAATACCTATGGTTTGTAGTAAATTTGATAAGGACCTAGGAGATTTTGAGGAGTTGGAAGAGCTTAGACATTTAACTTTTCAGAAATCCACTAGAACCCAAGATGTTAAAGATACCATATCAGGTGATATCAACAACTCATACACTCAACCTATAAAGTTGTGGAAAGTAAATATAGGGAGTGAGGAGTGCCCTAAGATGGCATCTATAGGTGACTATTGGGATGAACATACTATGACAGAAATACATGCTCTGTTGTGGGAGTATGCGGATATATTTCCTAAGAGATTTTCAGAGCTGAAGGGGATTAAGGGAGATTTAGGAAAAATGAAGATTGATTTAAAACCCGAGGCTAATTCAATTAATAATAGGACATATAGACTGAATCCGTGAGTCAAGGAGAAGGTTAAGAAGGAAATAGATCGAATGTTAGCTATAGGGTCTATTTTTCCTGTGGATGAGGCCGATTGGATCATTCCTATTGTAATACAGAGCAAGAAGGGCACTAATTATATAAGAGTATATGTGGATTACAAGATTCTAAATTCAACTTGTGTACACGACCCATTTCCTACCCCCTTTATTGATGAAGTCTTTGATCAAGTAGTGAACAAGGAAGCCTATTCTTTTATAGATGGATTCTCAGGATAACATCAGGTTAGAATTGCGGAAGAGGATAAAATAAAGACTACCTTGACTACCGAATGGGGGTCTTTTGTTTATAATGCGATGCCCTTTGGACTTACGAATGGCCCAATTTTTTTCTCTCACATAGTTATTGATGCATTCCACAATTTTATTCATAAATTTCTTAAAGTGTATTCTTGGACCGTGTACATCCTATTGAAGGAGCACATAGGTTTACTACGATTGATGTTCGATCGTTGTAGACAACTACAAATTTATTTGAACTTGAAGAAATTTAATTTTTGTGTACCCTTTGGAAACCTGCTAGGACATATAGTGTGCAGGGAAGAAGTGTTGGTTGATCCTGCAAAGGTTGTTGTAATATTAAATATTCCCCCACATACGAGTGAAAAACAATTGAGGTCAACATTGGGTCACACTATATACTACTGCATATTTATCATAAATTATGCAAGCATAACTGCCCCATTGGAGAAACTGTTGAAGAAATGTGAAGCTTTCAAGTGGCAACTTGAGTGTGATCAAGATTTTGATATTCTTAAATTAAATTTGAGTATTTCCCCTATTCTTATCTATTCAAATTAGAATGTGGAATTCCAAACACATTGATGCTTCTGGCATTGCTTTTGTGGATATCCTTGCACAACTACAAGTAGGAATCTTTCTCAAGCCAAACACAACTACACTACCACCACTGTGAGCAAGAAGCTTTCTCAATCCAAGTGAAACTATACTACCACAGAAAGGGAAGGTTTGGCAATGGTTTATGATTTGCAAAAGTTTAGACATTATTTTTTAGGAGGCCATTTTAAATTCTTCACTATCATTCTTCTTTATAATACTTGGTTAATAATCATGTGTTGGAAGGATGCATTTATAGATGGTTGTTGTTGTTTCATGAGTTTTATTTTGAGGTCATTGTTAAGCCAGGTAAATTACATGTGGGTCCTGACCATTTTTCTAGACTAGACTCAAGAGAGAGTGGTAGAGTTGTAGATGACTAGCTCTCGAACGCTGATATTTTTAAAGTTGAAGCTATTCTTAATTACTTGTCTGACATTGCCTTATTTTTTAGCACGAGTGTTATCCCTGAAGGTTATTTCTCAAATCAAAAGAGACACTTAGTGGTTCGTGCAACAAACTATCAACTTATTTCATGTTAGTTGTACAAGTTGGGATTGGACAGGATTGGACATTATGATGTGTACTTGACCATGAAAGACTTGATATTTTGTGGGAGTGTAATAGTGGAGTCGCGAGAGGACATATAGGTGGAAATGAAACTACACCAGAGGCCTTTGAAAAGTGGGTTGTTTATTTCATCGATTCAATATACTCCCCTGTGAAGCACTCAAAGGAAAGATACATTATTATCGCAACCAATTACTTGACTTGTTGGGATGAAGAAAAAGCTGCTCAAGATTGCTCTATAGACACAACAACACAATTTTGTTTTTAGAATATCATAACCAGGTTTGAATGCCCTCGGATTTTGACTAGTGATCAAGGAGCCCACTTTATCAGTGAGACTATCATGATCCTCACAGGGTAGTTTATGATTCAACACCATAAGAGTAGTTTGTATCATCCATAAGCTAATGGAACAATAGAAGCATTCAACAAGATATTGGAGAGAGGCTTGACTAAAGTTTGTTGCACAAATCAGGATGATTAGGATGAGCAAGTTCCAACTATGTTATGGGCTTAAATAACTACTGCAAAGAAATTACACAGGTATACCTCATTTCAATTGGTATATGGAAGAGAAGAAGTAGTGCCAACTGAGATTATAACTCTGAGTCTATTCATTGCGCAAGCTACTAAGATGAAAAACAATGAATCCATACCACCATGAGTTGAAGAACTACTGGAACTTGAATAATCTAGATTTTTAGCAAATTTTCATCAAACTATGGAAAATGCTAGGAAAAAATCTTGGCATGACCAACATATTAAGACTAATTGTTTTGAAGAAGGAGATAAAATTCTATTATAAGACAGTAAGTATCAAAAGCATCCAAGAAAACTACAAATGCATTGAATAAGACCTTTTATAGTTGCGGAGATCCATGAGTTTGGAGTTTTCATACTCACACAAATCGATGGCATTCTTCATCCAGGATGGGTGAATAGTGCATTCCTGAAGCCCTACATTTCTAATCCATAAGAGAAGTTTTGCATCACTCATGTCACTGGGAGTGAGGCCAATAGGTAGGTTTTTCAATTATTTTGGTGTTTCTCTTTTTGTTCGTTAATAAAACGATGACGAGTCCAAATGTTACCTGTCCTAGAGTTTAGTTGTCATTTTCAATTTGTCCATCCCGGATATCACCTTTGTGGTTAGGGAGGTCTAAATCAAAACCCTTTTATATTTAGTATTTTCCAAGTTTGAAATTTGTACCCTGATGTTGTCACTTTGTTAGTTAAATGTTATTGATACCTTTTTGGTCATCATGCTGTCATTACTAGTTAGATTCATTTGCATACCAACAACTGTCCATACCTTTCCAACTAATTCTTGGTGCATTATTTACTTTTCGGGTTAATCGACTGTCCTATCGTCGAGTTCTATCTTATGATATTAATTTCCCAAATCACTCTTAGATTTTTCCGTGTTAGATGGGAACATCCAAAGTTAATACCACATTACCTCCATGTTGCATCTATTAATAAATTCTAGTCCCGTCATTTCTTGATTGATGCCTATATACTTGTCTTTGTCTGAATGCTTAACATTATTGTGTTTTCTTCAAAGTTAGTTGAATATCCAATCGTGGAGCCCCCTTAGAATTATGTGATCTCACATCTGTGATTTTGTCTACCATTTTTATTTTTCTACCAATGCAGGTCAGCGAGGATGGTTCACACTTCTATTCAGGGGTCCATTCCCAAGGTTGTTGTTCCAGATGAATTTATCGATCCATGCATCAAAGTACTAGGTGATCTTCATGGAAAGGTTTAGAAAACTCGGTTGCTTGACACGATCTCATAGATGCATCAAAGTACCCATACATGTCTATCCATACATTCATGGATTTCTCGGCCCTCCTGACTAGTGAACTGCAATGGGACTTGAAACCGTCCTCCATACCCCTTCAATACTCCACCTTGCCAAACTTGAGTGACCTATCGGTGTTTGACATGATTGGAGAGGTTTCTATATGTAATAAGTTTCTTATTATCCATGTACATAATGGAGCGTTATGGTTAGACAAGGCCTACCCCATCTATGTCAACGATATTCACAAGTTGATCGGTCTCTCCATGGAAGGGAAAGACGTCACACAAGGCTTCCAGGGCTCTGGGAATCACATTCATAAGAAGGGTGAAATCACTCTATACGAAAAATGCGACACCAGGAGAGAAGGTCGTGGAGTACTCATTAACCAAATCAATGAAAAGTAGGTCCATTGTGCTTGCTACATAATCACAAACAAGGTCATGAAGAATTACATGTGGGGCAAGTGCACACTAGACACCATAGCAGTGGATGAGTTTAGAAAAAATGGCCCATCGATAAATTGGTACCAATACCTATGCATAAAAAAGGTACCAATTCCTACACATAGAGATGTTGCAGGCTTGTGTTGAGTGCATGAGTAGGCCACATAATTCATGTATGGATTTTTATTAGTCACATTTTTTATGTGGAAGTGGAAGTTGCCTCAGGGTCGAATCCTATGCCATGCTCTAGATAGTATAATTTCCAAGCTCATCGACCCCTAGCATAGTCGCACTATTGTCACTCACTCGACAGAACATGACACTACTTTTATACAATGGCACAATGATCTAATTTTTTCCATGTAATGCCCAAGTATTCTACTGGAACTTCTCAATCGACACACCCATAACATTTGGTTTGGTATGAACTGTGACTGCATGTTTGTGAGGCCTTTAGGTGCATCTCCATCCATTTTTCACACTCCTCCTTTGTCGTTCTACCTGGATGAGGCACTTATGGAAAAGGAATTCATGGTTTGTCCAAGAGTTACGAAGAAAAAAAAAGATTAGGTTTTACTTACTCCATGCCTATCATCTCACAACGATCGGCTCATGCACAGACACCTGGTGCACGCACCAACTCAACAAATTAGAGACCCACAAGATCAGAGGAAGAGGCATATGAAGCTGATGATGAAATACTTCTTGGGGGGATAGTTCATATCCCATTCTCCTCCATCTTGGATGATGCCACCATATCTGGTAAGCAATTACGTGAAGTTTTTGCTTTGGATTTTTCTTTAAAGAAGTCGTGCACTAACTCTCCATCTAAGTCTATAGTTGACCCCATTGTCCCTGAGGCCACTCCTCTATCTTCCCTTCCACCTATGGCCCAAACCACTACCCCTATTCCCTCCTCACTCCCTATCATAACCATTATTGATGATCCCCCAGTTAGGACCAATCCCATCCTTGTCATTGAAGAGATCACCCGTCAATAGCCTAGTTCAACTGCGAATGCCCTGTATTCCACTCTATCATCCCCTCACCATCATATCGACACTATTGCACCCACCTCTACTTTACCTTTTGAGATAAATCCAAGAACCTTCGTCCCCATTCCATCCACTCTCCAACTTCTGCAGGTCCAAGTCCCTCTGGACACACAACCATAAATGGTTCTCCATTCAAAGCTGGAGATAGGGTCAGAGGTGAAAACACATATAGTCCATGATCCTCTATAAGACCATATGGATATCCAGGATGACACTCACTTTTTCCAAATAAAAATATCTATTAAGGAACATATTGCGTGAATTCTACGGGACACCCAACAATGTCGAACAGTCTTGGAAATATGTCTCAACGTACTAATGTAATTGTGACATCGCCTTCCGAGGTTCAGGATTGGATCCCCCACAACCTACAAACTATGTTGTCGAGTCCTAAATGTGTTGGAACCCCTAGCATGTCAGAGCTATCGGTTGCAAGTGGCCAACCATTAGCTTCACGGTTACCTTTGGATCAGTCTCTATCCAGTGGGGACCTTGCAGCTTGGTCTACCCCACAAATTTTGCAGTTTATCCACACCTACACTGACAAATTGGATAACATGATTATCACAATTGAACATGTTAACAATGATCTCGTGCAGCAATCACAACAGTTGCGCCAAGAGTTAGTCACTGCATACTCTACCAATGAATATGAGCATGGCTTGTAGGTCTAGACTGAATCAACTATTGAATTTGTGTCAGATAAATTTGTCCAAGTCTAGCCCAAATTCATATAGGTAGTACCAAAATTTCCAGAGGACATTACCTCGATTGCACCTGCATAACATATCACACTTGTTGCATATGTATGAATGAAACTCGTATGAAAGGCCGACAATATCTAGCATTAGATTGAGACTATTAAACTCAAGATGAAAGAGAAACCCACGGCTCTGCATGAGAACATCATCCAAGTCGTTGATGAGGGTGATAATATTCGTTCATTCCTTCATTCTCAGGCCGATGAATGTCAAGATCTATTTAACAATGTCAATGATTGGGTTGGATTATTGGAGTGTTGCAAATAGCTAGTTGAGGTGTTGGGTGCACAACTTAACCAGTTTCACATGGAAGCAGAGGCTATTTAGGATCCTATTGAGAAGCAAGCCAAGTTTGCAGAGATCCAAACAATGGAAGAAAATATGGATACTCTAAGGCTACTCAAGCTGCGAAGAAACAATTCAAAGACTTTTACCTTATGGTTCAATCTACTTATATCCTCTGTAGGCCACCAATCCCAACAATCAATGTGGGCCAAAAATTTGTCGCAGGTGCATCTATTCTCTTTAGAAAATGGCAGGAAAAAGTGGACCAATATGATCAATGATGCCAGCGAGTAGTTGAGATTGTCCCTGAGCTGGGCCATCCGTTTGAGGGGGACCATAGTAAGGAAGCAGAAGGTTGACTTGGGGTGAGTCAACAACTATGGTATGGGCCTATTTGGCCCTTTGTTTTTTAGGAATTCCTGATTTTGTGGAAATGTTAAAGTTTTACGGAAAGTGTAGTAGCTCAGCGAAAGATTCGAAGTGGCAGAAAACAACTAGATGAGTAAACAACCAACTGACAGTCTAACAAAAATGAAATAAACCAACAACATCATGTGTCAAATAGATGAGCATTGGGAAGTAGGCTGCCTGGGAACCCTTGGTCTTTGTGGATTATCCGTGTTTTCAAACCTCACTCTGTTTTCTTGGGAAGGGTTCCTTCTTTTCTTTGGGACCGACATTCTTGGATTTTCCACATAATTGCCCCCCCTTCTTAGTCTAGTTATCTTGTTCCACATTTGCTTGATATTTATATTCATCTGTGCAATTTCAATTATTTTCCTAGTTTCTTGTGCTGCCATAGGGTCTACCTTTACATCTGGTATGGTCCCCTTGAAAAATCCTCCTCCAATTGCTTGATTTTGGGCCAGTCATGGCTTGAATTATTTGTTCTTTCTTGAACTGGAGGCTCCTTGATTATCAATAATTAATCCTCCCATATTTATTTGTACTTTTCCCAGTATAATGTCGGGGTCGGCATCCCTTTCAATAATAATTTCTTCCATCTCAGTGGCTTTAGTCATTGCCTCCTCCAAGGCATCCATTTGGTATGTTCTGATATCATATTTTACATTCGCGGGCATTGTGTTCTTATAACAACCGAGCACGACTGGTTCATTCGGTCTTTTATCTTCTTGAATCTTACTAAAGGTTTTGTTGAACCTGAGATTAAAATCTCATATTCTTTCATTATTCCTCAAACCAATCTGGGTGAAATTGGTGAGAAGGGTATGATAAGCAATTGGAGGGGACAACATAGTCAGGAACATATATTTGAGGTCATTAAATGAGCGAATTGAGCTACTGGGTAATGTCGTATACCATTCATATGCTCTTCCTGATAAGGTTTGCAGAAATAACCTTACCATGACATTGTCATACTCAACATGGTGAAAATCACAAACATCAAGAAATAAGTGCAGATGCCTCTTTACATCGATTTCTCTGTCTCTAGAAAATTCCTTTAAGGTGCCCTTAGGGAGAAGAGGGAGATCATGTTGCTCACCTAGAAGATTCAAAGGGGAATCTCTTATTCTTCTTATATTTTCAAACCTTAGGTTTTCTTGATTTCTCGCAGCATCTATTCCACCTCATTGTCTCTCCTCAAAGTGCTCATCTCACGGTTTTTCATTTCTTTCTACCATATCCAGAGAGATTCCAGGAATATGATTTTCACTTCTCAGAATAAAGATTTGATTTCTTTTTCTTCTGTTAATAGGTCCTTTGTATTCATCTAGCTTCAATCTCGACCTTCTTCTTGTGTTACTCTAGCTAGCCTTTGGTTTCTTCGGTCTTGTCGCTCGTCTCTCCTCTGTCTCCGGAGGATTTATCTTTCTTCTTCTTGGACTAAGATCTGAGAGGATATTTCTAACTCTTCTAAGGACTTAGCTGTTGTTATTACCATATTGTATAACTGATGTAATATGTTTCATTTATTGTTCAATCCAATTTCTAAGTGGGGTTGATCAGCCTGGGGAAAAGTCATATATTTTTAAAAAATGCTAGACCAAGTTCCAAATTTCAGTTCATTCCCCAGTATGGTCGCAAAAAATGTTGACACTTGAATCCATTAGGACCGAAACAGAAACTTCATGAGGATGTAAATCCCTCTTTGTTTTTATAGAGGTGGTACTCCTCTTTAATTTAAGATTTTCTTAGGAATTCTAGGTATTCAAAACTTTGCAGAAGTCCATCGTAGTAATCAAAGAAAGATAAATATTGCAAGAAAGATAAAAGGAAAATGTTTTCTTTTATTTTTAAATAAAGTTCCTAAGAAAGGACCAGGAACCGAGCACATTCACACATTTAAAGCAAATAAGGAAAATTTCCGCACATCCATCATAGTTTAAGATAAAGATTTATGATCACATATAAATAAAAAGAAGATGATTTGCATGCAAAAGAGAACTTTAACAGAGTGGACACATGGGAAGATCAAATAAATATAACGATAGACCAATCTCAAATGCTTTATATTCAAAACTCATAGTTACAAAGCACAGTCGAAACTGATCCTAAAATAGCTCTCTTGAAATTTCTAAAAAATATATAGTCTGTTACATATTCTTTGAAATTTAAAATGTGTTTGTCTTAAAGATTGGGATTGGGGCTCCCATGGACCATCAAGAAAATATACACAAGAATGAATCTTGTATAAGGATGAGGGTGGGCGGTAAAATAAAAGCAAGACTTGGTAAGAAGAAAAGAGAAGTTATCAGTCTTCAGTTAAACCTTTTTATTCAAAGAAGTGGAGTAACTGGATGAAGGACTTGATAAAGAAAGAAAGATGTGATCAACATAAAATTACTATGATGGTATATCGTGCTTTTCACTTGCTTTCTGGTGTCCTTTTATTGTCTTCATTAATGGTTACATGAACCGTCTCAACTGTTTCTTTCCCCTCGTTGGTCAATTTATCGATAGCTTTCTTCAACCATTCTTCAATATAACTTTTCATTGGTGCCATGTTTATCTCATGCCGGATTTTGTTGTTGAACAACTCACCCTTCAAGTCTCTCAAATCAAGGGAAATGCCATGTAATGCTTCTTCAATGTCATGATTCTTCACGGACTAGTCCACTAGCCAATTGTCTATGTTGTCCTCATCATATTCAAGTATACCATAGAACTTTTCAACTGACAACCCTTTAAAAATCTCAACTTTTTCTTCAAACTGTTTCTTTGTTAGGAATATCAAGTTGAGAATTAGTTTGGGGTCTTGCACTTTGTTATTACTTCTGGCTAAGTCTATTTCTTTGATCCTCTTGAATAATTCTTCCCTCTTTGATATAGCTTGGCTGCATGCTTGAACAATATTATTCACGTTTTTTATTTTTTCTTTCCAACAAGCGTTCAACTGTTTTATCCAGCTCAGGGAGGGAAGATCCTCTTCTCTTCTCCTTAGTTCTGTCATGTTGGAAACTTTGTTTCCAAAGGTTAGTACAACATCAAGGTAAAAACCTTCTTCATTTTGCAGGTCGGCTTGCAAATACTCGTGGAAGGCATGCATCCTCGATCGAAAAGAAGCAATATTTTTCAAAGTTTCTCATGCCTCTGTGATCAATGCCATTCTTTTATTAATATTTCTATCCACATAGATCCTGGCTGATGTAAGTAGGCTTGAGAATCCTTTCAATTTAGCAGTGGGTGTGGTGGGTCTGACTATTTTCAAAGGAGTGGCAAGAAGTGGAAGAGGCATTAAGGCATCTTCCAATTCCTTGATCCTTTCTTTCAATTTCGTGTTTTCCGCTTCAAGACCACCAATGGAGTCATCCAAAGCATCCTCAGTTGCTCTATGAATTATAGAAATTTGGGAAGGCCAAATATCTATTAGGTCAACCTATCAACACGATTTTCCTTTCTTATTCTTCACATCACCTTTTTCAATAATCAATTTCTTGGATTCCCTGTCAAAGACAATGCTCTAAAAAACAAATGACTCTTCCTCATTGAAGGTCTCATTCTCAATGATTTCCAATGATGAATTATGATGGGCCACGTTCCCTGGTTGATCCATTGTGGGAACAATTTTCTCGATATCCGCCTCGAGCTCCATTTCTTCTAGGGAGAAGATATTGATGTCACTTTCTATGTGGTGGTATTCTTCCTCTTGCACAACATTTTTCCTCTTTTTTCTCAGAGGAAGCTTGTGTGAGCTCTCGATTTTTCCCAACGGGGGATTCTTTTCTCCTCCACCACTGCAACTAGTGTTGGTAACTTTCCTAGTTGGGTGGGCCATTGGAGCATTGCTCTGAGATGTGGTAGTATTAGGAGCAACAGTTGGGGAATGGGCGCTCTTATCGTTGGGACCCTTTCCTTTCTACTTGTAAAATTCATTAGTACTAAGTATTGTCTCTAGGTCATCAACATTGTGAGCAAGAGCACCTAAGTTATTATCTTCTTCTTCACTTAGAACAGTATGAATAAATGAATTGTTGAATCCTACTACCAGCATATGTTCCACAGAAATTTTGTTAGGGCCAAACCCCTTTATCTTTTCAGCATATTTCAGATTCAGATTGTGAAAGTGGTTTGCAAATTCATCGATTTTGTTTATATTCCTGAATATAAAGTCCCCAATTTTCCAAGGCAAGGGTATGAATTGTTTTTTCCATTTCTCATGGAAAAAGTGCAGCCATAAATTATACTTCCTTGTGACTTCCATAATAAACATTTTAGTAGATACATGGCATGCAAGAAATGAGGGATTTTCCTTAGAATAAAAAATCTTGATAACATTGTGATTTTCCATTTTCTCCAACATCTCCTTTTTATCCATGAATTTATTTCCCTAGTCGGATATTCCAAGGGTATCTTTTATAAACAATAATCATTTGAAAACCGAAACAAAATCATTGAAAACTTCATAGAAATGCAAAGAATATTTGTGTCTCCACAATGTTTGGTACCAAAAGGTAACTAGGTCACGTTCAGAGTTCACCCTTTTACAAATAGAAAATTTTGGAAAATGACAGCAATATGCTATCGCAAACACCAAATAAGAAGCCATAAATAATTTCTTGTCTTTTTTGTACTGTGGAAATTGGGAGGAGATTTCAATGGAAATTAGTTTTCCCCAATCGAAAATAGCTCGCTCTTTGACTGTAACATATAAGATATAAATAATCATACGAAAAATGTTGGTGGTACTTTCTTGGCCTGTTACCCTAGTGAATAACCAAACAATTTACAGAAAGGGGTTTTTGAATGAGTCGACCTGCAACCTGGTAATGTATTCAGGGACAACTGTTGTCATGTTTTTTCATGGTTTCCCACATCGGGTCGAAAATGAACTACAACTTGTTCAGAGTAGGAAGTCTAGGACCTTCTTCCTACACCACGCCAGTGGGTTCAATGTTGTTCTCTTTGCTCAACGTGTTTGGTAATAACGCTTTCTCGTCAGTTGTCATCTCGGCCGGGGGCAACCCAAGTTTTGGACAACAAAATCCTGTGCAGGGTACTATTCCTACACAGGGGGGAAACACAGGAGTCTTCTCCTCACAAGGACTCTGGAATCTGTGGCAGGGATCAGTTCCCTCATAAGGGATTCTAAATGGGGGCAACCCCTTCCATGGTCAATGGAACCCCGGGCAAGGCTCAGTACCTATGCCTATCGAATCAGTAGGGGGCAAACCTTTCCAAAATCTTTGGAACACAACGCAGGGAGCAATCCCTGCTCAGCCCTTAACGTCCAATTATAGGAATCAACCGATGATGTCCCAACAAATGCAACATCTGTATGCTAGCCAAGGTCATGGTGTTTACCAGAACCCTGGTCAACAACACAAATTTTCTTGGCAACCTGGTGCCATTCAAACTCCAGTCTCCTTTTTTCCTGTACATAGTACTCATCCCAAGCTACCATTTCTGGCGACGTTACATTTGCCAGAATTGTCAAGGTTGTTAAATGACCCAATTTTTCATGATCCATGTTGTTCTCCCATGCCAACAAAGTTTCCCTCAGACATTCTGAAGTTCGAAGGTAAGCCTGGCGAAGATCCAAGTGATCATGTGACCACTTTCCACCTATGGTGCTCATCAAAATCGTTGTGATATGAATCTGTACAATTGCGTCTGTTTCAACGCACTCTCGTCGGGGGTGCCACAAAATGGTACATCGAGCTCAACGCTCAAGATACTCTTAATTTAGAGATTTGGTGATGGTTTTCCTAAACCATTTCCAACTACCTGTGAGATACGATGTCAGCACCGAATTGCTGACCAACTTTGAGCAGACAAAGGTTAATCATATCTCGGATCACATTCGATAATGGCGGTGCCGGAAGAGTTTGATAAAGGTACAGGTCCCATCGGCTTTCCTGTTGGAGTGGTTCCTGAAGTCTTTGGTACCTCAGTTATCCAAGGATGTTGCAACATCGAGAGAGTTTTCAGAGGAGGAGAAAATAATGAGAGCACAACATCTTGAATTGATATACTCTCAGTCTGTCTTACTCTATGAGATTTTTCCAGATGCGCCACGGTCCATCCTTGACAAGGCTAGACACAAGTTTGGACCACATGTCTATGGTATAGTTGGTTCAACACAAGAAAATCCCACTGATCAGATGTCAAATCAATTGCAACAATTTTCAATACAACAAACAACGACCAACTAGACCTCTGGTTTGATTGCTCCCCCTACCTAAGCGTCAAATGTACACAGTGTGTAGTTGACGAACCCAAAGGCCAACCAACAGCCTGACGAAAAGAAAAAACAACGAAACAAGAAGGGTAAGGGGGATAAGAAACCCAAAAACAATGTTGGCGGGGGCAACACAAAGAAGTGAAAGTTGAAGTATCTATGTAACCTTTGCACAAAAGACCATCTGACTCATCTGTGCCCTTAGCTTGCGGAGGCCCAAAAGTTCTTGGTGTAACAATAGCCTGTTGTTTTAACGAACCTATTTCCACATGGGAAAAATATGACTCAAGCCTCTTCGAGTCCAGATGGGGGTAGTTAGGGACCCCCTCCATCTTCAAGTAATCCCTCAGCCACGAACGTTTATATGATGAAAGGTGACACTTACATAAAAATTAGGGCACACGTTTACAGAATGTCAAAAACTGTTGAAAAGGGTAAGGAAGTCGTAAACCCATCTGTTCCTCTCTAGATTGAGAAGATGATGGGTGAAATAATGACACGCATCCCAAAAGGGGTGTTCAATAAAGATTCACATAATTAGAACATGAGGGCTGCCCAGAATTACTCTATGGTGGAGGATTTGTCACAAGCCCCTTGCGCGATGTATTCTTTGGAAGTCCTTCATAGATGCCCTTTGCAGAGAAAGGATCTGTTGTTTGCTTTGGGATCCATTGAGACCTGTAATCCAAGAACTATTATGCTTGATATGACTGACTTGAAACCTTGTCTCCCTTACCACATTGCATTTCATATAGTAGTGTCTCACCCCATGAAATCTTTTACTCGAAATATTTTATGTATGGTGGTTGATGAGGGTGCATCGATTTGCGTGATGTCATTGGTTGGAAGGCCATTGGCCAACCCATTTTGTCTCTGTCACCTACTATGCTTACTGACTTTGATGATCATTCTTTTAGACCACATGGAATCATCCCTTCTTTCCTCGTGCAGTTGGGAGGGAAGACCATGTGCGTTGAAGTTGAAGTGGTTGATGCGCCTCTCGACTACAACCTATTGTTAGGAAGGATTTGGACCTATTCAATGCATGTAGTGGTTTCCATAGTTTTTCGGGTCTTGTTGTTTCCACACGAGGGTCGAATCGTAACCATTGACCAGTTGTCCTTCTCCCGGCCTGACCCTTCATCGGGGGCATCCACGGTCCCGATGATTGATAACCCTCAGCCTGACATCGTCAATGTAGGGGTTGGTTTGTGCCCACCTTTGATGGGTACTTTTGATTACCCACCCCCCTCTAGCGATGTCAAGTTCATATCGACTGCCCCTGACCAGTCTAAGGCTGAAATTTTTCAAGTGTCGTCATTCTGAACAACTTACTTTAACAATATGTGGAATATTCCTTCCCCATCAACTTCGATGGAATTTACAGGGCATCTTGGCATGGTCATGCCCTCGTCCACAATAGAAGTTGTATATAGTACTATCCAGCAAGCTTCGGCCGCCCCCGATCTGACTCCCGCACAGAAGTTAGATCCAGTTCTCGAGCCTATTTGGGCTCAATGTTCCCTTGCTACTATCAATTCTTTAGACTTGGTCTTGCCCTCTAATGAGGTGATTATAAAGGCATTGACCGATCTGGACAGACCCTGGGATGATCTCCATCACAGATATTATTTTCTCCTAGAGTTAAGAAGAATAGAGGTAGGTGAATTAGTGTTGACTATGACTGGAGATAGGTCTTGTCCTATTACTCCTCTAGCTACACATGTAGTTTATGCCGAGGGTAATATGGAAACTATCGTTGAAACAATACCTATTGACATCTATAGAACCCCTGGAATCATGGAGAATGTCTTCGTCGGAGCAGATTGCTCCCCTGAGGAGATTCAGATCTATACAGATTTATTTAAGGAATTCTACGACATTTTTGCCTGGTCTTACGAGGAAATGCTAGGCATTGATCCAAGAATAATTGAACATGAAATAATGACTTATCCTAACACCAAGTCGGTCTGAAAGAACCTTCATCCGGTGAATCCTCAAAAATTGGCAACTATTAAGGCTGAAGTAGAGAAACTGCTCAAAGTTGGTTTCATCTACCCCGTTCAGTTGACTCAATGGGTGTCAAATCCCATTTCGGTCAACAAAAAGTAGGGTATGATTCGTGTGTATATGGACTTCTATGATTTGAATAAGGCATGTCCAAATGATAATTTCCCCACCTCATTCATTGATCAGATCGTCGATGAATGCGCAAGCTGTGAGGTCTTTTCTTTCATGGATGGTTTTTTGGGATACAACTAGATATAGATCAAACCTGAGGACCAACATAAAACAAATTTTATTTGTCCACGGGGCACATTTTCTTATCGTAAGAATGTTGGGGCCACTTTTTAGCGGGCCATGTCTTTTGCTTTCCACGACCTTAGACATATAGTCGAGGCTTATCTCGATGATCTAGCATCACGATCTCGTAAGAGAGTTGATCACCCCGCACACCTCCGACTAATCTTTGAGCGATGTCACTACTATCAAATTCGCTTGAATCCTAACAAGTGCAGTTTCTGCGTGACATTGGGTTGTCTTATATGTTTCATAGTTTCTAAAATAGGGATCATGGTCGATCCTTTCAAGGTTGAGGTGATAGTTCAGTTGCCTCCCCCGTGCACAGTCCCTTAGCTTCAAATCTTACAGGAAAAAGCAAACTTTCTTCGACGTTTTATCTCAAACTATGCTGAGATCACTAAAGGGTTCATGCATTTACTGAAAAATGGAGTCCCTTTCTATTGGGACGAATCCGCTCAACGTTCTTTCGAAGCGTTGAAACGCGCCCTTACATCTGCCCCTCTGCTCCGACCTCCCAATTATAATAAAGATTTCTTATTGTACTTGGTCACCTCAGAGTCGACCATCGGTATGGTCTTGGTTCAAGAGGATGATCTGATCTAAGAGCATGTGATTTATTACATGAGTTGAGTCTTGGTTGGACCAAAACTCAACTACTCCCGTGTTGAGAAGATTGCATTGGCAGCAGTGCATGTTGTCTAGCGGTTTCTTCATTATATTATTCTTCGTAAGAACATCATCATTGTCGTTGTGAATATGTTTCAATATGTGTTGACATGATGCATCATCAATGGAAAGATCAGTAGATGGATTGTTATCCTCTAGGAGTTTGACTTGGATTTTGTTTCTGCGAAATCCAAAAAGTCACTGGTCTTTGCGGAACTTATCTCGTAACTTCTGGTTGAATCAGGTGATGTTACACCTGAAGAATCTCCGATTAAAGGAGATCTTTTTTTGATTTCATCTACAGACCCCTGGTATGGAGATATACTAGTCTATCTCTAGACTTTGAAGTACCCCACCTCTGCTTCTTGTGCTGAGTGTCGACGTATACGCCATCAGGCACAAAACTATCTCATACTTGATGACACTTTGTATCATCAAGGTGTAGATTGCATACTTCGTCGGTGCCTCATTCATGAAGAAGCGGAACTCCTTCTTAACGACTGCCACATTGGAGCATGTGGTGGTCATTTTTCTGGGTTGGAAACAACCCAAAAGATTCTATGAGCCAGTTACTTTTGACTGATGTTAATCAAATATTGCGTTGAATCGGTCAAGAAGTGCCACCCATGTCAGATATTCTCTCGGAAGATGAGGGCACATCTTGCTCCTATGTTTCTCGTCATTGTCGTTGGTCCCTTCACCAGGTGGGGGATTGATTTTCCTACATTCCACCTAGATTTAGCTAGGGGGCATCGTTATATCATCATAGCAGTAGACTACTTCACAAAGTGGGTCGAGGCTATGCCAACATTTAATAATGATGGTGAGATAACAACTCTCTTTATTTTTAACTAGATAATAGCAAGGTTAAACATCCCTAAGGAGATTGTCACTGACCATGGCAGTCACTTTCATAACAAAATGATGTCTGAGTTAACATCAAATCTTGGGTTGAGGAAAAAGCATTCATCACCCTACTACCCATAAGCGAATGGTCAAGTGGAGGTTGTGAATAAGTCGCTCAAGACTATTCTGCAGCGAACGATCAATTCTGCCGAGTCAAATTGGCATTTGATGTTGTACTCGACATTATGGGCCTACCAAATGTCTGTAAATAATTCCACCGGTTTCACACCTTTTCAAATCGTTTACAGGATGGAAACAGTCTTGCCAATAGAGTGACAGATCCCATCACTAAAGCTAGCAGTAGAGTTATTTCCAGACACTTCACCGCTTGAGGAACACTTATTATATCTCAAGCAGCTCGATGAGAAACGATGTGATGCAGACTTGGCTAACGAGGCTCACAAGCAACGAGTCAAGTGTCAGTATGATCGGTCCGTTCATCCTCGTATTTTCTCCGAAGGCGGCCTTGTCCTAGTCTATGACCAAGATAAGGATCCCCTGGGGGCAAGCAAGTTCAAACCCATGTGGTTCAGACCTTTCATTGTGAAGGAGGTCTTAAAGAAGGGTGCTTATCGTCTAGTTGATTTTGAGGGAAATACTTTGGCGGAGCCTAGAAATGGGCTCTACCTCAAGAAGTATTACTCGCAGGTTGGTCACCTGGGTGACTTCTTGTACATATGTATAGTTCTTATACAGTTATCTTTTTGTATTTTTTGTTTTGTGGATGTGTCATTATTTATGTCATCTTTTTCACTGTGGCAGATGTCAAGTGAATCAGAGTTGTTCTTTGGGTTCGCAGACGGTGCTAGCTGACACACTCGGAGGCTTGCTTCCGCAACTTGGGTGATTTTCATGCATCAAGGCCAGTTGCTATCTTCTGGAGGTATCTGTCTAGGTGACGCCACAAACAATGTCGCCGAATACAATGCAGTGATAGAGTTGCTTCATGACGCTTTGTCGTGTGGTATCTCTCACCTCTGGGTCTACTTAGATGCACAACTGGTTGTGTCCTAGTTAAATGGGGTTTATCATGTTTATGATCCTACTTTACACTGATGCTTCCTTAGGGTACGTCTCTTAGAACGTTGTTTTGATTACATTACGTACATCCATGTTCCTAGGAGATTAAATCAAATGACAAATACTCTAGCTAATCAAGTATTAGATTAACATATTGCGCACACATAAAAAGAAGCACACACATACACATGTACATACATTTGTAAATAAATGTGATCCATAAGACATATAAAAGATGTAAATTCATATATATATCAAAAGTGTCGGAGTACATTGATGGTTGTGAACACCTCAAAAATATATATCCGGTATACATCACGGGGATTATGCCCTCAAAAATATACAAAGAGTGCCCTCGGCACATAAGAGGTCCATCCTTTATAAGCATGGGGCCTATTGGCCCTACCATAGTGAAAAATGGTGTTCACCAAACACCGGAAGAGTTGGACCCAATTTTGTGGCACCCCAACTACGTGAGGCTGCATCGATGGCGGGAAATCCTTGATCTCAGCCATGGGAACGACACGAGTGAGCGCGGTGAGGTTCCACTCCACCCATCTCAAAACTCTCTCAGCCTTTCCGGCTGGAGGTCCCCTGTTGTTGCTGCTACTGGTCTGTTGTCTGTTACTAGTACTACCTTTGGTCGAGGAAGTCGCCTGGTCCTTGAGAAGTCTGTCGGACGCGCTAGTCCCACATATGTACATAAAAAATACATAGTTGTCAGATGCTCTGATACACATAAAAATTATATATATAAAAAAAGAAACAAAAATCAAATAACTTTAAAAACAAATGTACCTATCTCTCCTTTCTCCTCTCCCGAAGGCACGGGCATGTTTGGATCCCTAGAAAATTTGATCCCAACGTAGGGGTAGTCCTCTATAGCCAGAATCTGTCATGCCCACCAGTCAAAAAATTTATCATCGAAGGCCTCTATGGTCCTTCCTCCCCCCTGTCGTGGCAATAATGTCACCCACCTACACACTGCTAGGAAGGAGGAAACATGCCCCCATACTATCTCTCGTGGACTCATGTAGGATACCCTCTCGAAGAAGAATGAGCACAAAATGGTACCAAACCCAAAGTTCTTGTTACTCCACCATCGACACTCTGTAAACTACCTCTTCATGTAGTCAAGCATGGTCATACTCCAGTCATATATTTGTGCATTTAGGCACTGCATTGCACAATACATGTGCGCTTGGGAAGCCTGGTGTAAGGTCGTAGATCCAGTGATCTGCCTAATAAGAAAAATGTTCACCTTCATTGAAAGGTTGGTGATTTTGTGGATGGGCACCTAAGATCCTACTTTCTCAGTGCCAGTCTTGCAATGCATTCTGATCAATTCGATGATGTTGAAGGGCCCAAGGGGGAATGTACGCAAGTTGACTAGTTCCCCTCTCCTCGAGAGGCTAGTCAAGAAATAGATTTCCTCAGTCGTTGGAGTCAACGACTGCCCCTCAAGCATAAACACCTCTGTGTCAGGATGCCAGTAATCCACCAGTGCATTCAACAGCCTGGGTTGTGCCCTCATGAATGGACACTGGTAGAAATTCCATAAACCGCACTGTTTCAATGCGGTGATAGCTGTAGGGTCCTCATCGAACAAGATATCGATCTCCTCGGGCTCCCTCTCTCTCTAGTGGACATACATCCCGTTACATTACAAGTTCAAGGAGGAGTTAAATCTTGCACATTTCATTTTTTCTACGCTTTTGAGGGTGTACGCGGGTTGTCTTGGACATATTTGCATATGCACGTAGGCAGATTGTTTTCTGCTCACAAGCATACATGGTTTGTCCTTAGACATCCCACGTACACGTAGGGACACCCCTTTTTAGGAGGGCGTGCCCCCCAAAAAACCAAAGGAAATGCATAATTGAAGTATGAAAATGCAAGAGGGATGAGTTTATACTTACTTGGTATGAGCGGAAGTTCGTTTCGTCCTCTCAAGCTCCTGGAATCAACTCTTTTAGCAAAGGGGTCTTTTTCGCATTTTGGTTAATTATCAATTTGCAATGGTGAAAATGAGCTGTCAACTTCTATATATAGATGTTTTTGGCCCTTTTTGCCACTTTTTTGAACCCCTTTGTCATTTTTTCTGGCTTGAAAATCGTTTAGTGTGGTTCTTGAATTTCTTATTAGATGTTACGACGCACTTTCATTTTAGGTTTGGTAACTTTTTGGGAGACAGGTCACTTTTAAAGGACCTTTGGTAAAAATCATTTTTCCAACTTTTGCATATAAGTTAGGATTCCACCTCCACTTTTTCCATCTCATTGTCTTTTCTGCTTTTCTATAGGATCAATCCCACCGAACTGCGACATGAGACAGTCATTGTTTCTTTAGAAGTGTCGAAATTTAGTGGTAGAGCCTACCTTTACATGGATGCCCTAGGTAGATCCTTGTTTCATTTTGGCGTCCATGCTGTCTTTAATGAATTTAGGCTCGGGAGTCCTTTTAGTCCTATCATGATTACGAGATTGAGCCTCATTCATCTAATACATCATCACTCTTGGCCTCACCCTCGAGACTCCCAAAATGAGCATACTTTGTTGTTTTTCAAGCTCACTTTGAAATCTGAAAGCAATATCCGATGAGACTACACTTATGATTTTCAATCTTGTCTAGATTAACTAAGAAAAGTAACCTCTTAGAGTCTTCTTTAAGCCCCTTTCAGACTCTCTAAACATGAAAATATTGTCGAACGATATTGTTGTCTTTCACACTCTCCAAACTAAAACTCGAAGGCACATCTATCCGGTGGTAGTTTACCCCTTTTTCGGTCTGGATGGTCAATTTTACGAACAAAGGTATACTCTAGGAACTTCGGTTCGCTAGAAGAGTATTCTCAGGTATACGTTTAACGCTTTTTCGAGCCCGAGGGACTAAATTTACGAAAAAGGAACCCCCACAGAGTCCATAGTTAAGCTCTTTTTAGACTCCCTAAAATTGAAAAGATCATCGAGTGACCTAGTTCTTTCACACTCGTTAAATTGGTCCAGAAGAACATCCCCTACGGAGTCCATAGTTAAGCTCTTTTCAGACTCCTTAAAATTGAAAAGATTGTCGAGTGACCTTGTTCCTTCACACTCGTTAAATTGGTATAGAAGAACATCTATTGGCATGAGTTTACCCCTTTTTTTGGCCTGTAGATTAAGGAGGAAAAAGGTACACCTCAAGAGATTCGTCTCACCGGGAGAGTTCTCCTTAGTAAATTTTATACCTTTTAAGGCTAAGGAGACTAAATCTAGAAAATGGTTGTGAGTCCATAGTTAAGCTCTTTTCGGACTCCTTAAAATTGAAAATATTGTTGAGTGATCTTGTTTGTGTCACACTCGTTAAAAAGGTTCTAAATAGGCGTCTTTTCAGTGCAAGTTTACCCCTTTTTTCGAACCGACTAGACTATTTTCGAAAAAGGTACCCCAGTGGAGTCTTCTTTTATGTTTTTTAAGACTCTATAACATGAAAAAACCATAGAGCTTACCTTCTTTGGGCTCGTCAAAATACATTGAAGGGGGTTTCATTGTGTCTTGCTAATCGCATTTGCATCTTTGCATCTTTGGCCTAATTTCGGCTCCATTTTGCTCTCAACTAAACCTTTGAAGCATGCCTTATGCGCAAGCCTTGTAGCACTTTGTCTCTGTGACTTGACACCTTGACCCATGGAGGAATTTTCCCGAGTGTCCTTTTTCCTGCACATGTATCCTTTCTATGAGCATTAGTGTGTTCCTTGTGCTTGGAACTAGTATGTTTGTGACACTCGTTCCTCCTTTGTAATGTAGCATTCTTTTATTCTTTTTCAATCTCTTTAAAAATATTGAAAAAGACTAAAAAAAAAAAAAAGAGGAAGGGAAATATATTTTCTTTTTTGGTAGCACAATGAGTCTCCCTTGGAAAAATCACATCCTTTCGTTTGTTCGTCAAGATTTGGGATCTAATATGGCCTTAGGAAGTTGTTCTCTCTACATAGAGTTGTGTCCTCCTCCGTTTGGTTATTATTCCAAACACATGGAGAGTCTGCATTGCCTCCTACATCATGAACTTATGACAATGTCATGCTACCTGATTCTGATCATTTGTTGTGATATTGCCCAAGGGAAGTTTCACCCAACCTGATTCGTCCTTTTTGTAGTTTGTCTCTTGCCCTCATGCTTGGCCATCCCAAGAGTCCAATCAAGTCCTTGTTCAAAATCAACGAAGTTCTCTGCTTGATCACCGAGATTCTCTTGTCTGTTCCCGACGAGCCATCGAAGACCTCTGGGTAGTGAATTCGTACACTCACATTACAATCCTACCTGAGTTTTGAATATCTTGAAGTTGTTGCTCGAGCTCTGAAGGCCTCATCTCCAACCATCAGGCGTCATTGTCTTTTTGAAGATGGATACTATACATGTATATCTTTGATTTTGAGATGTAGATCCTCTATGTATTGCTCGCAACTACACTTTATATAGTTATATGACATGGATCTACAGTGTATTTGATTGGCTGCCATGATTTATTTCATCCCGAGCATGGGTATTCCCACCCCGGAGAGAAAATTGTTATTTTTGCAAATGGCACCTCCCAAACTCTGGTCCCAGGATCACTCGCTTCGTACATTGGTGAAGATTTTGTAATGTATTTCGGCCATCAGATTCTCTTTTAACCTCACACATTAGGGGGAATCTGTTATAACCCTAAATTTCTCCATACATGCATACCTAGCATTTGGCCCTCTTACTTTCTATTTTTTCCAAGCCATCACTGAGTTGCTCTTCTTAAAAACTCATTTTTTGAAGATGTACATGCCCTGCACCATTACTGCTCAGATACACATGCATGTTGCACCACTACATCTCGCGTACATACGCTAGATGTACCACTACAACCCGTGTATACTTGTAAAAGTTGCAAGGAATTCGTTGAGATTACAAGCTATTGGGTAGTTTCCCAACTAATCCACCGCCTATAGCCCGTCACCCAACCAAATAACCATCCTTTTTTCATATAAAAGGATGTGTTGGGGCATCATTCCTAATCTAAGCATAAGAACAATGAAACTCTGCCTGTTTCACATCCCCTCCTTGCCCCAAGCATTTGCAGCCTTGTTGTGAGAATTGCCTTAGAATTCCCCATTTTCCCCTTTTTTCCTCCATCATAAGCCCATTTAAGATGTCCATATCACTTCCTTCTGAGCAGAAGGGGATGAATAGTAAGAATACGCTCTAGACCACTGAAAGTTCTGGTCCTCACGCCTGAAAATATTCAAAGTATCACTGTGGAACTACTGTCAAGATGTTGTGGCCATTAGTTGACGAGATTGTTCCTTTAATCCAGATAATATTTGAAATGAGTGCTTGAGAGAGATAAAAATAATACAATCTTTGGCAAATCGTGCTTTAATGCGGTTTAATGAGAAATATCCTTGAGCCCTTCGCTTATTAATGAAGAGCTTTACAAAACCTACATGATGATTTATTAGCATTAAAACATACTAAATGCGTATTGGGAAAAGAATCAAGGTGGCAGGGACAGACGAGAGAAATTAGGATTTGGGAACTTTTGTGAACCCTCCAACCCGGGAACCCGCAAACCTGCGGTTGCAAATGATAGAAAATAAGTTAAGTGTTAGGAGAAGTTGGTCGGACTTGGATACACGAGAAATGAAATATTTAGGAGCTCGGTACCTATGACAAGTCTAACGGTCATAATGTAGATTGCAGATCTTTGGGTGCAAAATGGATATCATGGAACTTGGAATATGAAAGCTTGAACTCACGATTGCAAAAAACGGTTAAGTATAGAATAACACAACGGTCGGTCAGACTCGTGATATGGGAGTATGGATGAAGATGAATATCCACAAGTCTTCCAACCAACGAACCCGCCATTTTCAAAAAATGACTCAGTAACTACAATGGGAAAGTAGAAGGGAGAAAAGAAAAGGGGAAATGAGGGTAGGTATAGAAGAGGGGAAAGAAATGGAGAAAAAAAAGAAGTTGGGAAAATAGAAAAGGGAGGGAAAATTCAGAAGCGGGAATTGATATTAACATCCATATGGTAAACTTGTTTGGAAATACATTCAACAAAAGAGTGGTCACCCATTCAGCTGGCGAGAGTTTGAAATATACTAGGGCCCAGTATAGGCAAATATTGGAAGAAAACCTCAAGTATGATCGCCCTCCCATGGTTTGCGAGAAAGAGTGGAAGGAACTGATAGAGGATGCAAATGAGAATTTGCTAAAAAGACAAGGAAAAGAACCACCACATGGTAAAGCAAGGTACGACACATATCATATTTTTAGTGAAATATGCTCAATTTTTTTTATTTTTTTTTCGTTTTAAATAACAATTGCGACATCTAACATATTTCAAAATTTTCATAGGTTTCCCGACACCTCCAAAGAAACAAATGATAGAATGGAAAAGAACGGGAAACATAAAATGGGCCAGGGTGGCTACAGAAAACTAAGAGCATGAATCGTAAGAATTAAATGATTACTTGTGGCGAATATTTATTTAATAGTAGCAAACAAATAATTGTTTTGTTACAGGCAATTTTAATGATGTTATACATTGCAAGGAAATACGTTCAAATCCGTTGCCACCGAGGAATACCTAAAGCTTGGTTTCAATTTTGGTTTTCAAAGTGTGGTTGAATATCGAAAAATATTGGGGAATACGCCAATCTCCCCAATTATGCAAATGCAAGTAAATAAAATCAATAAGGTCATCATTGTAGTATACTTGTAAACTCTATTCATGATTGATTATATCACCAATAACTAAATGTTTATGTTTGTTTTAAGCAGGAGAGCAACTGAAGCAGTGAGGGTAGTGGTACTCAACATCTACTAGTTGATAGTGGGGAGCGCCTGTTGCATGATATTGGGGAGCCGACTAGCCATTCGGGTATGTATGCTTTAGAAATAGAAGTATCTATTATGATTATAGATGTTTATTTGCTGATGTGTACTTATACAGTTTCTTCTTTCAATGGATTGGCATGTATCTCATGAGGGTGAAATGAAAGAGGAAAAAAAGACGCAATCAATGACCACACCAGTTGTCACAACTAGACAGACAGGTAAAGAGAAATATTGCAATGTTATTCGAAATAATGAAATAGTTCTTTCAATAATATTTTAGCATATCAATATGACCATTTTTGTTGTTGCAGCTGATGCCCATTTACAACTACCTCCACGCCCTGCTCATCAGCATACTAGAAGTATGGTACGTGAGGGCATGGAAACACAATCAACACAACTAGGTCAGGGCACAAGAAATACATTTTCAAATGAGGATGATGATATCCCACTCGTGGGTTTTATTAGAAAGAAAAATAAATAAAAATTGATTGTATAAATTTATGACTTGTATTTTGATGACTATCGTTATTAATATGAATGAATGTTTATATGACTTGCCTCCTTATGCATGAATGTTTATATGTTTATATGTCTTGATGACTTTCCTACTTATGCATGAATGTTTATATGTTTTCTATGTAAAAGAAATCATTTATTGGGTATGGATAATTGAGAGCGATGTGGGGGGGGGGGGGATATGAGCTTCCACCTTCACGTGGTTGGCCTTGTTCAGTAGAGAATAACCTATTCTTGAAAAAAAGAGAAGCTCATTAAGGTATTCCATTTTAGTATTTATAGAGTCTTTTACATGTTTAAATTCCTTTTTATTTTCTTATATAGTGTTTACTCATATAAAAATTTTGTCTTTGATGATTTCTGCAAGTCTTTGCGATGGAAATGCAACTCATGGACAAATATTATCAAGCTACATGGGCAGATGGACCTGGAAAAAGGACATTGATAAGGTAAGGGTTTTGACTTTTTTTATAGTCTAGTTATCCCATTGGTTTTAATCTATTCATAATTGATAATTGGGTTCCTATTTTACAGTTGCATGTTTTTAATAGTCTTTTATTAAATTATAGCTTGATTTCTTATGTGGATTAATTATTTAAATTCTTCAACACTTTGATTCTTTAATTCTTTATGCAGATTTATTATTTAAATTATTCATACACCCACTTTGTGGGAAGGGGGTGTATGGGTGAGGATGAGGAGTTCCTCCATAAGGAGTAGACGATACTGCATACAAGGAACTAGATCCTTTTTTGTTTTCCACAATAAGGTCTAGGATAACCATAAGGAATAATGGGTGCCTTGTAGGATGTGTTGGTCCCTCAATAATGATTGTTGGGGTTCAATGACATGTTGTCAAATTGATTTGTGGCATCAACAACAAACCCAATAATTCCATTGACAGAGTCGAATGCCCACAATATAAGTGGTTCATGAGTGTCGGTGTATGTTGTGCATGCACTTTGATTACATCAATACACTTGCATGTGTTTATTTAATTAAGCACCCATGCTAGTTGCTTTTAGCTTTAGCACTTTCATGCACACAATCAATTATACATACTTAGCTATATTTTTGTTGTTTTTTCTTCAATGATTTGAGGAGGGATTTGTGGCATGCCATTGCATGGGTTTCTTCCATGAATATCCCTCTAGTAGGTCAATATATTTGTATTTCTTGACTGATCATTGATTAATGAGCAAGCTAGTGGGTTAATGAGCATAAAACACCATTACAATAATTTGGTTTCACTTCTTGATTGGATTTCTCTTCTTTCAAACTCTTGATCTTGGGTGGTTCCATAGCCAAGCTACAAATCTTAGTTCAATGACCACATCTTACATGGTATTAGAGCATACTATAATCTGAAGGAGAGTTTTCATTGCAGGAGAAAATTTAGACTATGGGGGATTAATTTTTTGCTCTTCTTTCCCTCACACTCGTCATGGAGATATCTTAAAAATCCATCCTTATCCACTGAGTGATCCAACATTAGATTCCTATGCTCAATACCTCACATTGATTGAATCTAAGAAGGAAAATCTAGGGGACTTTTGAATATGTTGGGGATCTACATGCATCTACAATAGATATGTATCCAAAGAAGTATGAATATGCAAATACAACATATCCATAGCCAAGGAAAAACTATGTATCTTGAAGGGACTAGAAAGTGTGTTGCACACTACAAATCCAATTTTCGTGGCTTTAAAAAGTTGCATTTTATAGCAATCTTGTGGCTTGAAGGTTTCATCTATTAAACTATAGGAGCCTCTATTTTTCACCATCTTTGTGGTGTTAAATCCATTCATCTTATATTGTAGACATTTCTATTCAGAGCACTTTCCCAGTGTTGAACATGACCCTCCATTGCTACAAGAACAACACTGATTCATAGCCCAAATTACTAAGACACCCAATCATTCATGAAGTGATTTGCTTCTATTAATTCTATGGATATTTCTCAAACATTCCTTAGCTAAGTGATTCATTCACCCATATCTCTATCAAAATCTAAATGGGTGAATTAGTGTAACCTCCACTCTGTGTTGGAAAATTCTGCATGTGAATTTCATGGATGATTGTAAGTACTCAATGTTCACAACTGCAGATTTTGTGGGGTATTTAAAGCATATAAATTTTCTCAAGATGATTCTAAGTAATTAATGTTCACATCTACAACTGTTGTGGGGTATTTAAAGCACCTCAATTTCCTTAATTTGCAAGCATTATTTGCAACATTTTTTTATTATTGAAGCTACCCTGACATTGAGCTACATAAATCCTATTCAATGGAAGCTTTGTGGTAATATAGAAAGACTAAAAATATGCTACAATAACCTATTATGTAGCAACTCAAAATCTTATAACATATCTGTAGACACTGTAAATTCCTCTATTTTGCAACCAACATTAGAATTGCCAAATTCATAGAAGACTTTAGATTGGGATTTTGTCCTTTTGGGGGGGATTATTTGTAATGGAAGAAAAAATATGTAATTATATCCACTCTTCATAGTTTGAATCTAACCCTTCTCAAATAACTTGACAAAATTCAAAATGAAGTTTTTGTAATGGAAGAATATCAAACTCAAATTGCATATTGGATCACCTAGTTTGATGATATTGAGGAAAATTTTTCTTTGCAAGGAGCATATTTTGGCCGATTTAAGTGAGAAAGAAGATATCATTACTTTTTTGTAGAAAAATATGCACTAGTATTTCATTTGTATCCCCACCATTGTCACTTGGATTAGTTTGAGTATCTCATAGGATTCTATTTCATGATGATTCTTCTTCCTCCATTGTTGATGATATTTATGATGACGAGAGTTCTAATGAGGAATCTCTTTCATCCATTGATGAGAAATCCACTTCCTCCATTTCTTATGAGTACTTTGCTTCCTCTATTTCTAATCATGAGGATTCTTGATCCTTCGTGTTTAATGTTTTGAATGAAAATGATATGAATCTTGCAAACTTGACTTCTATTGCTACGTATTCTTCCTCTAACACTTCATATGATGATTCGAAGGATGATAAAGAGAAAGACACTACATATGTTTCTATAGATCCAACAACAACACCACTTTGGTCATGTTAGACACCACATGCATTGATTGTGACTCATAATCTTTTTGCACTAGATTTTGAGTTGTATACTCATTGATTTGGCTCCAAATTGCTTCTTCAGATTGTCTACACTAGTGGTGGCCTTGGTAATGATGGATAGGGAATTGCACATCCCATATAGCCTGTGATGAGAATAGCCAATGATAGACTTAGCTTTTTTGGGACTTCATTGGCATTATCAAGCTATATCAATCCTTCTACCTATCATATTAAATTTGTTCCAACACTAGAGTCCATCACATCGGATGAATCCTCTACTATTAAGTTGCAAGAGACACCTCCTACACTTCTTATTAAATAAGATTTAGAGCTATCATTGCCAGATATAGCGCTAGATTTAGAGTGATCTTTGCTAGAAACAGACTCTTCGACACTAGCTTTAGAGTCTTCACCATCCACATATTGATTTCCTTGATGTCACGATCGGAGGCAAAATCATCCTCCTTTTTGGTATCCACAATCATTTGATAGTTCCTCTTTATTCAAATCATTGACAAAGAGGCATATATGACAACATCCTATAAAGTTACCAACTACGAGGATTGTTTGTGGTTAGCTTGATGATTGGTCCTAGAAACATTTGAGCATTTTTTTGAGAACTTCTTATTGATGTGTTTATTCAATGATACACATGAACCATTCTCATTCCTCACATTGACTAGTTCGGCCTCAACAATAGTCTTATTAACCATTTTTTTTAAGATGATTTTGGTGTTTTCTTCTTTCTTTGGGAATCACTCTAATGAGGCCGACCATTTGGTGTAGGCTAGTGCCTTAGTTGCTTGAAATAAATGATCGTTGCCAGCATAAATTATAGCCTTCAGCTTCAACACACTCATTGGAGCATTTAATTGATCTGTCATCATCACATCATGCTCCATTAACTTATCATTAGTTTTGGATCTTGGATACTATCAATAGGCCACATTGTGGACTTTGATGTTTCAATGCTATGTATATCAATGATAATGTTGCATATTCTTAACGATGGCCACATAGTTATGATAACCCTTGATGAGGATTAATATTTGTTTTCCTATTATTACGTGATTCACCCTCATATGATGCATACATATGTGGATTCCATATTAAAGAGATATTTAATGATATGTATGCACCTATGTTGGACACCTTTCCATTGATTGGTTTCATATTATTATTGAAGATGTATATGTTAAAATATCGATCTTGATTGCTTAGTTGTTGGTTTACTTTTAAATTATGATTGTACTTTGAATTCATCTTAACAATCCATAATCAAATTAGAACAGTAAAAACCATATAGAATTATCATCATGCATATTAACACCACATGTACCCTGGGGAAACCCTATACAGGGAGAAAAACCCTAGCAAACAAAATTCCTTTATTGCAAAGATAATGTATGACCACTTACAAAATATCCACCATGAAATTCTTCTCTTAAAGAGCTTGCCAATATGACTTTGAATTTCACTGATAGACCTAAAAAAGCAGAGATACCTTATTGTCCTATTATGTTGTTAGATACCAATAATGTGGAAAGAATTCACACGCTGTCCTAGGACCCCTTTGCTGCCTTTTATGTTGATATATATCAGCATTGATAGGAGGGTACCTGCATTGTCTTTTGGACTGATAAGATGCATATTTATTGACCGATATGCTTCCTCTTTATTCACTGATATGATTCCTCTTTATCGAATGATATGTTGCCTCTTTATTGATTGATATGCTTCATCTCTATTAACTGATATATTTCCTCTCTATTAACTGATATACAAACACTATCATGGAGAAACTTATCGATGCCTTTGTTCGACACCTACATTGCTTCTCATCTGTCAACCTTACGCTGCATAAAAATTGTCTTGGAATGAGGGTCGACCTCTGTATATGTAGGTGCATTGAATGAGGAAGAGAGAGATCGAAACAATAACTTGATTGCATGTGTAATCCAACTCCATTTAACACTTCAACTCAAATTTAGAACTGGATATGTGACTCAAATTAGAACTTAACTTAACTCAGTTCGAATTTAGAACTGTACATAAGACTCAAATTAGAACTTTGAATTGAGACTCAAGTTAGCATTACAATTCTCCCTTGTGACTTGGCAATGCATGGCATGCCAAATCACCATGCAACTCGACCTATGACTGGACATGAATGCATGTCATCTCTTCATGCACTTGATATGCATGCATGCTACTTGTTATGCATGCATGCCATGCATGGCACTTGTCATGCATGCAACTTGACTTTTACAACTTGAGTTTAACAACTCATTCAACTTGACTCTTAACTTGACCTTTTACAACTTGAGTTTAACAACTCATTCAACTTGACTCTTAACTTGACTTTTTACAACTTGAGTTTAACAACTCATTCAACTTGACTCTTAAATTGACCTTTTACAACTTGAGTTTAACAACTCATTCAACTTGACTCTTAAATTGACCTTTTACAACTTGAGTTTAACAACTCATTCAACTTAACTCTTAACTAGGCAATTCGAATTTCACTTCATGGTGGACAATGTTACATGTTCCAATGCGCTAGATCAATGCATTTACATCATTTGCAATATAAGGAATATTTTTTGTTCCTAGCTCATAGGAATTTTACGTTCAACCTAAATTTTGTTAGATGCCTTGAATTTTGCTCATGGCTCACAAGGCTTGACTAGGCTCACATAGGTTGTATGTTCCCACTGAATTTTTCACTAGTCTATCTATTCTCACAGAGGTTGTACATTCCCATTGAATGTTGCACTAGACTGTCTACGCTCATAGAGTTTGTACGGTCCCACTAAATTTTGCATTAGACTTACATCTTGAATTTTGACTTTGCCTTGGCTAGACTCACAAGATCATATGGCATCACGTTCATCCTGAATTTTGGTTAGATTCATAGAGGTTGTACATTCCCCCTAGCTTTTTTCAATATCTCAAAAGACTAGTTGATTCTCCAAATATCCCTGGCTAGCCTCAGGGTGGCCCATATGGCCTCTCATTGGAGAATGAATGTCGATGCTGCCAAATTTAACAAAATATATGCGGTAGATACCTTGGTATGATCATGATTATTGATATGATTGCATACCTTGTTATTGTTATTTCTATGATTTGATACCTTGCTATGATTATTGGTATGATTATAAATCTTGTTATGATTAAGTGTTATGATTGGATTTGTCAATATGATTGAATATCTTATTATGTTTATTGGTATCATTGCTATGATTGATTGGATACCTTTCTTTGATGCTTTACTATGATTTATTGGGAACCTTTCCTATGATATGGTTAGGATGTATCCACATGTTGGATTACTTGACATGATGTACATCTTATTGGGTACCTTTTCCATTTAATGCAGTTTATTATTTATGCTTGGTTAACAAGATACCTCATGTTATTGATTAAGATGATGGCATTGCATGTATACATTGGTACCTTGTATGGACTAATCCATTACAAGTTGATATCCCATCTGGTATGTCTGGATTAATAGGTTGGGAGTGTGCCTGCAACTTGAAAGGGTGTTAAATCTTAGTGTGCTTGGCTCCTTGTACTAATTTTTTGGCCCAAATTCCAAAGACACCATTGTTTTCATGGTTGTGATCACTAGTTCAATTTGGTAGTAAGGTATTTTCTTGAGGGTGGTGCCATTGTTGTCATGGTTGCAATCAATAGCTGAAGGTGGTAGTAATAGCATTTCATGCAATAATACCATGGGATATGGAGGTTTTACAAGTCTAAGAGCCTCTCCACTACACCTCTATTGAACTAATTATAATCTCATTGACTTATTCATAAGTAGTTGGGTGGGATTCTTGAGAAAATTATGAGCTTGTGGTTCCAATTCACATTGAAATTGAGCCCTGATAGGGGAGAAACACCTATGAGGGTGATTGCATTGGTTGGGTGGGAAAATGACCTTGGTGAATCCTCACCCTCTATTATTGAATATGTGTTCATGGAATCTGGTTGGAGACTACTAGTGTGATCTAGAGCACAACTAGATCCACCTTGGACTTCTAAAAGATACATGTTACAAGTATTTTTTTGTTTAAGTAATTAATTTGTAAAATGTTAGTTTTTCTAGATGGATAATTTGATTACATGTTCCTTATGGTCCTTTGGTAGTCCCTTACCTAGTGTGGTTTCTAGATTATATGCATTATGCTTGATGCTTTTAGTTCTATCTTGTTGATGCAATGGTTGTAAAAGAAAAAAAATGATCTTAGAGGGGTAACACTATTGTTGGTCTGGTATAATAACTTATCTAGTTTCCTTATATACAATGATGATGATATGAAGTGACTCTCTCCTTCCTATATATATATATATATATATATATATATATATATATATATATATATATATATATATATATATATATATATATATATATATATATATGTATGTATGTATGTATGTATGTATGTAT
>JZKD02S1658579.1:707689-719365 GCA_000966675.3 Picea glauca
GATGATTATTTTAATATGTATTTTGGAGGGTGTGCACCATAAGGAAATAACCACATTTAATATTAACCCACATCGTCGGAGACCTAGCCAATGGAACTTACCACATAGATTTACTACTTACCCCGACGACTGTGCATTATTTAATCTTATTTTAAAGGATTAGTTTAATATTATTTGTGGAGGAATATGCACACATCCAAATTGAGATTATTTTAATGATTATTGTTGGAAAACGTGCACTATTTATGAGGGGGATTATTTTAATTTTTGTTATTAACCCATCAAAGATTTACCATCATTGTCGAGAGTGTGAGTACACCAACCTTCCCCACCATATAACTCCAACGACAAAGACTTTGGGATTGGGAATTTTGTTCCCATGTTGAAGACTTTGGACTATGTCCATTTTGGTGACGGAGGGGGTATTTATTATTTCTATTATTTTTGTTTTTGCAATTATTGTTTTTTAAATTTTTTTTTTTTTCCTTAGTTTCACGGGAATTGCCGGAATATTTTAATATGTTATTATTATTAATAATTTTTATTTTCACATTAATGGGGGTAATTATATTATTTTAATTTTAATTTTCTTTGATTTTCACGTAGATTAGGGGTAATTTTCTTAATTTTTTTGATAATTATAATTAATGTAGGTTAATATAATTAATTTTGTTATTTTTCTTTTTTTATTATTTCCCTAATTTTTAGGAGGGAAATTAACTAGCATTATATTACAAGTAATTGATCCCATGCCTTACCAGGTTCTTATTCAAATTAGTTATTGAGGCTAAAGCCATTTAAACCACTAAGTGTTGGATTCTCTTTTGCCTGTGGGATTTCTATTTGCGGGTTAAGGATCAAATGCCCAAATTCACCCACAGGCATGATCAACAATTGTTGAGCGATGTTTTTCAAATAGCCATAACTTGGATTGCAGGTGTCAGAATTGATCCCGTGACACCTTGTTGGAAAGGTATCAGAAAGAGGAATGTAGTGCAAGAGGTCTTCAAGCCAGAAAAGTGACAAAGAACGTTGAAAAAGTCCAAAAACAGCAGACCATGAACTTGGTGGAAAAAATGGTTGTGCAAACTTCAAATAGCCATAGCTTAGACTACAAGCAACATAATCAAGTATGTGATAGCTCAACTAAAATTTGGGAGAGAGAAGAACAATATGGCATATAAAATGTTGGCAGATTGAGAGCAGAAATTGTACAAAAACACAGAAAACAAAAGAGACTTGAATTCCATTGAAGAACGGGCTATGCTACATTCAGACAGTCATATCTCAAGCTACAGGCATCGAAATCAAGCCCATAATCTCTCAATCGAAAGAAAAGATAGAGGAGAAGAATAACAAAAGATATTAATTAGTAGGAAAACACAAGAAACACCCAAGATAGCTCAAGGAACAGAAGACGATGCCAATAGGAAGAAATACTAATATTTGCAAATGAATGTCATTTATGAACTGCATGAGGGTGAAAATAACCACCCAGGAGACTCTTCAACTTCCATTTGTAACTCTCGCATATTCATTTTAAAAAATGTAAAAGAAATTAGGGGAAACAAAATGAACATCGGTGAGACATGAAGAGCTTCTCTTGTTTTATAAAAGAAAGTGTGTTGCATGTAAAGGGGGACTTTTTCCCTTTGTAAAGAAAATATTGTACTATTACTTCTGAATGAATAAAGAGAAAGAGACATTCTGGAAATTTGTGATTTTGGTAGATGTACATGTGACTATTCTTTATGCATTTGTCTTCTTCCTGAGTAGCAAAGAATTATGTTGTATGAATTATTTCTTCACTCTATTCTATATGTTCATGTTTCCATATGTTTCTTTATGAGTACATAAATAATGTTATGAATGCATTTTACAATTAATTGTTTATGTATTTGTAGCATTCTTGTTAACACTTGTTATTAGCATACATGAATTATTTATGGTTTTGATGATATTATATTTTATTGTACTCATTATTTTATCTTTACTCTCGAGATTGGTTAGAAGTAGTTAGATTAGATTAGTTTTCTTTCAGTTAGATTAGACTTAGAATTAATTAGGATTCTTTAGGGCGAAATTCGTTGTCTTTCCTATTTTTATTCTTTTAATTTTGATTGGAAACTAGGCCCATATACTGGTTAGAAACGCTACACCAAACAAGAGTAGGTCTAATTGGGACCTACCATCAAGCGTTCTCCCTTGCCTTCTTGACAGGTTATTTGGACTGTCAACAATACCGAACCGCACATGATTTGTGCATACTACTATTGACCTAAGAATTTCACCGAAGACTGTCCTAACTTGTCAAAAAAGTGGGAAGCAAAAAAGGCCAATTGCAACATGGTGCATGAGAAGCTATGCAAGAATAAGAAGAAGAATGAGGAGGAGGATGTCCAAGTAGTAACTCAAGGAGGAGTGAAGAAATGAGCATACTTTGAGCATGGTGAAGGATCATGTCATAAGCCAAAGGGGAAGATAAGGAAGGCATCACAACCCCCTCCGAAGTTCAATTCTTCCCAACAAAAGTTCTTGTGTGATATGGAGAGAGCACTAGAAGAAGAAAGAGCATGTGAGGAACTACAACACGTGAATGAGAGGTCACTTGAGTATGCCAGGATCTGAGAAGAAGTGCATAGGGAGACACAAAGTTCATTAGAGGAAGCTCAGATCCGCGAATAAGTACACCACGTGATGCAAAGGTCGATGGAAGAAGCTCACGCTTGTGAAGAATTACAGTGCGCGACACAAAGATATTTGGAGGAGGCTCGCATGCATGAAGAAATACAACGCATGGCACAATGGTCATTAGAATAAGCTTGCAGATAGAACAATATGCGACGTGCTGAGCAAAAATAACATGAAGAAAAATGCCAGGAGGAATTACAACACACAATGCATGCAAAAGTCATGCATGACTTGGATCACAAGGAACAATACGAAGACCAAGTAAGTTCTTTTTTGTATTGTTTTTTGCGATTGTTGAATGATCCAAAGGCTACAAGTAAGTTGAAACAAATGTTAGCTATTTGCATGATGAAACATGGAGTGGAGGCAGTGATATCAACTTCACTGCTAGAAAGAGATGTATTTCATATTAGAAAAAAAAAGAGCATTGGTTGAGAATTTAATATGACGACATAACATGGTGGCTATGACGTAGAGGGATTCATGTTGTATCTAGGTTCTGGCATGAATATTTTTTCGAAGAAATCTTGGGAGGCGATGGGTAAACTAAAATTGGTTTGGTTTCCCATCTACCTCCACTTGGCCAATCATTACAAGATCTACCCAATAGGTTGACTGGAGTAGGAGGAAGTGAATGTAAAAGGAGTAAAAATAAAGGTAGACTTTGAGGTCATAGATATTATGGATGAATCTAATCCATATCTTGCATTACTCGGCATTGACTGGGCCTTTGATAATAATGCGATGTTTAACTTAAAGAAGAGAAAGATGTCATTTGAGACAGATACCATGTGCATGGTCACGCCACTGGATCCATATGAAGGCAACTGATATAATGAACCAGTGGATGAGGATGCGTAGAACTCAGTCATTGAAAATATCTATAAGATCACTGGGTGCATGGAATATTACATCAACCCCACCGCATATGGATAATTAAGCTAGAGAAGTGTCAGTTCTTATGACAAGGATTTTAAGCATGCTATGGAGAGGTGGAAAAAAATATATATATGAAGTATCCATGAGGATGTATGCGCATATCTCTGTAGAGGAGCACATAGAGGAATTTGGATCATATCGGTACGATGGATTGGAGCCAATGGACACATGTATTGCACAGATAAAACACATTCCTGAGCATCAGAGGGCTTGTGAAATTGATATAGTACTCATAGGAATTGCTACGCATTGGTGGGTTTCACATCGAGAACCTTATCGTAAATGGGAAGCAGTTGAGGCATCACTGTGGGAAATATTTCATCCAGATGTAGACATTCGTCGATATACTTTTCCTTGCAAAAGGTGTTAGATAGATATGCGATGAAGCAACATGCATAGTTAGTATATGAATTCCCACCGCAAGATGCCCAAGAAACACCCTATATCCTTGATTCTACAATTCTACATTGGGAAGGGCAGGAGAACCTCAAAATCTCACAATGATTTTTCCCCTACACAAATATTCCCCAACATCATTGTTGACGAAATGGTTAGTCAATGGATCCTACCATTACCAACTGAGTCTACTCTCATTCCTCCTATCTGGACACTAAGCATTTGTGCTCTCATGCATATATGATGCGACCCACCTAGGGTCATTGCATACATCTAAGCTACTACTTAGTTATAGTCGAGGTGCATAGGAACATGCATCACACCCCCAATGATTTGAATCGCACATGTATTGTGTTGTCTAAGCTATCACTAATTTCAAATATATGGTGGTGGCACCAGATTCAGAATCATAAAAATCAAGGTGATAGGTCGATCTAACATGTCAACTTCATCTAAGTCCAAAATGTAAGCTCATTAACACCGTTGGAAGGAGGACAATTTGTTCGATTTAGAAGAAACGTTGCCATTGATTGTAGGAGTTGTCGAAAATATCAACATTAATACTAGAGTGATTGATTAACCTCCATCATCCCCGCAATCAATGATTTAGTGGTTAGGTTTTCAACCCATCTTCTTGCATGCAAGTTTATTCGCAAGTGCCTCAAGGAAGAATGTCCTATTGTGGGTGTTCTCACGACTAAGTGTTGTGTTGAGGGGAAACATATGGCTTGGACCCCTTACTTATTCCAAGAATTTGTCATTGACTGCTTGAACGCTCAGGATGAGGTGAAGGAATTTCATTATAGCTTAATCTTTTTATTACTTAGCATGACACTTTGGAAGCCGCCCCTCGGATTTGAAATGGACATGGATAATGCCCCTTCATTTTTCACTCCCTGGTTCTTACCGCTCTAGAATTACAAGGATACCGAGGCATAGGATGTCATTTCTAAATAATTCAAGCAATGGTAAAATCAATTAATCAATTCTTTTGTCAAGCGAGTCAGCATCCTGTCCCAAATATTCAATAGTTATGAGCATCATCTTTGATCTACATACAATCTCCATAATGTGGTGATATTTCCCCATGCAGATACAGGTAGAACTAAATTCATGCTTCCCTTCTGTATTACAGAGAGATATATTATAGTAGGTGTTGAATAGTGGTTGACCAAAGACTAGCCTCGTTTCTCGGAGTTACACTCAATTTTAAATTAGGACAAAGAATTCCCAGGAACAACACAATGATGTGAATGAGGGGGATGACAAAGCAAAAGAGCCCAAGAGTACAGAATCTCCTGACTTCGCTGATTGATATCATAATGATATTGGGTTTGATGCAGACATTGTTGCAACTAAAAAGAGAAAATGAGCATCTCATATTTAGACCATAAATCACATGGACATTGACTTCGGGTCCGAATGAGATCCCTCACCTCCACCCCGACTCGCCCTTGTTGTAGAAGAAGCCACATTCTCTACATATTAGTCCATGCCCCACTCTGGGTCTAGTAAAAGACAACGTATAGCCTCCTATAAGAAAATTGAAGAGGGTTCCTCCTCTCAAAGTCGACAAATCGCAAAACTAATGAAAGATATTTTATCGCAGTTGGTCAAACAACAAGCCTCCCAAAACAAAACAATAAGAAAGATGCATATTATGGGCCAACAATTTGCTATGTCTTCCCTACCATAATCCCTAGCTTCAAATAATCCAACCATCGAGGTTCTAGGCACCATCCCTTTCCAAGTGCTCAATATCGATCCACTCACAATCATCCCTTCAGTTTCAACTAGAACTGAATTGGATTTGTCCTAGGTCCCTACAACTGAAATCCATAACTTTATCACTACCATGTTCCACGAGCTCGAGCAGTCCCAAAATATCAAAATTTGGGCATGAATACAAAAAGTAACATCAAAGGAGACCACACTCCAGAGAAAAATCACTCAGGCCGCAGTAGCCATTCAGGAGGTTCAAAGCCATGCCCAAGGGTTCACTGCATTGGTCACTTAAATCTTTAACATATGGGACCATTTACATAGTCCTCTCGAGCTCACTACTCTCTGTGATAGGACTCACACAATAGAAGTTGAAGTCACGCAATAGAAACGTGACGTGGGTTCTTTGCCTCCCAGGGAGTGTTCTTATGTGATGCTCTTCATTGCAACAAGGATGAAGGATATCACTACAGCTTGGGCTGAGCAACAGACTATGCAAGAGTTGACCACTTCTATAGATGATAAGGCCTTGTTCTGGTATACTAAGCTCTCCAACATGCAATTTTATGTTGGTCGTCTCATCGAGCAACTCAATAAAACATATCTGACAACTTCTCAGGTCATAGCCATGGAAACTAAGGCAGTTATTCATCTTACGCAAAACCTCTGGGATCATTTGAATGAGCCTGAGCATAGAGGAATTCAAAACCACTATGTCGTCTGTTGCGGTGGTCATTCCATAAAGTTGTTGGCTCGAGGACAAGCCAATTAACAGTGGTGGGGGCATGTTGGCACCCAAATTTTTGGGTTCATTTCATGTGTGCACATAAACAAAGTTGTGCGTGCTCATTGAAAATTTTTGTGCATACCTAAGGTAATGTGCGAAGAAGGACAAGGAGTGCACACTAGACCAATTTTTGTGAATGTGTTCTAGGACTAAAAGGTTACCAAAACACGTGTAGGTCCCAATTTTTATGCGCACCAGAAATCAAGAAGACGCACTCAAGAATCAAGAAAGGAATCATCGAAAAATATTCTCCAATGATTGTTGTCAGCAACACAAGGGATCGTGGAGCTGAAAAAAGATGAGTTGGAAAGGAAGTTAAGATTTCCTTGAATCCTGAAGACTACGTGGACTGAAGGTGGGTACTAGAAGTGTGCGAGGCAGTTTTGTCAGTAGAACAGGTGGAGAAAAGAAGAACGAGACAGAGCTCTCGAGAAGAAGAAGATATAAAATGAAGCAGCAATATCTTAAATGGGGCTAGCTAGATGTTTAAATGAGATCCATTGAGTCTTTGGTATCAAGCTCACTCTGAGCCTGTGTAATATTGTAATGTCTCTGAATATAAATCTATGTCTATTATATGTATGAACTTTTGAGGGATTACGCACAACGCAGGGTGTTGTACTTTTGGGAATCTATATAAAGAATATATGAAGCTTTGTTGTTGTCTAATACAGTCTATATAATTTATATTGTGTGTTCTGGATTGAAAGATATAATAAAGCTTCTGCAGTTTTGACTTAATGTATGTCTGTGGCCTATGATTTGGATATGTGTGTATATTATTTTAATTCTTCGTCCTAATAAGTGTTAGATATGAATCATATGATTACTAGCCCAAATGGATCTATGTATATTTAATCCTTCATTCCTATTACAAGACTATATGGCATTTGTGATCCTCTCTGCATCTCGAGTGAGACCTTCCTCGGCCTTGGGTGAGGATTGATATGTCGATGCTTTGGGTTTTTTGTTGGTCAACTCTGGACAAACCCTAGGTCTAAACTCCCCAACGTTAAGAAGGACGCGCACAAGCATGTAACAAAATTCCAACATGATACCTACTCTCACCTATTTCCATGGATAATCACCTTTCCAGCAGCATAAATCTCGAGGCTAGCAGCTCTGTCATGTCCTACCAAAACAAAAATACAAGCAGAGATTGATGCTTTCTTGATGGGGCCTAACTTCTTTTCAGGGGTTGGTGTTTTGTAGTGTGATTTAAACTAATCCCTCATTCACCACCACAGACACCAGTGAAGGGAAAGGTTTGAACATCGGCTAGGATGCAACCATGACCTGGACATATGATTTTCTCTTACTCAAGCCCAACTGAAATCACAACTTGGTTTGATGTTTTGATCTGTCAATGATGATGATTTACCTTTAATCAATATGGTCACAATAGTCTATTCACGAGGCCATCCCTTTCAGATCTATGTGAGGTTACAACTTCACCAAGACAGGTGATATGATCTTACTCAAAATTTTAACCATTATCAAATGCAGTAGTTGGCTCGAGGAGGAGCTAGATAATAGTGGTGGGGGCATGTTGGCACCCAAAGTTTGGGTTAATTTCATGTGCACTCATTCCAATTTTTGTGCGCACCCAAGCAGTTGGGAAAGTGGCACGTGTTGGACTAAGTTTTGATATTGCGTGCCAAGCCTAAAGTCTAACAAGTGTGCGTTGGTTCGTATTTTTTTAGCTATGCCAAAAATCAAGAATACGCTCGTCGGAATCAAGAAAGGAATCATTGGGAGATCTCCTAGAATTATTACTACCAACAACATAATAGAATGTGGAATAACCAGAGGATGAACTAGACATGAAGTTAGTATTTCCTCGATTTCAGAAGGCTACATGGACTGCAGCCAAGTGCCAGAAGTATGCGAGGCAGTTGGTCAGTAGAACAAGTGGAGTAGAGCAGAAAGAGACAGAGATCTCGTGCAAGGAAATATATAAAAGGAATTTGTGACATGGGAGATAGATTTAGAGAGTTAGACCCTTGCTAGAGAATTCATGAGGTTAATAGTTGTTGTGTGTTGAGATCAATCCAAGACTTTGTAGTAGTGTAATTTTGGAATGCTTCTGAGTAGAATTCATAGTTTTTCATATGTATAAACTCTGAGAGAATGCACATGACACATTGTATTGTACATCTGAGAATTATCTAAAGAGATACAAAACTCGGTTATTGTTGAATATAATTTTAGGACTAATGTATGTTTGTGTTCAATGGAATGGAAAGAATAATAAAGTCACAACAATTCTGGTCTATCGTTTGTCACTCATGTGTTATTTGGATATGTGTGTGTATTGTTTTACTTATTAATAACAGTAAATCATAGGATATGGAATATATGAATTTCATCCTAGATGGATCTCTGTATGTTTAGTATTTCATCCCTTACACAATACCTTATGGTCTTTGTGATCCTCTTAGTGTCTCGGGTGAGACCTTCTTCAACCTTGGATGAATATTGATATGTTGATGCTTTGGGGTTTTTGTTGGTCAAATTTGGATGAACCCTGGTTCTAAACCCCCCAACGTGAGGAAGTATGCACGCAAGCATGAAACAACCCAACAATGTGTGTTGTTAACAATTTTCATCTATCGACCCCTCTCCTTCAAGCCCTCCATTCTGAAAACATTTATTCCTTAGTCAGAGAACGCGCATAGGTTCCCTAGTCTAGAGGCAGGTTTAGTTGGAGGTTTGTGATCTCATTGGGTTTAGCAGATGCAGAGGTGGAAGAATGGGATCGCCATGTTGGGATTTTGGTTTCTAACTACATTATATTACAGGATGGTGAGTCAGACAAGTTATGTTGGTCTAAGAATTATGAAATGGTTATTTCAGGGCCAAATTGGGTTACAAGGTTAGTATGGAAACTCAGTACACAGGTGATAAAAGGTGGTGGTGGGGCCCATTGTGGAAACTACATGCTCCTTTGAAGAATGGGATTACATTGTGGTTGGCCCTAAATAATAAAATTTTAACCTGGGAAGTCAGGTGCAAACGAGGATAGGTGGGCCCAAACATATGTGTTTTGTGAAAGAACCATGAGGAAAAATCCACTCACATTTTTATTTAATGTGTGCATGCATCTCAAGTATTCGGGATAGTCCAAAGGGAGCTCAAGTCATCATCTTCTTTGAATAAATCCAGTTTGGAATATTATCTGAAGAATTGGATGGCTGATAAGGTAGTTAAATGATATGAAGGAATGCCTATCTTTATGGTATCTAGCAAATGGTGGGCCCAAAACTCAAGTATATTCAGGAACAAATAAATCCCTCCAGAAGTAATTGCTGACATCATTATGAACCTATCCAAATAATTTATGACAAATCTTAAAATTAAAGATCAAAGGATGCCTTCCATGCCCGAGTTGGAATTTGGGATCCCATGGGGATTCTTTGATGGGGCAGGCCAAGGTCAACCCCTAGTCTATGGGGTCAAATTTATTCTCTATTTGAAGAAAAACCATTATTTGCAAGTCCTCTATGCTCCAGGGAAGGGTACCAACAAAAAATCAAAATTTATTGCTTTTTGAACCTTATTAGAGGATGCTTCTAAAAAATGAGTTAAAAAGTTGCAGATTATGGGGGATCGGCAATCGACTGGGCTAGGAAAAAGGCTTCAGTTTCCAATGCAATGCTTGAGCTTTTTCTTCAAGATGTTAAGAGTGCACTTCAACCCTTTGATTGACTTTTTCTCTATCATATTTGTTATCACTGAAAAATTGTCTGCAACATTGCACACAATGGTTGAAGAAAAACATCAATTCCAGCAGCAATTAGTCCACCTACAACACCAAAATCAATCAAAAAGGCAAAAAACTATATACTTGGTTAAAAAATCAAAGCGCGCAAATTCACCAAAGGAAGCACGGGCACTATGCATAGCATGCATGGGATAACACAACCCTAGGCGCAGACTGTGCACAAGATGCGCGACTGTCTACGATAAAATCCGCTCACTTCTCATGAACGATGCATTTATGAATCTTTTCGGCCTCTCAACCACTTTTAGTTCAACCCCCAACACGATTTGGCACTCATATCTGAGTGAAATCTAGCTTGGAGGTTGGTCAAGAGCTAGGAAGTGCCCTAAAAGGACCCTTGTTCACACTATAAACTAATTGTATCTTTCCATGAATGGACACTATAAATATGTGTCATGGGTGTGCTAGAAAAATAAGAACTTCAAGGTATTGTTATGGTGCAAGAATTCTTCTTGGAGAATCCTCTTTTCTCTTTGAATCATTCAAGCAATATAGCAAGGGCCATTCCACTCACCTTTTGAGAGGATTGGCATTGTATTTCTTCACCATTGTCACTTGTCATTTGCATGAAGATAAGAACTCTCTATCAGGGAACTCAAGAGCCGGATTCATAATCCCATGCCTCTCTCTACGGTGTTAGCATATCTATATATTGATCCATTGGTAGCTATATGATTTTCATTTTTTTGTTTTCATGGTTCTAGTTCTTGCAAGCTTCTCTAACATTTATTTATCTTTGTTTTTAGTTTTATTTCCTTGTTTCATGTGTATTTGGTCATCTAATCAACTCACAAACCTTTGTCTTTTTTAGTTGACTTAACTAGGAAAGTAAGTGTTGTGTTTTTTCTCACCCAAGTGGTAAAACCAACACAACAGATTGGTGACCAAAAAAGTGGTTGAAATGAAATTTCATCTCCCTTCAGAAATCATTAGGAGAGGAAAACCCCCCCCCTAGGGTACCTATTAGTTTTGAAAATTATCTTAAATCTTTGTAAGGGCCCATACATTCCCACATGTTTGCAATCTTAGGATAGTTTCAAAATGTTTTCTTAGTCTAGATAACACTTTAGGAAAGTTTAAAAGATCAAAGTAACGAGCCCATACATGCCCACATGTTTACAATCCTATGATAGTTTCAAAAGATTTTCTAGTGTAGACAACATTCTAGGGAGTTTAAAGGATCAAGTAAGGACCCATATGTCCACATTGATAGTTCTCTAGGGCTTTAAATATTCTGCAAGACATTTTTCTCTATTTGGTCAAATTCTTCATCCATGGCCTTATTCCAAAATTCATCCTTGTTGGCTTCTTCAAAAAGTTTGATTCAATTGTAGATAAGAGTGCTAGGTGTGTTTGT
>JZKD02S1658579.1:719415-739807 GCA_000966675.3 Picea glauca
TCTCATCCCACGACATCTAAAAATTTTCTAAGAACACACTAAATTTTCCTCCACAGGAGGTGCCAAAAGAAATTTTTTAGTCTAGGTAGGATCTTGGGGGTAGGCATCCAAATAACCCCCCATTATCAGGTTCTCATAATTTGAAACAATAGAAGTTGAGAATAGGGATCTTTCAAATCCTCCAATTCAAGTGTTACTATACCATAAGACAAGGAGATACCTGTGAAGGGTCGAAGGCCGAGGTCCGGTTGTTCTGCGCATCCCTCCTTGAGTTACCCAACTCTTGTGAGGGTATCCAACCCATGACCCAATTTTTAGGCTGAAAATCTAAATGATGCACTTTGACTAAGGTACTTAGTCGCCAAACATAGGATATCTACCCAGGTGGCGGTTGTGGGCTGCAATTGCACCTTGATCAAATTTTGTTTGGCTATTGGGAAATATTGCCAAATCTTTCAGGATATGCACCCTCTACCCCTCATTATAACTGATTACTTCAACCTTCACTAGTTCCTCTTCCGGTGGATTCAGACCCCATTGTCGAATGATATTGGAAGGTCCGGTGCTAAATTGAGAGGAAGGGCGATAGGTCTTTCAGGACACGAGCATTTGTTTTTTTTTTTCCCCCACGCAGACAAAATCCACCTATCCACATGTTTGTTTACTTTACATTTGATTTATGTATGATGTTCATTTGATTACATGCAATTGTAAGTTATACTATTTTGTGAAGGTCAAAAATATAAAAAGCTCTTGTTAATTTATTTGTCTCTTATCACCATTTGCACACATTCACTTTGCTAGTCAGAACCATAGGGGAACCACAGAATCCCTATCGTTCTAGACACTTGCAAAATATACCTCCTATTCTAGGAGGGGTCCCTAGTATTTCCAACTCACAGGCTCAACCATCTCACACCCCAGTGAGTGCTATTGTTTTGGGATCGGCTTTAATAGGTTCCACGTTGCTTGGGTCAAATACCAAAGGCAATTCATCTATTGGTTCTCCTTCACAAGGAGGCAGGAGTCAAACTTCTTCTCAAGGAAGAAGTATAAACCCACCAAATCCCTCTCAAGGGACAGGTCCACTACCTACACACACCATGGTTGGAGATAATCCTCCGCCAAATATCCCCTTGCCATACTTGGCATCCCTCAACATTCTTGATTTAACCAAACTCACGAATGACCCCATTTTACATTATGCCACTTGGCCCAATATGCCTACCAAATTGCCTTCAGACATTCCGAAGTTTGAAGGAAAACTAGGGGAAGACCCCGCTAACCATATTATGACCTTCCACTTATGGTGCTCTTCAAACAACATCATGGATGATTCCATCTACTTGAGGTTATTTCAAAGAACTCTCATTGGTTCATCAGTCAAATGGTATGTGGACGAAAAATCAGGGTCCCATGTGACCTTTGAATCATTGGCCAAGGCCTTTTTGTCCTTTTTCCAATTACCAGTTCATCACAATACTGGCTTGGAACTTCTCTCCGAGTTCAAACAAACCACTACTATCCATATTGCCAACCACAACCATGAATAGCGGTGGCGACTTAGTTTGTGTAAAGAAGAAACCACCAAAGAACAATGGCTCGATTGGTTTCTTAAATCGCTCGTCTATGTTATTGCCAAATATGTAGCATCCACTTTTCCTCAATCAGAAGAAGAAGCCATCAACAAGGCCCAACAATTCGACCTCATATATTCCCAATCAGGTTACTTGTACACAGTATTACCTGACACACCGAGGCCCCTACCATTTGTCATGGACAAACCTGGGATGTACCACATTGTGGATGGCTTGATTGGTTCTATGAAACACCACAACCCTTACAGCCACCCATCACCTACCAATGGTGAAAATCAATATCCTCAACCATATGAAGGGACATCTTATTACCCTCCTTCCCCTCACCAATAGTCATTCCCTGTTATTCCCCCTCCACTGTTGGGGGGACCCCCACCGGTACCTATGATGCATCTAGTCTCTTAGTCAAGTACAGGTCCACCCCCATCTTAACAATAGTGGAGGTGCTTCAACTTCTTATACACCATATGGATCGTCTCCACAAAACAATCCATATTTTCCATTTCCTGGTCCTCCCTAGTTGGTTTCTCCTACACTAGGACAAACACATTTCGGCATTAAATTTTTTCATCCCTCTCCCATTCAATAGATTCATTCTTTTGAACAATTGAATACAGAAAATCTGAACCATCAGTCGAATAATTCCAAGAAAGGAAAAAAATGAAACAATAACAACTTGCGGATAGGTGAATTCCCTCTTGGATCCTAAACTTCTAAGACCAAGACATAAAGGTGCTAACTTTGATCACTGGCATCTCTTTAAACCTAGCTAAGATAATCTATAGATAAGAGGAAGAAGATGTACCTTTTTACGATGTTTGTCCTTGCCCAGTCCAAGTTGAGCTCTGATCCTCAAGCTCTTCAACAAGTCCTGCAATCCAATCAAAGACAAAACATGCTTCATATTCTACCATGATTAGTTTGAAACTAGATCTATCCATTAAATACAAGTTCATGTAGGTATACACAATTTTGAAGGAAACAAGCCAAGCACATGTATTAATGAAAACAAAGCGAAGTGCTTACAACTGTAGATGCAGATGCAACAACCTCACCAAGCTCTCCTTGTCCAACCCCTTGCTCAAATGATCCACAAAAAAAATGACTATGCTTCATTGATTATCTCCCTTATGAGATCATAAGTTTGATGCCTTCAATGTCTCCCTCTTTCACCATGAGGAGGCCTCCTTATATAGGCTTGGAGAGGCCTAACCACCTTAGAGATTCTTGGGATAGTTTGAGGATCTTTCTCCATCAGTTGTGGATCCTCCCTAAGATCAATCCTTCACCTCAAATCAAAATCAAACTGACTCCAGAGATAAGGGGGATTTTCCCCTGATTTCCTCAACAACACAACGCTCCCCCAGAATGGTGCACAGAGCATTGCAACACTCCCCCAAAGGAAGGAAAGGAGCGCTAGCTCTCCTTGTTAGTGGGTAGGGGAGCACTGTCATTCAAAAGTGACTTTCAAGTGGTTTTTCTCAAGGCAAAAGCTTTGTACTCTTCATCAAATGAAATATCCTTATTTTAACCAGTCTTTGAGGATGTCTCAAGTGTCCCTGTGATGTCATTCGAGATACGACATAAGCAAGATGACAATATGATATTTGCGACACTTGCGACATTTGTGGCCAAAGTGCGACACTTGTAATGACGACAGTAGGTCATCATTGAAGTGAGTAATTTTGATGTGTAATAGGGACCAGGAGGAAATAACCCCCAACAAAACCATCCTATGGGGGGCAACCAAAATCAAGGAAACCAGAACCCCCAAGGGGGAAACAATAACAATCAACCATGCCAAGGGAAGAACAACAATATCATAACTAAATTCCCTTGTGCTCTATGTGGCGAGTATGGACTTTATACTCACCAATGCCCCCAAATTTTCAAGTACAAATCGATGAAAGAATCCATGAACACTCAACTCCCCCTGGCACCACCTGCCCCTCAGCAGGCCCCACAACATTATTGGCAACCACCACCTCTAGTTTTTTTGCAAAACCCCATTCCTCACCAAGGTGTGATGAATACCCAATAGGTGGTAAACTCTACTCCACCACAAATGGGGAAATATCAAAACCGAGGGCCTAATCAACCTGGAAATCCAGTCGATCACAGTATCCTCCTTACCAGCAAAGAGGAGATACTTATACAAACACATAGTCGTCCATATGGTATGCCTCCTGAATCTACCCCAACCACCTCAGAAACAACCCCCGTTATAGCCGAACAACCATTAATGATCCCATGCCCTAATGCTGAACCAAATCCTTGTATACCCTGCATACCTCTATGGTGGAATGTACATAACCCTCATGCTAGGACATCCCATAACTATAGTCTGGTCGACGAATTATCACAATCTCCTATAGCCATGTATGTGTTGGAGGTCCTCCAAATGTGTCCCACACAGTGCAAATCCTTGATTTCCACCTTGGGGGCAGTCGACCCTGTTGATACTCGACTAATCACCTTTGATTTAGATAGATGAGAACCACACCTCCCCGCTCTTGTACCCTTTTAGATACCCGTTAACATCTGGAACATCATAGTTCATCGGTGCATCATCGATGAAGGTGTGTCCACATGCATCATGTCCAAACTAGTATGGCAGAAACTCGGCTCACCTGAGCTAGTACCATTTGCCATCACCCTGAGAGCTTATGACGGTCGACCATCATATCCTGAAGGGATCTTCCAAAATGTCCCTATAGAACTTGGGGGAAAACCATCCTCATCGACATTGAAGTTATCGACGCCCCACTTGATTACAATATATTTTTCAGACATAGCCACATGTATGCTATGAAGGCGATAGCCTCTTTTGTGTTTTGTACGATGATGTTCCCCCACAATGGGAAAATCATCACCATCAACCAACTTACACATTACGAGCCTAATCATTCTGCCAACATTGATAACATCCTACCCGTTTTCTGCACTAGCTCGGATGCTTTTTCAGTCATCGATGTTGTTCCTAGAATATTCAAATATCCATCCTTGTTAGGAACTTATCATAGAGAACCACCGCTCCTCAACCCTTCTATTTCCATACAAGTGTGTGTAGTTTCCTCTAATAGAATAGGTATCGTAGATAATACTCCTCCCACAGAGGCCCCTCCCCACATCGAAGTTCCACCATCTGGAGAACTACTACCTTGGGAATTACTTGAGGACACCATCACACCACTTGTCTTGGATTCCCCCCTCGAGGGGAAAATCCCGGTTTGGGAGACAGTCTCCCAAGCCATTACTCAAATCCCTTTTTTCTACCGCCCACCTAGAGTCCAAGCATTCTAGTTCGGGGCTACCCTCAGCCCTTCCTAACATGGTTCTCACCATCCCTGTATGGTATCTCCACCCACCCTCTATGTTTCCTACACCATATCTCCCTCCTCAAACAGAGGGATTACTGATGCAAATCCCCGTACAAGCCCCTACCACACTAGCCCCACCCCCAACTAGTGGCAACAATGCCACTACCGAGGGTAGATGGAGGAAGAACGAGCCCATAGCTCCACTCCCTCCTTGGGATAAACCTCCTTGCCCACTATGCGAAAGAGGACACCCCACTAACAGATGTCCTACTCTTCCCGAGTTATGCAATCTTATCCATCTCCCTAAGGCAACCCCATTGCCTACCACTCCACCAAGTACATCCACTGATACTACAGAGGCCTCAGCCACACGCAATAAAGGGTTACAAACCAATTTCACTTGTGCCATATGCTCAGAATATGGCCATTACACTCATCATTTCCCATATCTACCTCAATTATGCCAAACAATAACCGCAATATGCCTCACATCTCGGCTTGAGCCCTCTCATGTTCTCCCTATTGATGCTCACATTACTGACATTCGTCATATCTCTTCATCTGTCCCCGAACAAATGAGATATCATCCATACTATCATGACATTTGGTTCATGTCAAGCAAGCCATCATACCATGTACACAATATCCTTTCTACGTCCTCACCCCTTGAGGACAATCACACTTACCCATTGAGGGTTCGCCCTACCATCTCCTAGGATCCCCTGTATTCTTTCTATTTCCATTGTGACGAAGATATGTTGGAGGAAATGACTACCCCTAATTGCCCATGGAGTGTGCTCCATCATCGAGCACTTTTTCTCTCACAAGAGGTCTTTCACCCTCCTAAGCAAGCCTCCCTATGCGTGATCGAAACCAAGGATTTACTTCCTCCAGGACAGGTTGACTGGTTCAAGAACCCTATTCTTGCCCTTGATGATTTTGAAGAAGGCAACATGGCCAAAATTTCCCCCACATTCAAAATTGAAATTTCCATTAAACCAGGCATTGTAGAAGAGATCACCATCGGCGCCACATGCTCCCCTGAAGAAATCATTTCTTACAAATCTCTCTTTCAAGAATACCAAGATATTTTTTCCTGGTCATATACAGAGATGCATGCCCTCAATCCTTCTATATTCTAACATCGAATCGACACATGGCCGGATATCACCCCAGTTCATAAAAAACAACGCCCCCTCCACCCGTCCAAAGTTGCAGTGATCAAAGTCAAAATAGATAAATTACACATTGTTGGGTTCATTTACCCCATTGCGTACACTTCTTGGGTCTCCAACCCCGTGCTCGTTAACAAAAAATAGGGAACTATTTGTGTCTTCACAGTCTTTCACGAACTCAACCACGCTTGTCCCAAAGACAACTTCCCAACCCCCTTCATCGACCAAAAAATCAATGATTGTGTCGACCACAAGGCATTGTCCTTAATGGATGGTTTTTTCTGATACAATCAAATTCAAATCCACCCAACAGATCAGTACAAAACTACTTTTACAACCCCTTGGGGTACCTTTGTTTATCGTGTCATGCCCTTTGGACTAAAAAATGTCAGTGCTACTTTCCAACAGGCCACGACCTATGTTTTTCATGATCTTTCTCGCATCATTCTCACCTACTTGGACGACCTCACTACTCGATCCAAAAAGTGAACCCAACATTTAGACAAATTACGCATTGTTTTTCAATGATGTCGTCAATATAATATCTTCTTGAACCCCCTCAAGTGTGTCTTCTGTGTTACTGCCAGGTACCTCCTCAAGTTCATTCTCTCCCAGCACAACATTATTGTAGACCCCCTCAAGGTCCAATCTATCACATAAATTCCACAACCTAGGACTTTACACCAACTGCAGAGCCTATAGGGAAAAGCCAACTTTCTACGCCACTTTGTCTTAGACAACGCCACTCGCGTGCATGGTTTTCTCCGCTTATTGCGTCATGATATCCCATTTCGATGGGACGAACATGCTCAAACAACTTTTGATTATATAAAAGTGTCCCTATCCAATGCCCCTTTGATTAGTCCTCCAGAATATGATAGGGATTACATCCTCTACTTATCAACCTATGTTGTTTCAGTCGCAGGAGTCCTCGTCCAATTAGGGGATGATGTGCGTGAACATGTGATTTACTACATTAGTAAAAAAAAATTAGGACCACCCTTGAAGTATAATCATGATGAAAAAATCGCGTTAGCAGTTGTCCTCGTAGTACAAAAACTGCGGCATTACATTCTGCTTTAAACTACCAAGTTCGTAGCAGATTCCAACTCCATGCAGTACTTTCTCAGTCGACAGTAGATCAATGACAAATTTTCCCGATGGATTGTTATCCTCTAGGAGTAAAATCTAGAGTTCTCTACTCCCAAAATCAATAAATCTCTTGTCCTAGCTGAACTCATTATGAATTTTCCCTCAGACGCCAAAGATTCCCCCATCAATGAGGATTTCCCCGATGAACACCTCCTCTTTATCCCCTCAAACAATCCCTAGTACGGTGACCTCCTCATCTACCTTCGTACACAAAAGTTTGGGTCTCATATTTCTTAAGATGACCGTTGTCACATTCACCATCAGGCTCCCCAATACCTCATCATCAGAGACATTCTCTATCGACGAGGGGTCGATACCATCCTTCGGCGATGTCTTACCATCGACGAAGCTGACAAAGTATTGAATGATTGCCACAGTGGTGCCTGCGGTGGTCACCTCTCAGGTATGTCCATCTCCCAAAAAATCGTATGCGTTGGATACTTCTGGCCCACTTTGTTTCATGACTACATCCACATTATCAAATGATGTGATCAATGACAACTTTATGCAAACAAATCACAAGCTCCACCAGCTCTTCTACACCCAGTCATCACAGCCAGCCCCTTTTGTAAATGGGGCATATATTTCATGACTTGCAATCCTCCATCCAGTAATGGACACAAGTTAATTGTTGTGGCAGTGGATTATTTCACCAAATGGGCTGAAACCATGCCCACATTTAACAACATTGCTGACACAACAATGTGTATTTTCTTCAACCACGTCATTACCCGGTTTGGAGTCCCACAACAGTTGGTTTTCGATCATGGGAAACACTTTGAGAACAAGATCTTAGTAGAACTCTCCTCAAAGTTGGGCTTCACTTATGAGTTTTCCTCCCCATAATACCCTCATTCCAATGGACATGTCGAGGTTGTCAATAAAGTCCTTAAAACCATGCTACAACGCACCGTCAACAAACATAAGACCAACTCGTATCATATGTTGTTTTCTTCTTTATGGGCCTATTGCACGGCAGTCAAAACTTCCACCGGTCTTACATCCTTCCACCTCATCCATGGGATCAAATCCACACTCCCTATTGATTGTGAAATCCCCACATTACGCGCTTCCATAGAGCTCTTACCTGGCACTGCTCCAATGGAGTAGAGCCTGCTAACCTTAGAGTCCCTTGATGAAGACCATCGATCTTCATTACAACACAATGACACAGCTAAAAAATGATCCAAAGCCACCTTCGACCGCCATGTCAACCTTCTCTCATTCAACGAAGGTGATCTTGTGTTAGCCTATGACATCTCCCATGACACCCTCAACCATGGGAAATTTGAGTCATTATGGTGCAGCCCCTTCATCATCCAACATTTCCTTACTAAATCCACTTACATCTTAGCCTCTCCAGAAGGCTTCCCTCTGAAGGAACCCGTCAACGGGTTATACTTGAAGAAGTTTTTCGCCTAAGCGTATCCCCCCTACCTTAGGTTTTTATTTATACACATTTGTAGAGTTTTTAGTCTTCTTTACTGCCACCACTCCTCGTGTTTGATCTATCACCTGTTTTATTGACAAACGCATCATCCATCAGCCTACCACATTGGTTACGCTCACAGTGCCAGCCGCTGGACCCAGAATCTCGCTTCGGCTGCTTGGGCCATCTATACACCCTCACATGTGTTACTCCATTCCAGTGGCATATGCTTAGGGATGACCACCGACAACCAATTCGAGCATGTCACCGTCATTGGTCTCCTCACCAAGGCCAGTCACCGCCACATTCGTCACCTTAGCGTTCTATTAGATTCCCAGCTTGTCGTCCTGCAACTCAACAACATGTATCATGTCCACGATCCTTGCCTCTTCCGCAAATACCTGCAAGTTAGACTCTTATCTCGAAACTTTAATTCCATCACATTTACACATATTCTAAGAAACCTCAATCAAGTAGCAGATCAAATGGATAACCTAGTATTAGATTGGCATTTATCACATTAAAAACATCATATACACAACATCATACATTTGTCAACATATAGCATTAGACATCATAAACACAAAATATAAAGACATGAATGATCAATGTATCCATCAGATATATCATCAAGGTCATTAATATTTTACAAAAATATATATATAATTTATTGTAGGCTCATGAGTCCCATCATCCCTGTGAGTACAAAAATTGGGTATCAAATACCCTATACAAAATCAGGTTCCCAAACCTGTACATCCCAACTCGGCACTCAAGGTTCTCCTAGAGCTCCCCCACCAGGTTCTCTGTCAGCCGAAGGTTCCCCACTAGCTGGGAGCCCTCCAGCTCCAGGAGGGAGTCGACTAGTCATAGCTACCCCCACCATTGTTTCTCTGTGGATCAACGTCTGCCACTCTATCGGTACTCCCACACACTGGTCTAGGACCTCCTTATCCTGGACATGGGCCCATAAACCCTCAGGAACACCCTGTAGGACCCGCTCGAACCGTCAGCGCAGATCCTCTAAGACAACTGCAGCATCTCCCTGGGGCTCTCTGGATGGTCCCACACCAGTGTCATCTCGACAATGCCTCTTCCACGCACTCAGCTCTGTGGACTCCCATCGAGATGGCTCCTGCATGACCTATTCCTCTCTCCCTTGGGGTCCAACATCTGCAAAACAACACATATATAGTGTCAGCATCCATATACATGTTTGATAAATGTTATCTACCAAAAACACAATAAACATATACATCACATACCTCTTTGGTCCTATTCCTCCCCAGGAGGCAGTACCATGTCAGGGTCCTATCTATAATCCATACCAACATATGGATATCGTAGAATCACCTTGTTGAAAAAAAAATATGAAATGATCTTACTCAAACATTTTCAGATTCTGCTTGGCTAAAGAAAAATAGACGGCAATATCACCCTATGTTTATAGCCAAAAAAAATAACATCCTAACCCACAAGTATTAATTACAAGTGCTTAGGCTAGTCTTTTATCAACAAAAAGCTTGCTGGAAATTTATTTTTTATGTAATTTTCTGAATCTATCAGTTGCTGAAATAAATGTAAAGATAGAAGTAAAGTCACCAAGATGATAATCAAGATATATGTGACATAAAGCAATCATTTATTTCATTCAAATTCGCCAAAGAGTCATTTTCTTTACAAAATCTCGTGCAAAAATTTTGGACCATAGTCAAACTTAGACATCCCCGAAGGAACATACAAAAGGACCTCTGACAAAAAACCAAAACTGAACTCTAAAAGCTGGATCATCTTTCCACAGATTGTTGCCCGCTTGACTTTGCACAATAGCCTTTGTCAACCATGAAAATTAATTCACAAACAGAAAAGTCTACATAGACTATCAAAGATAGATGAACACCTGTGAAAAAACAAGTGTTTGAATGATGTGATTCAGCCTTGAATATCGTTGTCTACAGTAAGAACTTGCTATCATAAAAGAGAATTAGGCTTGTGATGAATAATGAATGAATGAAAACTGAACTATCTCAACATAAACTCAAAGAATAAACCTTGGTATGCTTCTACTTCTATCCCCCCATTTTTCCTCCCTTTCCTTTTTCTTTTAAACAAATTAAAATTGGTTGAAGTAGTTGAACCAACTCATTAGTTAAGTTAATTAAAAGACTCAACTATCTTTAGTTAGGAGGAAGAGTAATAATTATAATAAGGGTTGTAAGTAAATAATAACTAGTAGGTGGGACCCCTTGTGACTCCCTTTATTTCATAACATTCATAACATAACCATTAGTTAAGTAAAACACACCTCCTTGTGTCTCCCATCAACATATTCACTTTTGGAAAATTTAGCTCATGAAATTTGAAATCATTTTCAAAAATATTACTCATATATCCAAAATAAAACATGTTGTCCAAAATTTCCTGAAGTCAACAGTCATCAACAATGGATAAAAATAAAAACTCAAAAGCCATATTTCCTAGTCTACGATGCAACCCTTCCTTGATTGTCGTTGTCCCCTATTGATTTTCCTGAATTTTCCTTTAGTTGTGCAGATCCTTTAGGCCTAATCTCGTTGATCACGTGGGAAAAAGTGTCTCTCAAATGCATCCGGGAAGACACGGATTTATCAGAGCCATTGGAGGGTGGGGAAGGGGCAGCAGTGGATTTTCCTTTATCAAGGGCATGGTGAGCCTCAGTTTTCAATATCTTGCTAGCATGGGAGGATTGCACTGGCGAGTGGTCAGGGGTAGCTTGGGCAATGAGATTAATAGGGGGAGGAGTAGGCCAGGACAAGTTGGGACAGCCACGATGTTGGGAGAATAGTGGGTGGACAATCTCCTGCCATCCATCATTTTCAGAAATCTCGGGTTGCAATGAGACATGAGGAGGTACGGGGATACCGGGAGCTTGCGGGGCTTGGAAAGGAGGCCTTTCAGAACTAGGTTGGACTACTCCCTTCCCAATCCAATTGAAAAATCTAGCCTGAAACAATTGGCCAAGCTCTTTTGAATCAGCATCAAATGTATGGAGAACTTGGGCCTTCTTAGGCCTCGGTTCCAATTACCTCTACCTCTGTTTCCTCGACCATGGCTACCTCGATTGAAAAAAATCATCCCTACATGTGTGATTGATTAGCAAATAGTCTTTTAAATAACCATACATGACAACTCTTAAAAATATGAAATAGATTCGGCTCAGCAATGTATCAAACTCATGCAATCCAATCCATACAAATTGTTTTACTATTTATCAATGAGCAGGGGGTGGAAAAGGGTTTTGGGATATGCGAGGGGTTTGTATTGAGAAAAACATGATATAATGAGGGGGGGAGGGACATGGTTATTGCTCAATTACAACAACAATCAACTGTAAAGTAAACCAATAAAACATCACTATGATCCAAACAAGACACTGCCACCTTCAACTGCTTTAACACTGAAATTCTCTTGATTGTAATCAATCTTAGAACAGGGAGTGAAAAAAATGAATATGGGAAAGTGATGGGATTTGTAATTAGTGGAAAATGAAATAATGGAAGGGAAGAAGAACGATTATTGTTCATGAAATTAATTAAGTGATCCATAAAACATTCTGCGAAAAGAGATGCACCAACCAACAATCATTGTGACCAAATAACAATTATTGCATATTTAACTAGTTCACTGTTCATAATCAAATATCCAACACAATGTCGTCACAAGACAGTATGCATTCCACACAATATGTAAATGGGTTATGTTCCTTTCATTTATATACTTTGCATCTTATAACAAATTTTCAAACAGTAACCATTTCCACTTTGTTAACCACCATAATCAACCACTGCCCACGCATTTCTTCAATCAACAAATATACTCAAAGTCATGTTTCCAAAATTAACAATGGAGTCACACCAGCACTACAATTGGGCCTGTCATTTAAATGCAATGATATTCGTTGAACATATATAGGGGCAGTAAATCCAATAATCAAGATCAAATTGCAAAACCTGAATTGATATTTAAACAAACAGACAACACCCACCATTCTAACACAATCTATGCACCGAATAATTTAATTATGCAAGTGTAACTCCATCACTGTGCAAGCCCAATTTAATGTGACTCTAAAAATATGGGCCACCCATCCAACACGACGAGGTATCAACAACATGTATGTCTCAACAAATGATCGGGTTGCAACAAAACATTCTTAAAACCCTGTGGGTATTCTTGAGTGTGAAACCCAAGCTATCCATGTTATACACAGTGTGCAGCCATCAAAACGCCTCAATGCAACATTTCCATTTTACAAAATCAAACACACAGTCACAACAATAACTCAACCCATCATGTTGATCCATCAATCTAATACAATATTGCTTCAATTTAGTCAAACTGTAATCAACTATGTTGTGTACACTCAGCTTATACAATCAGAAATTCATAAGCATGCAGTGGATGTCATTCATACAGTCTTCTTGGTTGCAATAACCATTCAGCCCCAAAATAAACTAACAGTTACCATGACCATTATTTCATTGTGCAGAAACACCATACACACAACGCGATATGCGTGAGCAACATCAAGCATTTGTAACCAATGCTAGCTAAACATCCAAACAATCCTTAGTGAAAAAATACCAGTGACTGTGTATCAACCAACCAATTCACTATTGTCATAAAAATCAATCAACCTAACAAGTTGTGACAACCACGCATACCCATGCATCAATTCGAATTGGGGCAGTGGCCCTCTCCATTAAACAATACTGAGTTATTAAACATAAGGAGAGCGCTTGTGTGTATGGAATTATGCAATTAACAATGTAGGGTTTACCATTTTTATAAAAGTGGTAGTAACTAGATGCCAAACCAACATGACTGTCATATGACCAACTGGGCGAGTGTGTATTCAAATTGATCGACAATACATTCAATCCACAATAACCCATAGTAAACTTGGCAAGCCCGACATTCTTCTCTATAAAACTCCAGACTAGAGGGTTAAGGGTTTGCTCTGTAGCCAACACAGGGAGAACAGAGCCAACTCCTCATAATTGTGAAAACTCTGAGGCCAACAGTGCACACACAGGAAGAACCACGACTCATTCATGGACAGGTAACAATTCCATGGTAGGGGGCCATAACAGAAGGCGATGCTCTCATTTGGCCTGGTGATGTTATTTAACGCATGCAGGGTATAACCCTCATGCTCTTCGATCAAACAACCACAGCACTGGGGTGAAGACAGGGTCGAGTAAGAACATGAAAACCCATTTCGTGACCCTTAGTGGTGAAATCAACCAATGCCCAAGTGAACAAAACACAATGACGCAGAATTCCTTCAACCATTAAACCCATAAAGGCCAAAGACTGGATTTAGTGAAAAATGCGTGCAGATAGTTATCCACCCAAGACCAAACAAGAACCCTCCAACTAAACCAGCAAGGATAATAGAGAGCTACCACCCAGGATGACCAATAACTTCTACGAATTGAATATTATTGTAGGAAGAACCATCCACGCTTCATTTCAAGAACACGATTTTACACAGTTGCAATACTTACGAAAACATAAACCAATACACATGAGCCAGTAATCATTTCATAACCAGAGCAGAGTCACGAATGGCCAAAAAAAGACATACCTGTAATTGAATTCCTTAAAACGTGAGTTGGTCGAACGGTTCCTCTCTGCTAAGAAATCGGAGCATAGCCACAGTAGCAAGATCGAACAATAGCCCGACTAGGGTGGCGGCTAACGGGAGGAGTAAAGGTGACTTTCAGTAAATACACGTCGCCTCCACCCACAATTCATTAATTCATTAGTACATGCCAACAAGTTCTTCATTAATACCATTAATCAAACCATGTATCGAAACCATCACCACATTAAAAGCCAATAGCGTGGCCACCATATTTTTTAACTTGTGACATACATAAAACAACCACGTACCATATCACAAATTTAAATGCACCACCCATATCATGTCTTTCCAAAATATACCATATATATATATATATATATATATATATATATATATATATATATCGACCACGTAACTCAATTAAATTGCATGGCCATTAAATTGCTAGCTAGGATTTAACCATAATCATTAATTCTTTCATGCATATACTATAGTATATAGGATAGTTTAAATTCTTCCCCCTTTCAACTATTGCATTGTTCCATATCTCTTTCCAATTGTTTGTATGTGGTATAGTAAAATTGCAGAATTAGACCCCTTTCCTTTGCAATTGTTATAGTATTTTTGCTTTTCTCCAAACTACGTTTTATGTATTTTCAGTAACATGTTTGTTGTGTAGGTGTAGTGAGAACAGATAGCAATGATATCAATGAATAGCATAGGTTGTAGTAACATAAGGAACCAACACTTCACAAGCTTAAATCATAGCCAATAACAACAAGATCTCATCAACCATGTAAGTCGTGTTGCACATCATCACAACATAAAAAAATGAACAGATCTTATCTTCAATAGTTCAAGGGGGTCCCACCTACTAGTATTATTTAGATTTTATAATAATAGGCTTTAGCAACACTTTACGAGCGAAACTTCGTTGACTTTTTTAATCGTCAACACACTTGTGGCATCTGACGCCACACTCGAGCAACCATGGTCGTGAAGTAGTGGCCACCCTCCCCTCCTCCATGTCACGCCAAGACATGTGCCCATTGCATTCAATCATGGCTCTGGTTGCGATGTTGGATCCAAAAGAATCTATGGGTGCAATAGAGGCACCCTCTCCAAGAACCAGGCCACCAACACTGACTTGTAGGCGAAATCAACGAAATCAGCATGCTGACACTGATTCAGCTGGGAAATCATTCGAGTGTGCGTCATCACACCCCATGCAAATAGGTCCCCATATAGGACCTCCTCCACCACCCTCATTTGACCACTAGTGATCCACTGAGTGCCCAAGAATCCATAGATCCTCACCACCATGGTCGCGATGCACTTAGTCAACAAGACATCAATGGCCTCAATCCGCATGACCGAACCTGACATAGGGTTCAACACATAACAATGTCGGGCCGCAATGGTCTCCACACTATCCTCCCCTGGCAAATGGGGATCAACCGCCAGTACCCTCCCACAGAATGGGAGTCCTGTCAAAAAGTAGATGTCCTCTACCAAAGAGAACGTAAGTTGTTCCCCCCTCACTACAAAGCACTGCAGTTCAATGCTCCACATCTTGATCAAGAACTGGAGTAGGAACTCTTGTGACTGTATTAGAGGACAGTCGAAAAACTTGGGCAACTCGCAGGCTACCAAGTGTCTATGTACCCTAGGCTTCTCCCTCGTAGCCTCTCTCAACCGGTCCCAGTCTTGCTCTCGCCAGTGGACCGACATCGTACTCAAGCCTCTGTTGATCACCTGCATTCACCCAGAAACCCTTGATCAGCTATATCATCCATTAAAAATCATAAAAAATCAACAAATCATACACCCCCTCAGTCTGCCCACAGTGCACGGCTTTCCCCTATACAGTTGTGCATCTCTGCATGATTGTTCTTCTTCCAGTTGCGCAATAATGCACAGATGTTTCACCCAAATCCGCACATGGGCACACAACTATCATTCCAATAGGTGTGCATCCAATGCATGCCTTTCTGTCCAACCCATGCACACATCTATGTGGTTGTCCCCTACACAGTCGCACATTATGTGTGTGGTTTCCCATCATAGTCGTGCATTCAGAATGGGCGACTGTCTTAGGAAAACCCACACATAATGTGTGGGAAAATGATTTCTACCCACGCACACATGCGCAACTATTACTCCTTTTCCCACGCACTAGTGGGCCCCTCTCCTTAAAAACCCCCTATACGGTCCTCTGTACAGCCCCTACCTAACATCTATCAAATTCAAAAAATACAAGACGATAAGGGAACTAACCTGTCTCTTGCAACTCCCATATCGGTAGCTTCACACTTCTGTAATCTCCAAATCACCTCACAACTCTCTCACAGATCAGCAACAGTGTCAGGTACAAATGAGGTGGAATTATGGGCCCACCATCCATATATAGGCCCTTTTTCCCAACTTCCACATTCTGTTATAGGAGCCCAGAGCCTTCATTTTCCGATCTATTCTCAGCCACGAGATCTTGAGCCAGCCATCTACACATTCACATTCCTCGGGTTATCATCTGCACTTTTCCCTGGAGGAGCATTTTTCTCACTCCTCGTTTAGGTACGCATGCTCGCTTTTAGTTTTATCGAATAGTTGTTATATGTTCCTTATCATCAAATATTTTTCACATCGAGTATTTGGTTTTTTATATGTGCAGGTACTTCTTCAGTAAGATTACAACCCCTTCAGGTATATGTACGACATTGGCATGTAGTTACTCCCTCTATAAACAATTTCATATCCCAGTCACACCCTCTGACAGTTGCCTTTAGGGTCCCTACATTTGGTTTTGTAGTATCTTTACCTCTGGCACATTTTGGTACTGTCAACCAATAACACTCTCACCCACATGAGTTGTTTCATTCATAGCTCTCCTTGGCAACTTGATACTCGTGTTGTTTTTCACCCCCTAGGATTGGGAGTCCCGATAGTTTTTGAACTTCCGAGAATGAACCCCATACTTCTTCTCATCATATTTATAACCTTCCCAATGGACTCCCCGGGTCATATCATCCTACACTTGGTTCTATTGACTGCACCCCCGTAGTTCCATTATCCCTCCATCTCATCCACCATCAGTTTTCCCATCTACAGATTCTCCTCCATCCATTTACCTAATGCAGAAACAAACCCATGGGGCCGCCATCTTCCACTAATTCTCCTTCACAAACTTATGCCGTAAACAGGCCAAGCCATCTTTCACTAGGGCACCCATTTCTGTGTCTGTATACTCAACCCAAATTATTATTTATTTCTTTGGTAACTGTATAAATCCCTTGTTTCCAGCATATACATAGCTTTTTAGTCGACATCCTCGATGGCATTCTTTTACCTAAAAAAGAAACCCATGTCTCCCTTGGTTGCGGCATCTACCCTGTTTTTCATCTCGCCATCATTGAAAAATCTCGAGTATCCCAACTCCATGTACCCACGATCTATGAGTTTTCCCACTTCTTCAGCCTCCAACACAGTTTAACCCCATGTCTAGTTGTCCCCCTGACACTAGATCCAGTTTTACAATTGTTGCCAATCATCCTTCAACACCCTAACCAAGGGCAGTCATGAGTCCCATAACATCTTGAATTCATCCATGTTACCCATCAGTACCTGATATCACCTATTAATCAGTGGATTTCGAGAATCCCTTTTTTCTTCTCAACATCGTGTCTCCCTTCCTGTCGACATCAACAAAATTTCCAGAAGGGCGACAATATCTTGATTCTCATTACCTTTTCAATGAGGAGTCTCAGACGGAACAAAGAGAGTCATCATTGCTTTCTGATTCCATTGACCCCCATAACATTCGACTTCAACAAACTCCCATGTTAAGGTGGGTCTTACTTTGCAACCATTGCAGTTTTTTCATACCAGTCAAAGACCTCTGAAGTTGATAGGCCATCAATGTCTATGAGTCATCAACAGTTCTTACAGTCATCCATTACTCACTTTAAAGCCAATTCATCAGTCAGAATCGTCATATGTCGTTATCAACCGCCCCTGAGGGTGCTGCAGCTATCTACATCATCATACATCTTCAGTTATAGTCCCACATTTTGGTTTCATGACAAAAGCGTGGGGCACGCCCGCCTCATTTGTATACAGATTTTATTTTTTCTTCCTAGAGAAAGGTTTGGTTCCTACAGTTTTCCCTCTCCCTCTGGCGGATCACTCTTGCAGTTCCTCTCTTCACTCTTCCTTACAATGGCACTCTCAGCAAAAGAAACATTGATGTATTTTGGCTATACATATGCTCCTAACCTCACACATCAGGGGGCATCTGTTATCACTGAAAAATCATCCGCAACATTGCACACAATGGTTGAAGAAAGACATCAATTCCAGCAGCAATTAGTCCACCTACAACACCAAAATCCATCAAAAAGTCAAAAAACTATATACTTGGTTCAAAAATCAAAGTGCGGAAATTCACTAAAGGAAGTGTGCGCACTATGCACAGCATGCACGGGCCAACACAACCCTAGGCACGCATTATGCGTAAGATGCACGACTTTCTACGAGAAAATCCGTGCACTTCTCATGAACGACGCATTTAAGAATCTTGTCGAACTCTCAACAACTTCTAGTTCGACCCCCAACATGATTTGACACTCAGATCTGAGCGAAATCTAGCTTGGAGGTTGGTCAAGGGATAGGAAGTGCCCTAAAAGGCCCCTTGTTCACACTATGAACCAATTGTATCTTGCCATGAATGGATAGTATAAATATGTGCCATGGGTGTGCTATAAAAATAAGAACTTCAAGGTATTGTTATGCTGCAAGAATTCTTCTTGGATAATCTTCTTTTCTCTTTGAATCATTCAAGCAATATAGCAAGGGCCATTCCACTCACCTCTTGAGAGGATTGGCATTGTATTTCTTCACCATTGTCACTTGCCATTTTCATGAAGAGAAGAGCTCTCTATTAGGGAACTCAAGATCCATCCCAAGGAGGAAGAGGAGATTCATAATCCCCTGCCTTTCTCTATGGTGTTAGCCTATTAATATATTGATCCATTGGTAGCTATATGATTGTCATTTTTTTGTTTTAATGGTTCTAGTTTTTGCAAGCTTCTCTAACATTTATTTATCTTTGTTTTTAGTTTTATTTCCTTGTTTCATGTGTATTTGGTTATCTAATCAACTCACAAACCTCTGTCTTATTTAGCTGACTTAACTAGGCAAGCAAGTGTTGTGTTTTTTTTCACCCAAGTGGCAAAACCAGCACAATAAAATTTATAGAGAACTTGGTGTCAAAGAAGATGCACTTTCCAAGGAGACTCTATCTCTTCCTGTGGGAACTATGGGATTCTATGAGTTTATAGATAATGAGGATATAGAAGCAATGGAGTTCTAATTCTAATTATAGCTACTGATGGTTTGATGAAGAGAGTAAAAAGTTCCCTAGAAGATCAATAGTATGGATGTATCTCTTTTTTTTTTTTTGTCTGAAACCATAAGTTATAATCGTAAGTAAGTTTATTTTTGGACAAATTGTAAATGATAGATTTTTTGAAATAATGATAAAGCTACAATGTGCATATATGCACAAGTTTGTCTCGCCTCTTTTGAGAGACATGCAACATGTCTATTCACCCCTTATAAAGTTTTTTTCCATGTGGAAAAAAAAAACAGAAAATTCATTTTACAAAAGATAAAAAAAACAAAGAGGATTTTTTCTATGCACGTATTATTCAAGTGTATTGGTCATGTATCCCTATGGCTATTATAAATAAGAAAGAGGTATTTTAGTTGATTTTCAATTTTGTTTCTAAGCCACCAACCATGTATTATTCAAGTGTATTGGTCATGTATCCCTATGGCTATTATAAACAAGGGTTGCATGGCAACGCAGTCCCTGCCGAGTTAGTTGGGAAATACATGTTGAACAATGAAACTTAGTATAACTAAATGCATAAGTACAATGGAAGTACATAACACATATGCCATACCTTTGATATTTTGTAAAAACAATGGAAGTACAAAGGAATTGAAAAACCAAATAGGAAAAAAACAATGAAGGATTTCATTAAGTAAAATATAATGGATACAAATAGAATTAAATGAGAATACATATG
>JZKD02S1658579.1:746086-761148 GCA_000966675.3 Picea glauca
TGGAAATGTGAATTAGTGAGATAAGAGCTACAGCCACTAGAGCCATGAGACTCCCGGCCATGGTTTTTCTTTTTCGAAAAGAAGATAATAGCATTCCGTATGTTCTTCGAAAAGCGCTTGCTCGAGATCTGGATCGATGCCAAATCTATGTCCGGTCAGAGAAAAATAAATAAAACTAATAGTCGGTTGCTCTTCCCAGTACAATTTGCTGATCACACTATCAAATCTATTAATTGTCAATACATTGAATGACGTGAAGGCAGCAATAACAGGTGAAAGATATTAGCCAATCAAATGTTAGAAAAATATTTTTTTTTTTATTAAAAATAATACGTATTTTGATTTCCTATGTTACAGATTTGAAATAAATCAAAAATCTATAGTCAACCCTAAACTAATAGCCCCTAAACTAATAGCCAGTCAACGATGAACTCATCGCTATTAGTCCCTGGCCTTTGGCAGGGACTAATAAGAAAGAGGTATTTTAGTTGATTTTCAATTTTGTTTCTAAGCCACCAACCATGGAAACTAGGGTTAGCACATAAAGGAAAAGATATTATTGTGGCCATGGAAACTCGGTGTTAACACATAAGGGAACAAATATTATTGTGGCCTCAACATGGTAGGGAATTCTTTCACCCTCCCTCGACATGATCACACGTTTCGAGGTAAACAAAGACAACAAAAAAAATAGCAAGACTTATGCAACAAGCAACTACAATAACATGAGTAATGAAGACAAACAATGAAAAATAAATAATGAAGCCATCATATTGGTGTACAAGGCAAGGCAATGCACATCTATAAAGTATATTAGTTTGTACTTGGAAAATAAACACTTGACTTGACAATTATAGGTTTAATTGCGTATCTTTATCAATATATGTATATCATCTCTCTAAATTGAAAATATTAGAATAATTTTCATAGACTTTGTTTTCATTTATAATGAAGATTCAATATTTTAAATAGTATAACAAATATATAGTAATGTTCGTAATATAAATAAGTGAAATTAGTAGCAAAGTTGTTTATATTTGTCTAAATAATTTTTTAAAGTAACAAGTGTCATTACAGTGACAATGTCTCTTCTGAGGAGCTTTTGTGTTTGTAACAAGTGTCATTACAATGACAATGTCTCTTCCAAGAAGCTTTTGTGTTGAACATATACTATTGAGCACAAACCATGGTCGTTTGGCATAGATTTCATGCTTTTGTTTTTCAACATCTTGTTTAAAAAGTATCATTGATATATTTTTTTTGTGTTGATCATATACCATGGCCACTTGGCATAGATTTCATGCTTCTTTTTTCAAGATCCTAGTAGTCTCTTGTTGTAAGAGTCTAACTACTTCCTTTATTACAAATAATAAATTAATCTTGAAACTCTACTTGTTTTATTATAAATAAAGCAGATTAATCTTAAAACTCGTTTATATGACAAAATTGATAAAGCGGATTAATCTTAAAAAGTCGTCTATATGTTTATATGACAAAATTGATAAAACAGATTAATCTTAAAACTCATTTATATGTTTATATAACAAAATTGATATAATAAATCAATGCTTTCGGTTTGTTAAAAATATTCTTCAAACTCGAAACACTATACTTAATACTAATTCGCTTGATTAATATAAAAAGGAAAAGTTGATTTTCACTATATGATAAAGAATGAGAAATTGATTTGCACTTTAAAAGATAAAAAATAGAAATTGATTTGCACTATATGATTAGAAAAAATAATGATTTTCACTCAAAGTATAAATAAACGTATTTTTTAAGCTAGATTTACTTAAACAGGTTTGATTATTATGAAAAGAAGAAATTGATTTGCACTATATGATAAAAAAATAATTATATATTGATTTGCACTATCTGATAAGGAGTAGGAGTTCAAATATTTAACGTATTTTTTAAGTTAGATTTACTTAAAACAATGTGTATAATTGTACGAAACGTGTACAATTATATACCTATACATATCCAAGTAGATTAATTATAGTGGATAAGATGCACATCTAAACGAAAAGAAAACCAAAAGTAACATGTACTAAACAATCATTTGATCATGAACGAAATCAATTTATAAGTGGCATATTCAAAGTAAGGAGGTTTTATTATTGAAGCAAATAAGTCAAAGTAAGGTTTGATTATTGAAGCAAATAAGCAATAGTATTTTTTTTTGTCCCATATACTATCAACCATCTCCAATGCTTTGGAGATTTGGGATTGCTATTATGCACAATAAAGCAATGTGAAGAGCAATGTGTTGTATTCATTTGCTATTATGCACAATAAAGCAATGTGAAGAGCAATGTGTTGTATTCATTTGCTATTATGCACAATCAAGCAATGTGAAGAGTAGTGTGTTTCTTTCATAATGTACACTAGTTTAGTTGTAAAGTTTCTAATGACTAAAATTGCATAAATGTCAAATCACTTGTAAACCATCATCTTTGCCATACTAGTTTAGTTGTAAAGTTCCTAATGATTAAAATTACATAAATGTCAAATCATTGGTATACAATCATCTTCAGGAGAATTCCTAAAATTGTGTCAATACTTTTCAAAACTGTATGCACACGTTCATTATGTATTAATTTATCATACATAGAGACTGTATGCACACGTTCACTATGTATTAATTTAGCATACATAGAAACCAATTGTAGGAGGGATAAAACTCTATTCTTTCTTCAGGACCTCCATGGATCGTTATTCATATCAATTATTTTATGTTTCTTCTCGCATGATAAAGCAATCCGTGAAGCCAAAGTTGAGTTAAAACCATTTTACAACAACATGTGATGCAAAAGATAAGTTAGATAAGCATAAGTGAACATGTTTGCTTATCTTTTTTTTTCTTCAGCGACATGTGATGCGAAAGATAAGTTACAAAAGCATAAGTGAACATGTTTTCTTACCTTTTTTTTTCTTCAGCAGATATGTAGGACCGCATTTCCCTGCACTCAAAAATCACATAACATATAGACAGTGCTAGGATTTTTTTTGTAGCATAGTTCATATGCTTGGTTTTTTTTGTAGGCATAGTTCATATGGTAGTTGTGTCAACCAAGAAGTACATCTTGCATAGTTGTGTTAGGCCAAGAAGTACATCTTACAATATAGGTTATCTAATGATACATTATGCAATGTTGTTGTTGGTTGTTCAGATGATACCAATTAGGCAATGTCTATATATATAATGGAAATTCTTATTACATCTTACACAGTGAATTGTGACATCCTCTATTAATGTAGATGTAGCATCTAGAGAATTATAGATGGCACAGATAGATTCAAATGGTGTTGAGTATACATTTGTTGCTATTAATCCACCTTCAACCTGTGTACATGACATAGTAGTTAATATACTATAGAATACAATATATATGTCTATTAATAATTTTGTATATGAAGTTTGTGTATGGAAATGTATATCTATACTTACAATAGTTGTTGAGTTAGTTAGTTTCTTCAAATCTTGTACAACATCTATTTGCAGCTCCATCATATATGTTGATTATGTTATGCGGAAGATATTTTCTCTTACATCTCTCTTCTTGGTTATATTTGTAAACATCATTAGAGGAAATTCCCCTTTTTGCAATTGTTGTTCCATTGAAGAGAAAAAATGTGCATGTTTGTCGAATAACTAGAGTTGTAACATAGAATAGTATAATATTTATATAATGTGATTAGGGACATATTAGCATGTGAAAGAAAAAAGAATGGATATGGAAACTAGTACTGTTACTTTGGCATTGTCCGAGTCTCCATCCTTTATATGGAGAATATATTGCATCCCCACTTTTTTAGCAAGTGTGATGACAATATCAATTGTTCTAATTGGGTACATGTCTTTATTTTCTACAAATTGTCTTATTGTTGTGTCTGGTATGAAATTGTATTGTGTACAAGTTGTGGGCACTGTTTCTACAACATTGTTTCTTTTGTTGCATAGATAAATAAGTAAGCATATATATTTCCAATTGTAATAGAAACATAATTTATCAATATTTATGTGTTTGTATGTCATTGTTGTCATGCTTGTGTTGATTGACTACTCATTCTTGAGTGGAAGCTCAACGTTGACAGTTACAACAGACATTTTGAAGTACGCCTTAACTGAGCACCGAAATAATCTGTGGAGGCATGTTTGAGCAATTGCGAGCAAAGAAGTGGGAGTTTCCACTCCAGCTCTGGAATAAGATTGCACCAAAATAGTCGTAGGATAGGTTGTAATGTAGACAAGTAGCTAAGGGGAAACCCTAAGAGCCCTCTGAGATAAATAGAGGTTTTGTACGCCCAAATGAGGCTATTTGTAGGGTAGATAGCTGCAAGTTAGATAGCTACAAGTGACGTAGGAGATTTCGGAGTTTTCCTTCTTTTTTTTTACAGTTGTAACCATTTTCACTTATGAATATAATAGAGGAAAATTGACCCAATGTATGTTGTGGACATTGTTTTGCAATTCTATGATATTTTGTTTTCATGAATGCATGAATGAATTTCATTATGAGTGGAAGGAACTGTGAATGTTAGGATAAGTTTCAATTGTTTCTCTTCTATCGAGTGGTACAAGGTGTGCACACAGAACGCAAGGAATGCGTTGATGGGATATGTTTCGATTCTGAAGCTCATAAGAGATAGCATGAAACTTTCCCTTTGCAAGGAGTGAAAAGAGACTGGTGCAAGACATGCACAGTCGTCCACAAGAATTTGAACCTTGCATAAAGATCTGGTGCAAGGAGTGGACAGATCCGAGATTCGACTAAGTGTCAAAGGGACTTTGCGAGAAGTCGAAGAACCAGAAAAGGAGAACACCAGAAGGGCGAGAGGAATTTATCTTCGAGAATCCTTCGGATCTGAGTTATCGAAATCCCTGAAACGTTAGGAGTGCGCGGGAAGTCAAAGTCTTCACAAGACCAAGCTCAGAAGGAATAACACTTTTCATAAGTGTTAACGAAATCCAAGAAATGGACTTGCAGGAAGGACAAAGATCGAGGACCTTCGAAAATCTTCTAAGTCCGAAGAAAACGCAAGCTCAAGGGGAAAGATCTGGACCGTGTGATCAATATCCAAACAACGAGGAGCAAGCACAGAGGAGGAAAGATCTCAGTTGTTCGGTCTAAGCGCAAAGAAATCATAACTGCCTGATAAAGGTAAAGTGCACGAACGATAAGCTTTGAAAGTACACAGGAGGAGCGGGGTTGCGAAATTCCGAAATCATCGGGACCATCCATCGAGGACATGTGGTGAGAGATCAATGTTTCCCTGACTCATGACTCAGAGAAGTCAAAGGCAGAGTCATAAGACCTCGTGAATTGTGAAATTGTGATTTGATCTGAGCCGTCGGATCAAGGAGAAATCTGGACCGTTAGTTGCCCAGGGAGATATCGAGATTTCGGATATCGGGAGAAGGGAGGTGAGTGGTCCTCCAACTTCGCAAAACACGAAGTCCTGATAGGCGAAAAAGAGATCAAGACCATTAGATCGCGGGGATTATGGAATGTTGATTTGGCGCTCTGAAATATCAATATTTCGGGGTTTCGGAGGTCGGGAGAGTCGAGGTGACTCACATGTGAAGACCCGATACGCGAAGTCGCGACACACCTTTTGATCAGGCGAGTGGTCACAGCCGTGGTCGCGTGAAGGAAAGGGCTTAGCCAGAGAAGAGCTAGTGCTCGTTTGGCGTTGAGGTTTGAACAAGGCTTAGGAGAGGGCCCGCGGGTCTCATACGACCTGTGTCTTTGGAGAAAGGACCTGTGTAAGTGAGTTTGGGGTCTAGTAGAGATTCGAAGAGTCAATCAGACTCAATTTTTGTATCGATCCTAGACCGGGAGGTCGCACAGCCCTTAAGAGAGAAGGAGGGATTACATCAAGTGGTATCAGAGAAGAAGTTTGCTTGCAGACAGCAGGCAAAGGAGAGGAGACAGAAGAACTCGAAGTTGTACTTTGTGTGTGATAGACAGTCAACACAATGCCACCAAGGAGACGAGCGAAAGCACCTTTATCCAATTGAACTGTAGAAAGGGAGATGCGAGAACTTCGTGCAAGATTAGAGGTGATGGAGGCAGTGCAAAGACGAGCACCTGATACTGGAGACATCAGCGATGCAGAGAGTGAAGCAGTAGAAGTCGAAGAAGCTGCAGGAGAGTAGTTTGGGTCTTTCACATAAACCAAGACGATATAACTTGTATTTTAGATATATATAAATGTTATTTTAGATTCTTTTTACTCTATTAGAATAGTAGTTTGGGTTTTTCACATAAATACAATCAAGACAATATAACTTGTATTTTAGATATATATAACTGATATTTTAGATTATTTTTAGTCTATTAGAATAGAATAGTAGTTTGGGTTTTTCACATAAATGCAATCAAGACGATATAACTTATATTTTAAATATATATAACTAGTATTTTAGACATAGATGATTTTAGGGGCGAAATTTTGCCATTGGGCGAAATTTGAGGCCCTAAAATTTCAAGTGGGCGAATTTTTAGAATAAAATGCTTTCTGAAATTTATGAAGTTTAGCCAAAATAAAATAGTTAATGGATAAATACTTAACCTCTTCGCCAATTGTATTTTTAATTCTTTTATTTCATTGGAATATTTAGCCCTCTACCCTCTGCAATTCGAGTCTGCTTTCGCTTATAAGAATTGGACCCTCTACATTTCAAATCCACATTCGCCCAAAAAAATTCAATCCTTTGTGCTTCAAATCGACATTTTCCCAAGAAAAATTGGGAAATTTAGTGTGGGGAATGTAGTTTTCCCTCCTAAAATTTTCACGAAATGTAACGATGTTGTTTGTCGTTTGGAAAATAGCGAGAAAAGTCGAGTTCTCCCTTCAAATTTTTTGCAGGTCGCAAAGTTCTCCCTGGTGAGTTTTGTATGTGAAGTTTTCATTTCCAAAATTCCTTGAGCAGAGTTTTCATGTGTTTATATGATCTTATTCGATGGCATAGGACATATTGTAGGGTTTCTTTAGTTTTTTTTCCATTCTTTATTTTTCTGTTATTTGAAATCTTTAACATTTATGGGTTTTTTCAGATCAATATTTCATTAAAAGTTAATGATCTGTAGGGTTTCATATATATGCGTTCCTAGAGTAGAATGTAAATCAAAAGCAAAGTTGTAAGAACTAGAAATGGGACTTGGACCAAGACTAGAACCGATCAAGAGTCAAATCGATGGGGAACTAAAACTGCCCTGTGAACTGGTTTACTATTAAATACACAAATATGAAAAATTTAATTGTTTCAGGGTTTGGGAGGGAGTGGGGACTCGGGAGGGGTTTTGTTTTGTTTGAAGTTGTTTTGAATGAGTCCGAAATAGTTAGTTTGGTTCAACCATTGGTTTGGGGGTTAGTTAAGGTTCTGGACCAGTGGGTTCTCTCTATTTGATGTCAAGTTTGGTTGTGAAGCAGTAATGGAGCCATTACTACAAAATACCTTGAAGCGTGTTGTTGCTAAGCGAGTTGTAGAACTTGTCAAACCAGGAATGGTGATTGGTATTGGGATTGGTAGCACAGCCTCATTAGCAATTGAAGAATTAGGGAAGATTATTCAACAAGGAAAGGTTGAAATATTTCATATAGAAATGCATTTTCTTTCACAATATTGTCAATTCCAGTGTGTTTTGTGCTTGAACTGTTGTCAGTTTCCTGAATGTCATATTCTTAAGATTCTAGCAATAGTAAATCTCTAACAGTGCTATAAAAGCTGAATATGGATAAATGCCACCATATTAGTTACTATGACAGGAGTGAATGTCTACCTATAGACTTGGAACTCATAATATCTAAATCTGGTACATAACAAATCTGAGGGCATGCCTTGCTATTGAGTTTCAGTTGCTCAAATGGTTTTGGTTGTACATTGGAGAATGCCACTAAATAGAAAATTTTCAGTATTGTCTGGTTAAATGTTGCTTAGCACAAATGATTTCCATACTTCCACATGAAAAGGTGTAGTTTGGAGACAGATTATGTACCTTTCTTTTTGTTAAACCATGAAATCATATTTACTTTCATGTTTAGTCAATTATGAAATCAACAACTTCTATAATTCATTATAGAAAGCTCAGATTAACCAAGTATCCTATAAACGTCAAATTATAATTGAATATTAAAAAGATTCACAGTGCACATCATTTCCCTCTTATGTCTTGCATGTTGTCATGAACAATGTTGAAATGTTAGGTTGTCCCAATTAGTTGTAATTGGACTTGTTTCACTATAACTTTTGAGGACGATCAACATTTATGTGCAAGTTGTTCATATTGTTCTCTTATTGGTAAAGATGGAGTTTTGCATGCATGTAGCTTTCAAGAATGCTGGTTGTCAACATTTGTGTCCAGGAGAACTGTGACATTTTAGTTTCACATTCTGTTAGAATTTGCACAGTATAGTTTTGTTGGTATTTATTAAGTAAATAATTCATTTCATCTCATCCATGTCACTATCTGGTTCAGTTGAAGGATGTTGTTGGAGTGGGAACAAGCTACCAATCACGGTTTCTTGCTCGACAATTCGGTGTTAAAACAGTGTGTCAGACTCTCATGTACCTTTGAAATGCTATTTTCTTTTTGGCAATTTTTATTTTGCAAATTTTGTTCATGTTGAGTCTACCCTAGCTCGAAACTTGGTTTCATTTTTCTTATATTTAGAATGGACTTTATTTGGCCTTGCATACCTGGCCTTTATGTTTTAACTTTCTGTATCTTATGTACAAATTCTAATTCTATATTGCTCTATGGAAACAGGTTGACTTAAATAATGTTATTCACATTGATATTGCATTTGATGGTGCAGATGAAGTTGATCCATCCATGAACATTCTAAAGGTAGTTGGGGCTTAAGGTAGAACTTCAAATAAATACATTTTTTTTTATTTTCATACCTCCATTTGCATGGGGGATGTGATTATCCCGACAGCTGCATTACTGTGTTTTCTTCCACTAGTTTCAATTGCTAGAATTGACCTTATCAAATGTATGAACATGGTGGGGGAGCTACTCATACAATGGGGAAGTTAATTTAGACTCGTTGCTAATGTTTACATTCTAGTCTGGATTAGAACATAAGTTCCAGGAAAATCATTACGTATGATTTACATATTTTAAACGTTCACTGGAGGCCTATGGCAACAGACACGTGTGTCTTCAATCCATTTTTAGTACAGAAGTTGTGGATGAGATTTTGATTTGAATATAAGCTTGAAATTCCTTCAGAATGATAACTATCATATTCCACCCCCCTGATTCCATTTCTTCGTTATTTGCTTCATGATTTAACTCGCAACAAAAATGGATGAGATGTGATCAATTGAGTCATTTTTACAATCTAGTTTTGTGCTTTAACTTTGTAACTGTGCAGTTTGGAAGTTTTTATATTTAAGGGACTAGAAAATTGTATCTAAAAGAGAGCAAGAAAGCATTCATGGTTACTTTTGGCAGGCTTGTGTTTCCTTTCCTTTTTAATCACAACTTTTATTAACTTATGCGCCCTTATGTATATCTTCTTTAAACGTTCTTTTTTGGTTGTCCTGCCAGTTACATTCCATTATTTGTTTATTTACTTCCCTGCTTACTGGGGACTTGTTCAGGTGCCCTAGATTTTTTATTCACTTCTAAATACTTGCCAGAAGTTAATTGAAGCTGGTGCTATCACATGACTTGTCTCCAAAGTGTTCATGGTTAAAATAACATTGAACAAGATTATAATAATGTTCTCCCGAGTGGTTGGCATAGTTCATTGGTATTGATTGTTGTACAATACTACAATAATGAATGTAAAAGGATGGGATGTTTTACACATATCATGATATAATAATCTGCAACTTTTCCCAACTCTCCCTAATTACATCTTGTGAAACATCTTTACTAAACTTGTTTTTCTGTGAAATTTTCTTCAGGTTATTGACACCATGGCCAAAAAGTCTGTGATATTGGTGGACCAATCAAAAGTTGTGTTTGAGCTTGGACAAATTTTTCCTGTGCCAGTTCATATTCCTTAATTTGTTGTAGTTTTTTTCATTAAGCAGTGAAAATAGATGATGTATTTTTTGGTCAATTTATTTGAATTAACAGAAACTTATATGGACAAGATTATACTTCTGAAAGAGGGCCTTAGTTTTTGAAGTAGTTTGTTCAAGGATCTCTTTTTGTGGGATGATCCTAGTTCCCTAAGGTTCAATGACATATTATTGGGATTTTTTTAAACTGAGCCCACTCCAAGGGCTCCTTTGATTGCCATTTTCTTGTCTTCTGCAACCTCTACTTCGGCCTTTTCGTTCACTAGTTGTATACAAGATTTTCCATGTTGGATCAGTTTTTGTAGACCCTCAATAATATTTTGATCTAGACCACCTTCTCTACAGAGAATCACCATGGAAGAATTTCCTTTGTTATCATACCTTAGCTAGTATTGGTTCTTAGACTCAAGGATAGTGGAAGAGCTTGAATTTTTGGACCAGATTTAAGAAGAATCTCCTGTCACCCATTCCAATCATTTTTTATTGTCCAAGGCCTTCCCAAAATATGTAGAATATACCTCCCCTTACCTCATTTTCAGGGGGTCATTTTCCCCATAATTCCTTGACCTATCCTAGATTGACTAACTTTCATATATGTGGTAGCTGGCGGCTTTGGGTGCCAATCTCTAAAATAATTTCCTAAGGGATTCCTAGAATTTTCCTTCCCTCATCCTTCTTATAAACTTTTTCCTTGAACTCCTGTGCCATCCATTGCCTCAAAATCCTGTGCAAAAATCATTTCTAGTTCCTATTCAAAACTCCTAAATGCGCACTCTTCCTTTTGTTGTTTCCTTCACTGACACTGATGAGGTCTTTAGGTATTCGCTCCTCTATCTCCTTGGGACTACCTTGGTTAGGCTAGTCTATCTTCCCTTGATTTTGTTCCTCTCGAGGGTCCAAGCTCTTTGATGACTGATGATGCAAAATCTTCAAATTTTACAGGAGTCTCCATCCCATCTTCATCTAGACTTGCATATGCGACACGATATTTGCAACATCATTGGATATTCTACTCGGGCATGAGTTTTTGAGATGCCCATAAGTTTTGGACCACCCACAACTAAAAGGAATGTTGATATAATCTAAAGATAGCCTATATGAATAGAGATGGACCTCAATATTTAACTTGTCTGGTAATCCATATTCTAAATCAAGCTCTACACATATTGTTTCCACCAAGTCCTTTTCCATCCTCCTTGCCCCTTTGTCGATTGCAAATAATTTGCCAATTTTGTTCCCAATGGCCTCAAATAATTTATCTTTTCATAGTTCCAACGACAAGTAAGGTAACTTCACTCAAATAGGTATTATGTTGATCTTATCCCTTAGGGGATCAAATCACGATGCCCATTTATTTCGGACAAGTAACATGTTATCCTAAAACTATCTTTCTTTCACAATGATATCTCTGTCCTTACTATTTTTTAGCACAAAACTATGAACTCCCTGGCCACCATATAGGGGATTGGGGGTTCTCCTAGCTTTAGGTTCCACAATTTTAACTTCCATCTTGTTAGGGTATATTCGCAGATTCTTCAACCATGGAACACATCCAATGAGATCCATTTCTTGATAATTTTCTTTGCCACCATATCATGACCTAGAGCAAGCTTCAAATATATTTTTCTAGTTTAACACTATTGGATTTCCTCCTCCCCTTTTTATTATGTATTTTTGTTGATCTTGAGGGATTCTCTAATTCCAAGTAGTGCTTGACCATGCCTTTCTTAATATCCCCTTTCGATAAGTGGGGTTCCCTCGTAGTTAAATCCTTAGAGGATTCCTTAAGAAACCCGAGTTAAAGGAAATCTTATTATGTTCTATAGAAACCTAGGCAAAAGATATACCTTTAGGTTCTTTGGCCTGATTTCCATGTTGCAGAACTGTATTTGTTCTAGTATTCCAACATGTTTGACTTTTGTTTTCTCCTTCTGACACATCCACTACAAATGAGGTTGTAGGTTTAAATACACCCATTCTTCTTCCACTCCAGCTTGGTACTTCCGCATGGGAATAGATGTTGATGGAAACATTGTGAACAATCTCTCTATAGCCCATCTTGATTGGCATGGTAAGACCCTATGCATTCCATCTTTGACCTCCCTAGGTGATGTTCCTTATTGATGCCAACCTCTGCGCTTGATATTTGAAGCATGTTGTACCCTCCGCTACCTTAGCAGAGAGCATTGTTTGCAGTGATTTCTTGTCAAAATGGTTCAAACAATATGAAGTCGCCCTTTTGTATGATAGACAACTCAAGAAATGGGTAGGGTTCCACAAAAGGCTCTCCCACTTAGTGTCCTTTGGTCGTAGATTTGTCTAGTCTCTCACGTCAAGAGGAGAACCAAAAATATGGCCACCAACGAATGTGGTTCTAGCACAAACTGCTTTCTCTCTATGAGAACCGCATCCTTTAGCCCTTGGAAATACTTCATTTATGTCAAAAAGATTGTGAGATTCACCATTGTATTGAAACATTTCCTTGTCCAGAGAAAAATAATAAGATGTTCCATGAAAGCTTATTTCCCAGCGTGGTTAGTGTCCTAGTTTCAGCTTCTCCATGTCTTCCTCTTCCATTTTTCTCTCATATGTATATACATATACATATTAAATTTTGAATATTTTATTTTAATTCAATTGATTTTTATACTGCTTTTTAGTCGGTTCCGGTTTTGGCTCTAGTTCGTAATTTTGGGAATTTCGGCTCTAGTTCTAACTACTTTGTTCTCAAGCAAGCCAAAACTTGTTTAATCTAATTTTAGGGCCACAACCTAGACAAACACCAAATTGATGTGTATTTTGGAGCAAGTACTTGCATGTGAAACAACATTATAACCCATGGGCAATTTCTTCCACGTGTAGTGATGAGCTTCTATATGTCACGATGAGGAAAATAATGCAAATATTTTTCTCTAACATGACTATGTGCTAGTACCAGATCATACTAGTCCATTCTTTACAAAATAAATACAAAATATTATTTAGTAAAATAGTTTTGAAGGGTCCAATATTTGCCTGTCTATTCACTTTTTTAATGAAAAATCACGAGCAAAACCCATGTCACATAACCCATGCCAATAATCCATGAATCAAAATTTTGTGACATGGATTTTGCTCATGATTTTTTTCTGCTAATTTTGAACCCATGTTGTATTTTTGCCTACAGGGTGTGTCTGCATGAAAATAAGTGTAATGTTGAAAACTCCCTTAATATTTTGTCAATCACAACTTCGCAACATGGGTTTTTCTCATGATCTCTTTCCGGTCATTTTGAGCCCATGCTGTACTTTTGCCTCGAGGACCTCTGGAGGAAAAGACATGCACTAGATGAAAAGATCTACAATGATGAAAACATTGTGAGACTGCCATGTTGAGAACAAAAATGATAATGCACCATGGCCAAGGTATGCCTACAAACTCAATATAAGATAATCATGTGGGAAGACATAGGTGTGCATGACATGGACCGGATTAGGCCCAACAAACTGCAATCACCCCTACATAAGACATGTGGCTTCACACAATCATGTGTCTCAATAGATCTGTGCCACAACCTCCAATCTTATCCAGGATGAGAGATGGTGAGATGGGGACATAAGGGAACTTATCATGATCAAACTAAGTCAAAATCATGATCTAGACATAAGGGAGGACGATGATCAAAATTGTTGTGAGCCATCTACAACAAGCTAGTATAAACACCAACAAGTTCACCCTTGGATCTCCCACTTACATCCCATAAGCTATCAAGAAGAATCACCAAGTATTATTATTGGCTCCCACTTTTGATGACACTCCTTCTCATGTATTATTGGCTACTAATGAGCACTTTTCTCTTGATTTTGAAAAGCAAAATAGAGGTATTGGTTCTAAATTGCTTCGTCATATGCATTACACAGGTGGTGGGATTGGTAAGCATGGAAAGCGGATTGTTACTGCTATTATGCCTGAGATAAGATAGAGAAAGACGCCTTTAATAATTTTCAACTTCATTTCCTTTTGCAAATCCCTCTAATCTCCTAACCACTTTTATTTTGCAGCAACCAGATCTTGCACCATTTGTTGATTCATCTACCAATGAGATACTAAAACTTGAATCCACTCCCTATTATTCTTCTATTGATATGTAAAGACCAACTTATGTTTAGCAGGAACCACATGTTGCACCTTTTGTTCAGTCAACACCAAATTCTACACCATCCACATCTTATCCATGATGGCATCCTTGTCATAGAGAGAGGAGACATTCTCACTCTCCATCCAAGTATTGACATTCTAATTTCCACACTCATTAGTGTGATAGTTCTTCTTCTTGTAGATCAAAGTGAAGAGACATAATGGCACAATATTGTATCGGTGTCTACTATCAGGTTTTATTGTGCCTAGATTCATGATTGGTCATGTCAACATCTGAGCACTTGTTTGAGAACTTCAAATTGGCCTTTTTCATTGATGGTACAAACGTACAACCCTCAATGTTGTCTTTGATTGGTCATCACAATAGTCTCTGCATTTGACAACTTTGATGACACCTTTGATTGTTGTTCCTTTTTTGCACATGTGCAAGAGAAAAACACTTTATGATGGGAAGACCATCTTGGTGCATGTTGGAGCTCTTGTTGAGACTTTAGACCCTTTTGTTCAAAAAGCATGCAGTTATCTCTCTTTGGTCATCATTCTCGCTAGATCACTCTTAGCCTCAACCAGACTCTTTGCCATCTACTATATCATTTATTGAAACAGTTTCTTGACAACATTATGGGAATTCATCTCCCATCCTCCATCACTTGTGCTTATACTTATTAATAAAAACCTTTGTTTTCTTTTCCAGTTTCAATGAAGTTCATGTAAAGATTTTGGTTTTCTTGGAGGCATTTGTTCTGAATGACTTTAATTATGTTCTGTTTTTTATTTATTTTCTTAGCATATGCACTTTTAATATACATATTAATAGCAAAGAAAACTCTTAGTCGGTGTGTGTCGTTCTCTCCATTGTGCTGGTGTTTTTTTT
>JZKD02S1658579.1:761158-791587 GCA_000966675.3 Picea glauca
TTTTCTGACAATACCAATAATTTTATCCTTATCATCGTAATATTTCGTCAAATATTGACCACATATGTACTAGTGATATTTGGTTCTCATACCATATCAAAGTTGCACATACACATACACATAATAGTTGCAGAGAGATAGATATTTGATAATAATATTTAATGTATAATCATCTACACATCATATGTGATGTGTCTCATGAGATACTTATGTTGGACAACCACCATTATGTTCAAAATTCTTGTAAATTTAGTTGAATGGATGGATACTTCAAAATATTGTGATTTTCCATGCCTTCAGACATGTAGAAGATTTTTCAAGAGCTTAACTCCCTTAGATTATTTCCAACATAAAGAGAAGAATTCATTGAAGCATATTTAGGGCCTGAGTTGAATATTATTTGAAGATCCCAATTGTTTTCTTCTGATAATGAATCTCAACCATACGGAATAACACATTCACCAGTATGAAATAGGACCATAAAGTGTTACTCAAGAGATCTAGAAAATGTCAACCATAGTACTGGAACAATTTAGGCTATTCGACCTCCAAAGGTTCATAGCTACATTTCTTCCTCCCAACCACAATTACAACATAAACCTTAGTTACTTCAGTCTTCTTTAGACAATTTAAACTCAAGACAATTTTTGAAAGCTAATGGAAAGAAATGCACTAAGAAATTCTAATGCATCGATGGTGTTGATGCATATGGCTAAGGCTAAGAAAGTCGCACTCTCTCATGCATAGACTATGCATAGATCATCATCCCATTCTAGAAGAATGACAATGCATTTCGTGCACCATGCTATATAATAACTCTTACTAAATCTACATCTCTTGTTGTTCATGCTTAATTATGGTAGTCTAACTGAGACTATCATTATCGTCATCATGGAATGACTTAATTGTTTCACATTTATTATCTCCTAAAGTTTTTTACACATAAGAATACCATTATATGAATAATGACCATGATATTAATATTTATATGCCTAGATGTTGTTATTTCTAACATTTTTTTAAAGACCATTGTTTCTTGTTGTCAGTTGCTCATAAGCGCATTTTTTACATCATGTACATATGTTTAGCATTTTGAGAGTCTCTACTTATTGTTTAGAAATTTGAAAGGCTACGATTTGTTTTGTATATATGTATGTTCGTCTTGTTTGCATGCTATTTACATGACATATAGATTCATACGTTCCAACAATGTATTTCTAATTTGGTCTGAAGTTAGGTAATGTTGACGGGCGAAACTGACCGTCCGTCAATTGAGAGAGTGAAACCGGTCCGGGGTTGTCTAATAACCCAAGCCGTTTGGAATGAACCACCCTGACGGGTTTAATGGCTCCGTTGGCCGCTCTAAGGTCCTAAGAAAACCAAAGAGAAAACTAATCTAACTAACTAATCTAACTAAAACAAATAAAACAAACTAATCTAACTAAAACTAATAAAACAATTTAACTAAAAACAAACAAACTTATACACTAATCTAATTAAAACAAACTACTAAATTAAACTAAAACTAAAAAATAAACTACTCTAACTATTATATACAATCTACTAATTACTATTACACTAACTCCAATAATTAGTCGTCTAACTACTTGTTATACTACAACTTATCCACAAATATACAATATCTACAAATAACAGATTTGAATAAAACCTATGAAACTCATTTGCTTTCTGTCCTAAGACAGCCAGGAATCTTTTTGATTTTTTATCTTTTATGAATGAGAAATAAAACTTGCTGAAATTAAACGATCTAATATATTTACTGAAATTAAACAATCTAATATACTAAGTACATATATCTAAACAAACAAATGAAAAACTGACCTGGAAACGCTCCAAGTCTGCCCTGTGTATGATGACTTCAAAGCTGGTCGGAGGAAGGAAACTCGCACTGGTTAGTCCATAAGCTTCTCATAAACGATAGGCTGTGCTGCTCTTTGAGTTGTTAACAGGACAAACAAGACATAAAAAAAATCATAACAATTATAAGATTTATAAATCTTTGCAATAAGGGAAACCTGTTATGCAAAAACTTATATTTAATAATTCAACTCATGAAGAAGAGAAATCTGCCATTCACAAGCTGAACTAAACAATTGTTATGTTTTTTAAATACTTGGAAGAAATCAGATATGGATTACAGTGATTCAATTATATCATTTGCACATGATTAAGATAGTTAAAGTAGTCATTAACCAGATACAAATTGATATACACAACATGAAACAAAATATTGATATAATGAGAAGCTAAAGCTATAACAAAACACCAAATTTTGCCTCAGTCTGTATTAAAACTCCATATCCTTGTTCTCCCACGAATGAGGATTATATTATTACAAAAATGATAGGTATTTATAAGTCTTTTCACAAGGTAAAACCTCCTTGTGGATAATATCAAATTGTTTTACATAATCTGGGAGATATCCCAAAATCAACTAAACTAAGCAACTAAAATGCAAGTGAAATCTTTGAAATATCTCCTAACTGCTCATGAACTCAATTGCAATTTCGAATTTACCTGCAATAGACCACAAATATTAAATTAGAAAGATATTTTCAGTAACAAAATAATAAAAATTGATCCTACAGACTTAGCTACAGAATCATCTGATTCTGTAGCTAGTCTAAAATAGCATATAGGATCAGATAGAAATCAAATCTTTTCGAAAGAAACAAATCCACTTTAATTTCCTTTTAATAAACATAAAATCGAATTACTAATAGTTCAAACAAATTTATCATTCAAGTTAACAAAATCGAAAAGGATGCAATCGGGACAGGGTAAGAATGCTCTGTTTTTTGAGTTGCCATAAAATCATGTCAAATAGTAACCGAACTGTTTCATAACAAATGAAATCAATGGTGAATCATATCGTATAAGATACGATGTGATCAACACAATCATAATCGATACGATCATGATCGAACATAATCATAATTGATTTGTTACGACTGTAATCACTGTGCATACGATTATAGTCAAAATGAAACATGCATAACAACATCCACCAGGATTGCCATAGACTTCGTTTGCTGGGCATTACACAGTTAACAGACATGACCAAAAATAGTAACCATAACCATCAACAACAATTGTAATCATAACTGGGTAACAATCAAATCGAATCGTGGTTAAGTCAAATATAGAAACAAATCGTAATCCTGGGCATAATCAATTTCATTCCCAAATCAAATTTAAACAATATATGAATCAAATTGATCATACGGTCAAACGATGTGAATCGATTGGTTGTGTCTATCTATTCGCAATTTGGTTATGCAATAACATAATGGTATTCGAATTGGTCAAAAAGACATGGAATATAACAGTTAACTATTATTGCCACCATAACCAATCTCGAATTGAAATGTTGACTGTGTGCAAAATTGAAATACCCAAAACAATCTGTGTTTGGTAAAGATATTAACAACAGAGTATTCAATTGAAATCAAATTGAAACAATTAAATCCATAACACGATCAATCGAATCAAAGCTAAATCCAATCAAAGCTAATTCGGGAAACTAGATTCGATTAATCAAAACAAAATTATATACAATCACGCATGCTTATGTGTCAAAACAAATCCACGGTGTAAACAGAGCTGTGGGTTTATCATATAAACAGGTGATAATCATACCAGTGAGGCTGCTCGACAGGTGGGAGGGAGTTCTGAAGAACATATCTGAGGAAATGCATACAGACTCAGAACGCATGTTCCAGCCACTGAAAAATTGACCTGTAAAACGAGAGCTAGATCTCTGTAGTAGCTTACTTTCTGAAGAAATCGCCAACAATGAGGGTAAAGGGGCTAAAAACGGTTCTGGGTTTTCAATGGTTTGAGCTAATTCAAATCCGTTTGCCCAGAATCGCTCACGCAAAAACGTGACTCTGGGGGCAATTACGGGGCAGTTTTCTCTGGCAAAATGAAAACACAACCGACTCTGAAAACCATGMGGGTTCAATTCGCCCTTCAGGAGCCAAGAGATAACACACARTGAKWTGGGCTAAGRGACAAGGGTTTGAAYAGAKTAGGCTYAGAKATTTTCCCAAAAATCAACAAAGATAACCCTGGTAAGGAGGTAGGCATTAATGCAAAGTGTGYGAGGGTGGTAGAGCTTACTTCTGCCATGCATAAGAGTTATTATRAAAGTACAACCGMYAGTTTACATAGTAGTTCAACCCATTATAGYRTAGTTTGACAATGATGCGAATTAGCCGACCAATGAATCAACCGGCAAGTGTATAAACCAACGCGCAATCGATCGTTGTGCCAAAGCTTTTAAACCATAAATCATTCCAATTGAAACCAAAATCAAACATTAACCATGCGCCAATGTGCATTCATATAATCAACCAACCAATAGATATGAAAACATTAACATAGGAATTATATTTAAGAATATATGCATGAAAGATTTAAACATAATACCCATATATCTTATGAAACTAAAGGTTGAGTACGTCAAATAAGAAGCCAATCCAAATACCAATGCATTACACACTTAATGAAATCAAGTCACATAATCAATCTAAAATGTCCAATGAGTATAGTTCGAAAGTTTTGCCAGCTGCACAATGATAAGTGAAATGTAAGCGCAAAGGGCATATCAATCGGAAGGATGATGACAATTCAAACAATGATTCCAATGTGACTTTGAAGGACTAAGATTTCACGCTTACAGTCGTGAAAACAAAACGAAGATAGGTGTGCGAAAAGGTGCAAAGAATAAAAAGCGTCGTTCATTTGAAAATTACGACGAAAAATCGATGTTTGCGAAACATTGGTGTAGGCAGCTTATGAGACAATGAAAAATGTGAATTGGCTGCCAACAGGTAACTAGGTAGACATATCATGAATCATTTCTCTTAATTAAGTTATTTTTATTTAGATATCTTATAGAAGAGGAACATGAAATTGAAAATATTTTACACCAAGCGAAGCCCTACATGTCATTGGTGCAATATACAAAGATCTATTGTCATTGGTGTGGGGTATACAAATATATAGATGTCATTGGTGGGGTATACCAAGCCTTTTGACAGAACTCTGTCAAGTTTTGTCTCATAAAAAGATTTTTAATGGAAGTTGGGGAACCCCTTAGTGGAAATTCTAAGCACATGCCTCAAGGGGATTGGAATTTTGGTGGCCACTAAACCCACCACCCCCTTGGAAAATCATAATTTTTTACAAGTGAACATGTGAACCTTGGCAAACACAACCCCTGATGCTTGCAACATTGTTTGGAGGAGGGACAAACTATGTTTCTTTTCCAAACATGTAAAATGAGTATATTATAGTTTAATGAATATATTTTTCCATTATTATATATATTTTTTATACTTTATCAAGAAATCCACCAAGACTTCATAGTGTTTTATATTTTAGTAAAATAATTGCCAAGATTTTACAAGATTTTATAATTTAGTGAAAGATTCACCATGATTTTTACAAGATTTTATAATTTAATGAAAAATTCATCAAGATTTTACAATATTATATAATTGACTAAAAGATTCGCCAAAAAATTATACATACATATCATATTATTGATAAATAGCTTTCAATTTTAACTATGTATCATGGGGATTCACCCATTTATTATACATACAAATTTAGGTGGGGTTCTTAAAATCACCCCTGATTTTAGATATTTTTACTCTATTAAAATATTAGTTTGGGTTTTTCACATAAATACAATCAAGACGATATAACTTGTATTTTAGATATATATAACTGATATTTTAGATTTTTTTTACTCTAATAAAATAGAATAGTAATTTGGGTTTTTCACATAAATACAATCAAGACGATATAACTTGTATTTTAGATATATATAACTCGTATTTTAAATTATTTTTACTCTATTAAAATAGTAGTTTGGTTTTTTCACATAAATACAATCAAGACTATATAACTTATAACTTGTATTTTAGATATATATAACTGGTATTTTAAATTCTTTTTACTCTATTAAAATAGTAGTTCGAGTTTTTCACATAAATACAATCAATCAAGACAACTTGTATTTTAGATATATATAACCCGTATTTTAGATTATTTTTACTCTATTAGAATAGTTTAGTAGTTTGGGTTTTTCACATAAATACAATCAGTACAATCAAGACAGACAATTCAATACAACTACAATATATATGATTACTAAATTTGGAATCAAAACAGACAATCCAATACAACTACAATATATATGAATACTAAATATATTAAGTGAAATAGTGAAATACAATTTGGAATTTATAGTAGCTTTTATTTTATACATCAAATCAAATAAGAAGTGATAATACAACTAAATTTCACATAAATACAATCAATACAATCAAGACAACTTGTATTTTAGATATATATAAATGGTATTAGAATAGTATAGTAGTTTGGGTTTTTCACATAAATACAATCAGTACAATCAAGACACACAATCCAATACAACTACAATATACATGAATATATAAATATATTAAGTGAAATACAATTTGGAATTTATAGTAGCTTTGATTTTATACATCAAATCAAATAAATTACAAAATACAATATTACATCCATCACAACATACAAATCAAAAATTTAACTCAAATTTAAAATTTATAACATAACAGCTTAGATTCTCAAGCAACTCCTTATCTACCAAAATTTAAAATTTATAACATAACAACTTGGATTCTTAACCAACTCCACATCTAACTTTAAAATTTATAACATAACAACTGATTCTTAACTAACACCACATCTAACCTACCTAGAGTTATATAACTTTAAAATTTATAACATGACAACTGATTCTTAACCAACTCCACATCTAACCTAACTAGAGTTGTGTAACTTTAAAATTTATAACATAACAACTGATTCTTAACCAACTCCACATCTAACCTACCTAGACCCATCATGATCTTTATTTTTCTGTTATTTTCAGGACCCATGGTTACCCATTTTTATCTGAAAGGCGTATACTTTTTAGTCTTTTTAGTCGTCCCAAGTTTTGTTACAAAGTGGAGAGATGTGAATGTGGAACACAATCATTTAATATTTACCAACTTACAAAGTAGAGAGATATAAATACAAAACACAATCATTTAATATTTACCAATTTGATTAAAAGGTTTGGTAATGTCCTACCATATCATTTAATATTTACCAATTTACCAATTTGATTAAAAGGTTTGGTAATGTTCTGCCATGTGTTTCATTTTTTTGGGCCAGCCGAAACCTTTCTGGGTTCACCAGCCAGCCGTGCTAGTTTAATGTACACCTAGACAGCAGCAAAGGCTGCAAACATGGCTTATTAAATGTCACCATGGCGTGCAAGCATGGCTTATTAACCAGTTTCATGTCACCATGGCGTGCATGCATATGCTTGGAATGAGGCAGAAAAAATGTTTGTTTAAAGTTTTATAGGCCCCGAGGACCTTTGTTTGCAAAGCTCCAACATCTATTGGTTTTGTACTTGGTCAAATTGGCCCAACCATACTAAGTAAGCATAATCTCAACACACATATCTCTACTTCCTCAACAAACCCAAATCTCTACTTCCTCAACAAACCCAAACCATACTAAGTAAGCATAATCTTAACACACATATCAGTCCTCTACCTTTTTCAACTGTGTAACACATTACCTCTTCAACACATCGACCACAACCTGTCACCATTTAAAATCGCCATTACCCTTCACGTTGGCTCCCGACAGGTATGATAATTGTTGTGAATACATGTCTCAAAGAGACAAAGATGGGGCTGTTTGCAGAAAAGACGGTTAGAGAGCAAGGCCGAATGGTGTAAAGGTGGAGGGACAGAGCTGGAGTTGTTTGCAGAAAAGGTGGTGAGAGTGCAAGGCAGAAAGGTGTAGAGGTAGAGGGTTTGCAACTCTTACCTTAACTTGAACACAGAGACAAGCAAGTTCCTCAGTTCAATATCCATACTATATTCGTGCTCTATCTAAGCTGTATTGTATTTACTTTCTATTTAATGTTTGTCTTTCTTTGAATGTAGGGTTTGGGTTCATTGTCTGTTTGCATTGATATGTATTGTATTTACTTTCTATTTAATGTTTGTCTTTCTTTGAATGTAAGGTTTGGGTTCATTGTCTATTTGCATTGATTTTTTTGCTGAAATTTTGATAATCCTATACATATAGGAAGTATGTAGCAAATTTCCATGAGTTCCCGTTTGAACTATTTGTGCCATTAACAGGCGTGTCCGAGATCTAGACAAGGTCTCATGATAAAAGGTCTCATGATAATGATAATCATGTACGCTGAAAATATTTGTGCCATTAACAGGCATGTCCAAAATCTAGGCAAGGTCTCATGATAATGAAAATCATACACTGAAAATAGGGATATAGGAAGTATGTAGCAAATTTCCATGAGTTCCCATTTCAACTATTTGTGCCATTAACATGACAACTATTTGTGCCATTAACAAGCATGTCCTATATCTAGACAAGGTCTCGTGATAATCATATACACTAAAAATAAGGTTATAGGAAGTATGTAGGGAATTTCCATGAGTTCTCATTTCAACTATTTGTGCCATTAACAGGCGTGTCCAAGATCTACAGAAGTCTTTTTCAAATTTATTATTCTAACTGTGACATTGGGTTACAGGCGTGTCCGAGATCTAGACAAGGTTTTTTTTTAATTTATTATTCTAATTTAAATTTATTATTCTAACTGACATTGGGTTACTTAAGTAGTAAAACGTATTGCAGAATAGTCCACGATAGCCACATCAGTAAACTTATTTGGTCTCTGTAAGAGAAGTTTCAAGGCTTGTACTATGAAGAAATTTGTAATTTCTTCAAAATTTTAGGGTTTTTACTATGAAGGAATTCGTATTTTAGGGAGGGGTTGTACTATGAAGAAATTTGTATTTTCTTCGCAATATCAGGGCTTGTACTATGAAGTCATTCCTATTTTCTTCCATCTCACCACAGGTTATGAAGGAAATCATTGGTTTATAGCAATGAAAAACTAAGGAAATATTAAATTTCCATTAAACTAAATTTAGATCGACTTTTCAATCTCACCACAGGTTATGAAGGAAATCATTGGTTTATAGCAATGAAAAACTAAGGAAATATTAAATTTCCATTAAACTAAATTTAGATCGACTTTTCAATGTATGTACATAGATCAATTTTTCAATGTATACTTCTTTTTCCAATGTATGTACATTGGATATGTTATAGTTTTCAAACAATGTATACTTATTTTTCCATTGTATGTACATAGATCAACTTTTCAATGTATAAACTTTTCAGATATTTTATAGTTTCCAAATTCTTTCAGAGAACTTTTCAATGTATACTTGGATATTTTATAGTTTACAAATTCCTTCCAAGATCAAGTTTTCAATGTATACTTCTTTTTCCATGGTATGTATACATTGGATATTTTATAGTTTCTTTTTTCCAATATTTTATAGTTTCCAAATTCCTTCAAAGAACTTTTCAATGTATACATATTTTATAGTTTACAAATTCCTTCAAGATCAACTTTTCTATGTATACTGGTATGTATACATTGGATATTTTATAGTTTCCAAATTTCTTTACTTTGAAGGAGTTGAGCTCACTCCTATTATAACAAGGAGCGTAGTCCCTGCCAGGCTGGAGCTGGAATAAATGCATCCTGAATCCTTAGCACGTTATTGTTTTGTTATAAAAATGGTGTTACGTTATTGTTTTGTTACAAAAGGTAAATGCTGGGAACGAAGCTCTATGAAACTTTTCAATGAAACTTTTCAATGCATAACCTTTTCAGATATTTTATAAACTTTTCAGATATTTTATAGTTTCCAAATTCCTTCAGAGATAGACTTTTCAATAAATGTGCCCTATCCAAATAAACAAGTGGTGCATGTATCAATCACAATAAATAAGTGGTGCATGTATCAATGGTCAGGGCTTAGTGTAATGCATAGCACTTTAAACCTAGACTAAACTTATATAAACAAGTGGTGTATTTATCAATCACAATAAACCTAGACTAAACTTATATAAACAAGTGGTGAATATATCAATCACAATAAATAAGTCGTACATGTATCAATGCTCAGGGCTTAGGGCTTATTGTAATGCTCAGGGCTTAGGGCTTATCAAATAAGTGGTGCATGTATCAATGCTCAGGGCTTATTGTAATGCATAGCACTTTAAACCTAGACTAAACTTATATGACAGCAGTGATCAACATATGCATATTATCACAACAATTTATATGACAGCAGTGATCAACATATGCATATTTTATCACAACAATTGGTGTATATGACAGCAGTAATCAACATATGCATATTTTATCACAACAATGGGTGCATGTATTAATCACAATAAATAAGTGGTCCATGTATCAATGCTCAGGGCTTATTGTAATGCATAGCACTTTAAACCATATGCATATTTTATCACAACAATTGGTGTATATGACAGCAGTGATCAACATATGCATATTTTATCACAACAATTGGTGCATGTATTAATCACAATAAATAAGTGGGACATGTATCAATGCTCAGGGCTTATTGTAATGCATAGCACTTTAAACCTAGACTAAACTTATATGACAGCAGTGAATGCATAGCACTTTAAACCTAGACTAAACTTATATGACAGCAGTGATCAACATATGCATATCACAACAATTGCTTGTGATTGTTGTGACAAGTTTCTAGATTGCAAATTTATCTCAAATTTCAGATTTATATCAAATTTATAACAGAGATGCAGGTTTTAAACACGTATAATTTCATTGTTGAAGTAACTCTGCTCAACAAGTAACCCAACATCGCTACTTTAACAAACCCAATATAGCTACTTTAACAAATAACAAGTAACCCAACATCGCTACTTCAACAAATTTCCAATATGCAACTTGAATTTAAAGTTTAAATGCAATGCACATGTATGACATGTATGACAAAATCGCAGTGTTTAGATCAAGTATACATGCATAGATAGTATCTCATTTAAATCAAGCTCGAACACAATAGATCATTGTTGTAGAAACACAATTTATATGTTCAGTCAACATAATTTATATGCAAGTATGGAAACACTGTTGTAACTAACCTCACAATTATATCATTAACCCCTAACATATGCAGTATATTCCAGATTTGTCAATGCTATAACAAGTTTTCAGTATGCGGTTTTAGGATTTACCGTGTCACATATGTTATAACAAGTTTTCAGTATGCAGTTTTAGGATTTACCGTGTCACATATGTCATAGTGCCCAGGTCAGACTTGCGTACAAAATAAATATCAGTTCAACAAAGCTCAGATTTGATACATGAATGCAATATCATAAAGGAAACTCTGATTGTAGTATTGACCCACAAATCCCAACTACTTTACTTAGATCTCGGCCCATTTAATAACCAAATATAGATAACGCTGAGAAGAATTTACAGGTCGGTGGAGAATCTGCAGTTTCTCTCTGTATCCAGTCTCAGTTTGACAGTGGCTACAAGCAAGGATCAGATTTGTCAATGCTATAACAAGTTTTCAATATGCGGTTCTAGGATTTACAGTGTCACTTATGTCATAGTGCCCAGGTCAGACTTGCATACAAAATAAATATCAGTTCAACAAAGCTCAGACTTCGTAAATGAATGCAATATCATAAAGAAAACTCTGATTGTAGTATTGACCCGCAAATCCCAACTACTCTACAGACTTAGATCTCGGCTCATTTAATAACCAAATATAGATAACGCTGAGAGGAATTTATAGGTCGGTGGAGAATCTGCAGTTTCTCTTTGTATCCAGTCTGCAGTTTGACAGTGGCTACAAGCAAGGATAATATGCAACGATCCAGGTTTTCATATGAAAACGTTAAATCAGATTTTGGCATGGTTATATAGCAGAGACTGTCTGGAATAATGGAAGGTTGCAACATCCCCCAAACCACAGGAATACTTCATATTCAAACCCTTGGACACCTGCAAAATTGATTGGTACATAGATCGACCCATTGGAAATTGGCTAGGGCTACAAGGAATTGATGGATCTAACATGTAAGAAAAAGAATAACCCCTGGGTTGGATGGACAACAGAATAGTCAGTGAGAAAAATGGATGAAAGCCCTGCTGCTGGTTGAAAATGAAATTGAGCACCGATGAGGTGATCCAGCAGATATTCAATACATGGTAAAGGATAGCGATTCTTTACAGTAACCTTATTGAGAGCACGGTATTCGGTGATGAGACACCATTCAATGAACGCTGGGGAGCCACAAGGGGAAGGCCTGGGATGAATATGGCCAGAATTCAGGAGATACTGCAGTTTCCGTTGTATTTCAGCATCTTCACGAGGAGCGAAAATGACAGTGATAAAGACGGCCAGCCTGTAAAATTTATGAGATATATGCAGTATTGCTCAAAAAACCAAAAGAAAGGATCCAATTGGGTGAATATGTGCAGATAAGTCTACAGTTCTCCATCCACTTCCAGCATATGTGGAGAGACGTCTACAGAAATTGCACCAGTCATAGGAGATGTACACACCTCAAATCCAATCCACTGTGTTCTGCTTTTACTGATCGACCGATGCCACAGTTGAGTTAACGGATGTCCATCTACATGTTTTTGCATATGTGCTCTTTCATTATTGGTGCTAGCTGTAGATGCCAGAAGTTGAGCTAGCGGATGTCCATCTACATGTTTTTGCATATGTGCAGAGAGGAGAACTCTTTCATTATTGGTGCTAGTAGTAATGATGCACGATAATAGTAATGATGCAGAGGTCTTATAATAATCTTGACCGAATAAGTGCCAGGAAGGTTTTCAAAATTCCACTTAAAGTCTGTGAGAGCACTGATATGATAGTAGTGCCTTGCCCATTTTATTTCAGTCTACTTTGTCATGTTACTGTACACCTAGCTATTAATCTTGTTAACTGAGTTGTACAGTTCAGAAACAACAATTTATATACAAACAAATGACTAAACTGAGTTGTACAGTTCAGAAACAACAATTTATATACAAATAATTGACTACAACTGTATCAATAAGTTGACAAACTTTATGCACACTTTGATTGGGTAGCATGGATAGAGACACATTAGTTTGTTTCATTTCTTGTCAAAGCATGTCAACTCGTGTGATAAGTCAACCTGTAAAGTCAATGGTCAATGGTAAGTTAGAACCATTTTACAAAGATAAATTGAAAGACAAAAATGAGTAAGAAGAATACAGATGAACTTGTTTGGTGTACCTTTTTCTTTGTTTGATGTATTTTTATTTTTCTCCAGCCAATATGCAGTATGACATTGTCATACTTTAATGTAAAAATGTAAATTTGCTATGCACTCAGAAATCATGTAACATGTATGGCATTGTCCTCATTTAAAATAAATTTGCTTATATGACATTGTCCTCATTTAATGTAAAAATGTAAATTTGCTATGCACTCGGAAATCAAGTAACATGTATGGCATTGTCCTCATTTAAAGTAAATTTGATATGCACTCGGAAATCAGGTAGCATGTAGACAGTGTTTGCTTATATGCAGTATGACATTGTCATCATTTAATGTAAATTTGCTATGCACTCGAAAGTCACACAGCATGTAGATAGTGTTTGCTTGTGATAAGACAAGCTGTAAAGTCAATGGTAAGTTGGAACCATTTTACAAAGATAAGTTGAAAGACAAAAATGAGTAAGAAGAATATAGATGAACTTGTTTGGTGTACCTTTTTCTTTGTTTGATGTATGCTTTTTTCAACTGATATGCAGTATGACATTGTCCTCATTTAATGTAAATTTTCTATGCAGAATCACATAACATGTATGACACTGTCCTCATTTGATGTAAATTTGCTATGCACTCAGAAATCACGTAACATGTATGGCATTGTCCTCATTTAATATAAATTTGCTATGCACTCAGAAATCACATAGCATGTAGACAGTGTTTGCTTATATGCAGTATGACATTGTCCTCATTTAATGTAAATTTGCTATGCACGAAAGTCACATAGCATGTAGATAGCGTTTGCTTTTTTCTGTAGGTATATTTCATATGGCAATTGCATCAAGCCACAAAGTACATCTTGTAGGCTGTAATACAGGTTGTTTAATTGTAGAATGCACAATTGTTGTTGAGGATTCAAATAACAACATTGAGGCAATGTCGTTATATGTAAGGTTGTCTAATTGTACAATGCACAATTGTGTGTTGTTGAGGGCAATGTCTATATATGTAAGGGCATTTCTGATTGCATCGGAGAGTCAATTGTGCCATCATTTATTAATACTAAGGAAGAAGCGGGAGAGTTACAACTGGCACATACAGATTTGAAGGGGGTCGAGTATGCATTTGTTGCTTCCAATACACCTTCAACTTGCATACATGAGCATAGTAGTTAATATATCGAACAATACAATATATGCGTACAACAAACAATCTGTATAGAAATTGTTTAAGTCAAATTTCATGTGCAAATTGTGGATGGAGTTCTATATGTATACTTGCAACAGTGAGTGAGCATAGTAATTAATATATCGAACAATACAATATATGTGTACAACAAACAATCTGTACGCAAATTGTTTAAGTCAAATTTCATGTGCAAATTGTGGATGGAGTTCTATATGTATAGAATACAATATATGTGTACAACAAACAATCTGTACGGAAATTGTTTAAGTCAAATTTCATGTGCAAATTGTGGATGGAGTTCTATATGTATACTTAGAACAATTGTGGAGCTAGTTAGTTTCTTCAGATCCTCCACTATGTCTATTTGCAATTCTGTTACAATTTGCCTATGTTGTGCAAAAGATCCTTTCTTTCACATCTCTTTTCTTGATTATATTTTTGAAGAGCGTTATTGGAAATTGCCCTTTCTGCAATTGTTGATCCATTGAAGAAAAAAAAATGTGCATAGGTGTCGAACAATTATTGTTGTTCCATTGAAGAAAAAAAAATCTGCATAGGTGTCGAACAATTATAACTGCAACATGGAATAGTATAATAGTTATGTAAGATCACTTGGATATGTTCATCTTGTGAAAGTAAAGGACAAAACTGGATATGGAAAGCGGTACCATTGCCTTGTTGTTCGAATCGCCATCTTTTATACGGAGAATGTGTTGCAACCCAACTTTTCTCGCGATTGTGACAACAACGCCAATAGTTCCGATTGGGTAAAGGTCTTTGTTCTCTGCAAATTGGTTGATTGTTGTGTCCAATATGAAATGGTATTATGTGCAAACCGCGGAAACAGTTTCCACAACACTTGTTTCATCGAGCAATATAATCCGATCACAATCACCACGATCATATACTATTTTTGGTAATATATCTATGTTGCATTGGTTTTTGGGACGAGGAATGACGGGGACAGGGACGGGGGGACACGTCCCCAGGACAGCTAAAGCACACCCCCAAATTTTTCAGGGGATGGCGGGTATATATATATTAAAATTCACCATAAACATTTGTAGTTGCTTGAAGCTTGTAAGCATATCAAGCTATACTATACAATATTATTGCATAGCCCTTACACTTACCAATTCTGAAAAAGCTCAACCAATTTAAAAAAGGGTCGAGTGACATTTCATTATTGGATGCTAGACAAGAGAAAAATGCAGTTTAGCTTTAGGAAACTTCAATGAAAAATGTCTCTATAGCAGTTTTTCTTACTCATATTTCTTGTTAATGACAATTATGTTGAAACATAAAAAGGCATTCCCTTCTCAATAAGTTTTGTAGATTTTTATAGTTGTGTTGAAAACCACTATAAAACACTTTGGTTTTGTAAAGAGATTAGATTCATATTTCAGATTAAGAATGTGATTGAATAGGAATTTATTCAAACATTTAGTGCCCAATCGAAGTCACTACTTTTTGATTGTTTTCAAAATGCTTGAGGTTGGGATGGTGGAAGCACTATAATTGAATGACTTTTGAAAACCCATGTACAATATGTAAAAGCTAAGATGACCAGAAAAATGAGAAGAACAAGAACAGTAACCATAAGGATCGGCCCTTTGAAATGTTCCATTTCTTGTTTTTTTGACATGGAAACTTTGTTTGTTGTAACTTTGTCGCTAAAAATACAATATTTAAATCACCAGAAACCCAAATCAAAACCCATCATACAAAACCCATGTTTTGAACTACAACTTTTACAATAGATTTAGATTCAATGCAATGTAAAAATAATGGATGGGAAAAATGATCTTATTGTCCAATCATCAATTTCCATGTTTGTCAAGACTGAAGATATATGCCCTGAATATCTCCAAAATCTGCCCAAAAAATCCCTGAAATCTACCTAGAACATCCTTGAAATTTGTTCGTAACGTTCCTGAAATTTTTCGGGAATATCTTGGGGACGACCAGCAAGTCCCTGAGTCCCCAATGAAGTCCCCAACAATTTGGGTAAGTTTCCTAAGGGTCCCCAAGTCCCCAGTACGCGGGGATAGTGGGTACGCAGGTTGTTTTGGGGGGGACGGGTCCCCGTGCAACATAGTAGTATATTAAAATTTGTAATGGATATCCCATTACTATGAAAAATATTTTCCTCATGTTTCTGGACAAGTTGTGCGGGGACAGTCAGTGTGTGACTATCATCATTGCTTTGTCATCTGTCATGTCAACACGCATAATGCCTCTAGTTCTATTTGCCTTGTCTAAGTAGGTGTTGTACACGACCATTATGTCTCCAATGAACACTTGTCCTTATCCAGTCCGATGGCAGTTCAAGTCTTCCACTGATCGTAAATTGGGTGATGTAATTCTAGGCCTATTGACAGTGTTTGAACAAAAAGAAGTGATGTGAAGGACACTTCGTATCCCTTTTTTTTTCATGGTTGTACAAGTAGATGCATAATTTTGATGAATTATGTTGGTTAGAGTTTCATAACCATACCCTTTAAGTTGGGGAGGTTTCATTGTGTCGGGTGCCTGGTGCCTCACTCGTACTTGCCAATACTTCTTGTGAATTAAAAACAAGAGTTGTGTATGACATCAACATATTTACCATGGCATAGATGAAACAATAAGTGAGAATATTTATTTCGTAACGTAATAGGAACATAATTTATGAATGTTTACCTTTGTGTTTGTTGTTGTCTAGATGTCTGCGACGTTTGACTATGACGATTGACTACTCATGGTTGCGTTGCTTGTCAAATTTTCCTAATGTAAACATGTGTACATTAACTATGTAAAAAAAACTTAATCTGCAATATATTATATATTGCTTTCACATCTCTTACATCATTTTTTTAGGCAAAAGCATAGACATTAAAGGTGTACATCATATCAGAACACGAGAACATCTATGGGATGTAGAAATGGCAACAAGTAAACAAGCATGTGCATTGTATGTTGTTCATAATCATTATGGGTGTACGTTAAACACATGTATTGTGTGTGTTGTATATAGTACGTTAAGCACGTGCATTGTGTGTGTTGTATATACAATTCCATGTATTCGTATTCCAATAAGATCAAAGGCAACACTACCAAGTGTTATCCCTTGTGATCTATGTATTGTACGTGCACATGCAAGTTGAATTGGAAATTATTTTCAGATCTTTAGTTAAGCACGTGCATTATGTGTGTTGTATATACAATTCCATGTATTCGTATTCCAATAGGATCAAAGGCAACACTACCAAGTGTTATCCCTTGTGATCTGTGTATTGTACATGCACATGCAAGTTGAATTGGAAATTATTTTCAGATCTTTAGTTGACTTGTCTTTGTCGACATTGATATTGGTTTTTCTATTCACAGTATAGGTGTTCAATCACATGAAGTGTTTGAATTATATAGATAAGCTAACTTGATGGCTTGACGATGTCCAATATGTGGGTCATGGAACTTAATCCACATGTGGGTCATGGAACTTAATCCACGAGACATCAACTTTATCTATGTTGGTATATGCTTTGAGTATTCCATCCACACCATTGACCAGGTTGTCTTGTGAATCATAATTTCATGCATATAGTTCAACTAACACATCTAATTTTAGGACAAGTTGCAAAGACAAAGTGGTTGTATGTTGATGACATGGCACATTTCCATGGTTTTCTTCTTCTAGATCAATTACGTTGATGATGATTTCATTGCCAGGCATGAGCAATAACATGCACTTGTTGTGTGTTGCAACATCCTTGTTCTTGTAGAATAGGTAAGGAAAGGTTGGGTCTTTTGGTGTAGGGTGCATGCAACTTGTATTGATATATGCCAAGTCATCACGTGTTTGGTTGTTTGTCCGCATTTTGTTTAGAATTGAAATAAACTTTTCATTTGTTTGGCACATTGTGGTATGTAATTCAAAGCATTTTATGTTGTCTTTCCATAAGTCATGTGTCATTGTTAAAATTTTCATTTGTCTGGTGCATTGTGGTATGTAATTCAACGCATTTTATGTTGTCTTTCCAGAAGTCATGTGTCATTGTTTGCATGTTGATCTTAGGCTACTCAAAAATTATAGAATCTTGTATGGGTTGTGCTTGGTAAAGATCACCACGGAATATCATATCAATGTTCCCAAAGTACATGGTTTGCACATGTTTTACGTTTCTCATTCGATTGACAATGGAATATAAGAAGAGAAGTCATGTGTCATTGTTAAACTTTTCATTCGTCTAGCACATTGTAGTATGTAATTCAACGCATTTTATGTTGGAAAGAGTCATGTGTCATTGTTTGCATGTTGATCTTAGGTTACTCAAAAATTATAGAATCTTGTATGGGTTGTGCTTGGTAAAGATCACCACGGAATATCATAGATCAATGTTCCCAAAGTACATGGTTTGCACATGTTTTACGTTTCTCATTCGATTGTCAATGGAATATAAGAAGCGACTTCCAATTAAGGAGGCTTCATCTATGAAGACAAGTTGTAGTTCGTCATAGAGCTTTAACAAGGTATCTAACATTTCTTTGTTAAGTGGAAGAAAATGTGACTTGTTAAAAGGCATCAACAATGCAAAGTGGATTGTTGTTCCACCTGCATCATATGCAGCTTTGTCTATATACGCAAGTATTAGTGCCTTTGGTTTCAGAGGGTCACTCATAGTGCTTGATTCATAGATTCGTATAAGCATTTGGATTAGTGCTTTTGATGTGAATGTCTTGCATGTTCCTACCCCCTGTAAGGAACAAGTGCATAGGAGTATGTATGTTTAAGTGTTTCTTCATTGCAATATCCTTGATGATTGTTTGTTGCTCTCCATGAACAAATGCACAGGAGTGTGTATGTTTAAGTGTTTCTTCATTGCAATATCCTTGATGATTGTTTGTTGCTCTCCATTCAACAACCGTCTAACTCTATAATATTCTTCATTTTCGATAAAGAATGGATGGTCTGTGACTTTAAACCCAAGATTGATACATTTTTCCATGGTGGGTTCTCGAGGACAATGCAAATCTGCCTGCAAATAGTAGGCTTCGCAATGCAAATCTGCCTACAAATAGTAGGCTTCGCAATGAGTTCTAGTTGTTTGATGCTCTGTTGTTGTGCCATCAATATTCGTAAGGTTGTCTAGTTGCTCAAGTGCACTCTCTAAATCAACACATGTTGGGTTGGTGTTGTATGTAAATTTAGCCTCTTTGGTTTGTATTGTAGTCTCATACAGAGATTATGCAGCTTCCCATGTAGGCAAGTTGTGTTTTAATGTGTCTTCGTTTTGATTGAATGAAATGTATAATAGTAGTTTCTCTCTACAGAAGTTTTCATAGTCAGTTTGTTTGTTGTATTTGACAAATCGTATTATTATGTTGGGTTTTTTCTTTTTGATATGTGTGTACCATTTTTTTTGTAATGTGACACTAATTCTGCAAGGCAGATATGCTTAATAGAAGGTGGATGCTCAATGTAGTAATCAATAATAATAGAGCGACATATCACATCCTCTAAATTATCGGGTTCTTGTTTCAATAGGAATGGTGGCTTAAGCATGAACGTGCATGTGTCAAGCAGAAATGTGTTTATGAAGACACATTTCCTTAAATTGCAATTCAAGGGCAGGGAAAGCGCAATATGAACTGCTTCTTGAGCATATATTTGTTGAAGATTAATTAATGTATTTCCAAGTGAAGGTATCATTTGCATAACATCCATTCGACTTTTTTCATGTTCTCTGTGTATTCTCCTAAATGCATTTGTCATAGATTTGTCAATCTTAGTCATGTACAAGCTACAATATGATGATGCAGCATATGCGTTGAGGACATATTATGCATCTGTATTTTCATTCCACATATTTGGCATGTCCTTGGAGAAACCATTGTTCCAAATATGTGAAGGTTTTTGTTTTAGGAAGATTGTTGGTTGCTTTAGTGTAGATTGTATTACTTGGATGTATTCATCTTCTAATAGCTTTAGTTCCACTAGGAAGTCTTCGAAGGTCATTAAGTCATCAAAATCTATTTGTTTTAGAAATGTGAACAAAGATTTTGATTTCTCAATGAGAACGTTGTCTACTAAAGTAATTGGTTCAATGATTTTGGTCATTCTCATTGGTGGTGTTATCCCCCATTTTTAGGGATGACTAAGGAGATGATGTCTCGAGGCTCTCAGGTTGCAGACATGGAGTGTCAAGGGATAGATCGACTTGTGATGTCCAATTACACAAATGAAGACCCGCTTCACCACCACACTTCTTCAGTTCATCATGTCGACATCCCACCACATCAGCCTGTTTCCAGAAGACAATGGGTTTTGCTCCATGAGGTACAAGTCATGTATTGTGGTAAGTGTCACCTTAATACTTGAGGTATTTCAATATGTTGCATTTAAAGATGTCTTCGAAGGTCATTAAGTCATCAAAATCTATTCGTTTTATAAATGTGAACAAAGATTTTGATTTCTCAATGAGAACGTTGTCTACTAAAGTAATTGGTTCAATGATTTTGGTCATTCTCATTGGTGGTGTTATCCCCCATTTCTAGGGATGACTAAAGAGATGATGTCTCGAGGCCCTCAGGTTGCAGACATGGAGTGTCAAGGGATAGATCGACTTGTGATGTCCAATTACACAAATGAAGACCCGCTTCACCACCACACTTCTTCGATTCATCATGTCGACATCCCACCACATCAGCCTGTTTCCAAAAGACAATGGGTTTTGCTCCATGAGGTACAAGTCATGTATTGTGGTAAGTGTCACCTTAATACTTGAGGTATTTCAATATGTTGCATTTAAAGATGCTTTTGATTATAGAACGTCTGCTTGGAAATTATGTTATTTTCCCTATTTCACCTTGGTGGTTGACATTGTGTCCTGGTAAGTGGTCACTCTTGGGAAAGGTTTGCTACTGGGAGGTCTCTTTGATGAGTCATCATACCATTCTCGATCATACTTGTCACTTTTCACACTTCTTCCTTTTCGTTCCCCCATTTTTTGGGATTTTCGGGTGTACTGACCCAAAAAGGGATTGTACCTCATTTCATGGGAAGAAGGGGTTGAAGGCCCAAAGTGAATGTAGCTAGAAAAAAATAAAAGCCAAAATTATAACCTTCTAGATTCTCACCCAAAGAGGTCTTGAAAACAATGAAATGTTTCTCTTAAAAAAACTGAAAACCTACAAAAGAAATTTCACATTATATAGATGTCCCACTTGTTGAGGTGTGTACGTGCATGCGATGTCCCTTTCTTTCCATGCATATGGTACTCTATGTACCTCTATCTTCAAGTGACATTGTGGTACTCCTTTCCAGTCTTATGTTACCCAATTGCTCTGGACTTTAATTAATAAATGGCAAATAAAGTGTGCTTGGAAAAAATATGCATTGAAAACGAAGGTCCAACACACCCTCTACAAAGGCACCTATAAATGAGACAATACGAACCCTTGTATGTCATGAACCCCATGCCCAAAAGTATCACCCCCATCCACTCCATCTTCTTTACATGACTTAGAGAGGGTCCACCTAGAAAACACTCCTTGAGTTGAGGAATGACTCACCCAATAGGTCACCTTGACAACCCTCCCATACCTAACTTGGCAAGTTGCATAGGGTCATAGGGTCTTTGAGCACTTGTTTAATTTGATAAGGTAGTTTTGATACACATGTTTAGATGGCTCTTGTATTAAATGTGATTTTACTTGCCATGATACATTTGACTTGAGAACCTTAGAGGGTGCGTTCATTTGTCTTTGCAGGACCTTGTTTGATGGATGATTTGGAGGAACAAGTCTAGCTTGGGCCTTTTTGGAGGAACAAGTCTAGCTTGGGCCTTCATTGGGGCAGGAAGCCCACAGGTTGGATGCCATGACCCACAGACTTGGGAGATGACAGATGATTGACGTTTCCTTTGGAGGCAAGAGAGGACACCTTAGAGGTTGACACCTAGCCCTTTCTAGCCCAACAACTTGCCTTTGGAGGCCTTACACTACACTTCTTGGGCTTGACGTCTTGACTAGGGCTAGGGTTTGATGGTGGTGGTGATGACTTTTTGAAGGATTTGGCACCTTTTGACAAAATGAAGCCCTTGCACCATGGAGATATGGCCTTTGGAGGCCCAACGAATTCCTCTCCCAACTCAACTCAACAACTTACCAAAAGTGCCAAAACGTCACCCTATTAAGGCTTGAAGTCACATTTAGGGTTTTCTTTTATGTAAAATTCAAATTTATGTTATAAAGAGGCAAAACTAAGGGGGTCGACCCCCTTGTTTTGTGGTTTACCCTAATATTATGTGGACAAACACTTTATTAAGGTATTGTATAAATAAGAGACCAAATCATTTCAATTTATCATAGCTCTCTCACTTGAAAAGACTACTTGGTTGAAATTTGCACCCTCTTTGGGCATTTGATCTATATCTCTCTTGTGCAACTTTTTTTGGATGCTTATCTTGTCTATGTTGGACCTAAGTGGTGTGCACTTCTCTTGGAGACTTATCTTTGCATGTGGATGGAATTTACTTGGTAAAGCTAGGGTTTTATCTTGCTATCTTGTGGAATTGGTAAGGAAATTTTTGGATTTGTTGGTATTTTCTACTTGTTTCATGCTATATTTGTCTAAAACCCTTAGAGTATAAGGGAATACACCCTCCACCAAGTTTCATCTTAATTGTTATTTGATAAGTCATTTTTCAAAAGGTTGAAAAGAGGAGTAAAAGGGCTTACACCCTCCTAGACTTACCTTTGTTGAATTCACTAGAGCAAAAGGGCTTACACCCCTAGAGAAGTAGTGTATTCATCTCATACAACCAAGACTCCATTACCTAATAGATTTAAAGCACCAATCTGAAAATTGCATTGGAAAAATAAAATTGTGGCATTGGGAAATGTGTTTTATTGACATATTTTATTTGTTTAAAGTGGATTCAATTCTTGGTTAGCTTGAGCCCCTGGGGCGTCTAGTTTGGCTAAGTACCTCTTGTCACTGTAATAAATTTATTCTACAGCCATTAGGGCTGCATAAAACCTCTTTTAAATTCTCTCATTTACTCACTTTTCCACCATTGAAATTTGCTTGGACGCTGCCATAATTAATCTACTTGAAATTAGCTATCTTTTGGGTGGTTTACTTGCTCATTTTAGTGGTTGGAATTTGTTGTTGTAGCAAATTTTTGCTACACCCACTTGGCTGTCATTATAATTCTCTGAAAACATCATCTAACAGACCTCCATTGTCACTAAAGCCTTGCTCCATTACACTTGAGTTAAACTAGTAATTGCTAGCTTAGTCTCTTGCACTATCTACTTGACTTTTGGCGATACATTTTGCAGCTATTGTTATCATTTATTTGGAATTTTGAAGCTATTGTTATCATTTACTTGCTGATATATATTCTTGTTTATATAGGACAACAAACTTCACTTGCTTGTCCATTTGATTATTTGGCTTGTATATCCATATTTTGTCTTGTCTTGGGCAAGTATAATACTATTTTGCAAGTACACTTCACTATGGCAACCTAGCCTTACCAACAAGACTCTTACCTAAGCCATTTTCCACTTCTTACTTTGACCTATAGGGGTTTCATCTTCCATTATATCACTTTTTGTCTAAATTCCCCTAGGGTCACCGAGATTCCCCCCTTGTTGTGATTTTCATCTTCACTTTGGCAACCTACCCTTACCAACAAGACTCTTACCTAAGCCATTTTCCACTTCTTACTTTGACCTATAGGGATTTCATCTTCCATTATATCACTTTTTGTCTAAATCCCCCTAGGGTCACCGAGATTCCCCCCTTGTGATTTTCATCATCACTAAAGTGAAGGGGGAGTGTCCATCTAAAGTGACAGTGGGTAGATACTCTCACCGTTGTCCTACACTTGTGGATTGGGTCAGGCTTTGCCCAACCTACAATTTTTGTGATAAGAGGCAGCATAGGGAAGTTGTATCTACAATGAGAATTCTTTCATTTTTACAGCTTCTTGTATGGTAATGCCTATGCACTTTGGCAAGATCTAAATCTAGATAATTTGTGTTACATGTTACATATTTGTTCAAAAATTGTTTGATTTGTGAGTTGATGTCATTTTCATATACTGGTGCATCTTCTATCCACTATAGTCCATGTTCGTGTTCACTCCCCTATTCTGGAACTCTGTTACAAAATAGTATTCTGATATTTCTTCCGAAGAACATTTCATCATGACATCAATTGCTTCAAAGCATTGATTTTGTGTTTGTAGTAAAGAGTACATGTCACTAGGTCTTTTCTTACAAAATAGTAGTTTGATATTCTTCTGAAGAATGTTTCGTCATGACATATTAATTGCTTCAAATCATTGATTCTATGTTTTTAGTAACGAATACATGTCACTAGGTCTTTTCTTATGAGGTAGTCAATGTCATCATTTTCCAATGTCTCAGTTTTCTTTCTCCTTTTCCTGTTCTTGTATAGAACAAACACCGTAGCCACCAATGGATTCCAACAATGCTCTGCACTTGTAAATCTGACGAAACAAGTTGGAGGCCCCAATTGTCAGATCATTGCAAATATAGTTTTCTTGTTTTGTTATAGGTAGTCAGGAGAGATGTGAATGTTTTTTAAATCTATGTATCCAATAACAAATTTCAAGATTTTCTCTAGGTTTGTTGTGTACTTGACATATCTGGCCAATATATTTCTTCCTCGTCGTTGACCTTTTCTTATTCGTACCCATACACAAGAGATCACTTTCTCATTTATTATTCGCATTGTTTTGAAAAACAAATTTGTTGTGTGACATGAGAAGTCGTCGCTTGAATGTAGCAATTCCCATTGTACTATTCTTTGGTAGGTAGCTGAATCATTTAGTGATGTCATTTCCACGCAGGTCTCCATAGAACAATGTAGGGAAGTTCATTTCTTCTGCGAATTTGTCCTTGAAAATCCCAAGTGGACATTTTCCTTCAGTAGTTGTGAGTTCAATGATCTTGTCTTGTAGGTCAAGAATGCATTGTGATGCTATGAATCCATGTATCAACATTTCAATAGGTCTTTCATTGTTCGATTCATCATCTGTAACAAATTGACTATTAGTGTCGACCATTTGCGTAGAGATGTCATTGCCTTGTTCAAGAACATGGTTCCAGTCCTCATTTATAGATGTTTTCGACCTTATACAAAGTTTTGAAACATAATTCTTTTAATGCTTTTATGACAATGTGTACACGTACTCTCCCTGTTTGGTATGCATTCTTGTATTGCAAACGCCTCTTTAGCACTACATCAATGGTCATTGTTTTGTTCATGAATTGTGGCAACGCTTTTTGCACAACATCTAGCTAGACAAGGATGTTAATAATTGATCCTATTAAGCCCATTTGGTATCGTTTATAGCCCCAGGGTCTAATATGTGCAAATGCAATTCGCAGAGATACAAGTCTCTCTTCAAGTTCTGAAAGTGTACTTATGTCTGGTAGTGGTGTGTTACATCTTATATGGTCATGTGTGCAAAATGTGGCAGTTTTCCACTTTGAAGTGATCTTCTGCATGGAACACATATTTTCATTTAGTGTCAAGCTGGCGTATTCTTTGTGCAAGTCAAGGGTGAAACATTTAATGTTCTTTACGAAATGCAATTCCTCGCAAACCACACATGCAATCCTAGGGGTGTCTTCATTTTTTTTCATATAGATTTGCTTTACATCTCTCTTTCCTAGATGGGAATGCCTAGTGGTTGTTCATTGGTTCTCAGAGTTAGCATTAGGCAGTGTTTGCTTTAATTTATGATATGTGATTTTTGGCCTTTAATTGGTACCATGACCAATGTGGGATATGTAGTTGCACATGTTTCCTTCAGGTATGTGTTTTTTCAACAAGTGTTAAGTGAGCTTATGGATGTCACTCGAAATTGGGTTCGCTTAATGACAAGTCATGTCGAAGCTGGAACCAACATTTGTTAGGAGCATTGTTTGCTTACTATGTTGATGACGTAAATGATGATGGTCTTCGCCATTGGTCATATGATGTTTGTGTTCACTAGGAAGTGTGCCAATGCCTTCGTGTTTTGCATGTATGACCTTTTTCAAGTTGTGATAAGTGAGTTTGCGTTTTTTGCTCGGGCTTCCTATCACCTGATGAAAATTGGTCGTATTTTGTTCATGTTCAGAAGGAAGTGTGCCAATGCATTTGTGTTTTACACGTATGACTTTTTTCAAGTTGTGATAAGTGAGTCTACGCTTTTTTCTTGAGCTTTGTATCACCTGATGACAACCGAGATGAAATTCATCGCAACTAGATAGCATGCATCACTTATGTAGACTCGTTGTGGTTTGCTTGCCATGCAGAGTGCATTTTCTATTGGAACTCTTTCTTAGCAATGAATTTTCTATTGGAACTCTTTCTTAGCAATGGTTGATAGTGGATGTGTGGCATATCTATTTTGAATGATATGACGTCGATTGTTTTATCGTAGTTTGAATCAATAGAGTAGAAGTTGTGATATGACGTTGATTATTTTATTGTAGTTTGAATCAATAGAGTAGAAGTTGTCACTACTATTTGCGAGGGATGACAATACCTTGATATTTACTTTGAATATGATTGATATCCACTGTAAACAAAATGGCACACCTTTTAAATTTACTTTCTCATATGGCATTGCCATGTTTATAAGATATTGTTTCCAACTTCCAAGTGTTGCCATACTTTGTATGAGATTAGTTGGAATGTAAACAAAATGGCCCACCTTCTATATTTCCTTTCTCATATTGCATTGCCATGTTTATAAGATATTGTTTCCAACTTCCAAGTGTTGCCATACTTTGTATGAGATTAGTTGGAAGGTATTGATGCAAGCAATCAAATGCCTTTTGATTGCCACTTATATTCACATTGCAGAAGGATTGCACAATGTAAAGGCGCAGGGAATGTACATCGAACTTCGTTGCTACCAAATTGAAAATTTCATTGAGCAGACTCTCTCCACTAATTAGATGTACTATCTCCACTAATTAGATGTACTGGTTGTTGTTATGTTTAATCCATGAGAGTGCATATCATGCACAATTCGTTTCCAAAGGTATTGAAGGACTATCTCCACAATTAGATGTACTCGTTGTTGTTATGTCTAATCCATGAGAGTGCATATCATGCACAATTTGTTTCCAATGGTATTGAAGGTCTTTGCACATGAGGGACAAGTAAATATTATTGCAAACATATTTTTTTTACAGAGCAATGGTTCGTAATGACCACTGAGAGGATTAGCATCATGGGACAAGTAAATATTAGATCCTCCAAGATTGCAAAGAGATAATTTTTTATAGAGAAATGGTTAAATATTAGATCCTCCAAGATTGCAAACAGATAATTTTTTATAGAGAAATGGTTAAATATTAGATCCTCCAAGATTGCAAACAGATAAGTTTTAATAGAGCAATGGTTCGTAATGACCACTGAGAGGATTAGCATCATGGAGCAAGATGTAATATAGATCTCTAGATGTAGTTTTGTTGAATATCATATATCTTCTTTTTCTTGTTAGTGACCAAATTCCAATTGATATATTTAGCCAATTGGATAGCCACTGTAAAAAAAAATGCATCTCCCCATGGTCCTCTCTCATGTGGAGGTAGGCTTGCAGATGCAGATAATCGCATCTTTGAAAGATATGTATCGACATCATGAATCACATGCAACTGATAAAAAAAATCAGATGCCAATTCGTATCAATACGGCTCTAATGCTTCAACGTTGCCATTGTGTAAACAAGCCAAGAAGTGATCTATCATCCAATTGTGCAACTCAATTGAAGAATAACGAAAGTGCAATAGAACTCATTATATGAAAGAGACAGTCTCCCGCAGTATATGAAAATGCATCTAATCTGAAAAGGTCATTGTTACACAATACCTGGTTGATGTTGTCACGTACAATGCAATGTGCGTTCAATTGATAGCATTCAACATCTATTACTTCTTCCATTTTTTAATTTGTGAATTTCAAGTTGTTCCTTAGTTATGTTGGGATAATATGCAAATAAAGAAAAAGATAAATATAGTTTTGGGAGTGCACACCTAGTTTGTTCTGTATCCTTCAACTTTGTCACCTTCAACTTCAACGCTTTGTAATCGTTATAGCATACGACTCTAATTCTTCAACGTTGCCATTGTGTAAACAAGCCAAGAAGTGATCTATCATCCAATTGCGCAGCTCAATTGAAGAATAACGAAAGTGCAATAGAACTCATTATATGAAAGAGGCAATCTCTCGCAGTATATGAAAATGCATCTAATCTGAAAAGGTCATTGTTACACAATACTTGGTTGATGTTGTCACGTACAGTGCAATGTGCATTCAATTGATAGCATTCAACATCTATTACTTCTTCCATTTTTTAATTTGTGAATTTCAAGTTGTTCCTTAGTTATGTTGGGATAATATGCAAATAGCGGAAAAGATAAATATAGTTTTGGGAGTGCACACCTAGTTTGTTTTGTATCTTTCAACTTCAACGCTTTGTAATCGCTATAAGGTGAAATCACGAAGGTGGGTTACATTTTCGTGACAATCAGGTCTCCAAAATTTCGAAAAACATTTTTTTGGCCGAACTAATAATCTTTTTCGGCCGAAAGATATTGTTTTCGGCCGAAAACATAAACGTCAAATTGAACGTTGCAATAACCTCCCCCTCGATTTGCATGTACAAATTTGGTCGGCCGGATATTTTCTTTCCGGAAATCTGTTTTCGGCCGAACTATTTTTCGGTCGAAACATAGTTCGGCCGAACTATCTTTCGACCAAACATTTATTCGGCCGAACTATCTTTCGGCCGAACATTTATTCGGCCGAACTATCTTTCAGCCGAAAGATTGTTTATATATGAACAACACATCGAAGTTGGAATGTTTTTCAAAATTTTTATGTGGTAAGCCATTGTGTGTCGTCGTTTGCAGTGGTGAGCGGTTGTGTCATGAGCGCAGGGAGGTTGTGTCGTGAGTGCAGGGAGGTCGTGTCGTGAGTGGTTGTGTCGTGAGCGGGTTCGATCTCTGGTCACATGTAATACCCCGTCATTCGCAAGGTTGTGTCGTGAGCGGTTGTGTTTGCTGAGGTCGCCGGGAGGTCGCGAGTGCAGCCGACGGGAGCGCAACCAAGGTCGTCGAGAGGTCGTGAGCGTAGCGTACGGGAGCACAACCGAGGTCGCCGGGAGGTCATTGCGTTTGCAACAGGTAAGTCTCTAAACCATCGATGTATGTGTAAAATATTCGTTTTAAATGTAAATATTTGTTTTAAACCTTCGGACTGTTTTATGTTTTAAATGTTTGGACTGTCTCTGAATAACTAAGAAATAGAACCTTTTGAAACTATCCATATTACGGCCCCACCCGAAAGACCCGGAACTGGCCCGGAGTATTTTACAACAACAGGTTGCGATCTAAGGCCCCCCCCTATTTTATAAGTCAAGCCTAATTTTTGTCATTTCCTCTTCAATAATTTTTTAAGCTTCTACGCGCATAGTTGTTGATGAACCTCTGGTAGTACCCGGCCCCAGAAACACCGTAACCTCTATCTGCGTCTTGGGATCATCTAGTTGTAAAATGACTGAGATCTCTTTCGTCCGGTTCACCAACATCCCTTTCTGTAAATCACATGTCCCAATAGAGTTCCATACGAGGCAGCGAACACACATTTCTTCAGGTTCAACGAAATATGGAATTGCCTACATCGTTCGAACATCAAACCTTTTCTATAGAATTGTACTGCTCTCTGAACAATACATTGTACTTCCGCTTCTCTGTATTTATACATTTTAAAACAGAGAACTATTGTCCCCCTATCCAAATGAGGATTTTCTGATCCATATTTTGTGCTGCAAAATCTCTCATATTTCTTCATCACTCCAATCCCATTGCTCTGAGGTTCCAAATAGTGATTCTATGCAACAAAATATGCCAACAAAACAACCAAAATTAACATTAAAAACACAAATCTGAGAACATTCGAAAACAAGCATTCTAAAAACAAATCTAA